>LQNS02278094.1:47640213-47652496 GCA_001587735.2 Parhyale hawaiensis | reverse complement strand
AGGTGCACTGAGTCACATGCAAGGCTATAGGAGGTACGGTGGCAGTCACATGGAAGGCTATAGGAGGTGCACTGAGTCACATGGAAGGCTATAGGAGGTGCACTGAGTCACATGGGAGGCTATAGGAGGTGCAGTGAGTCATATGGAAAGCTATAGGAGGTGCACTGAGTCACATGGGAGGCTATAGGAGGTGCAGTGAGTCATATGGAAAGCTATAGGAGGTGCACTGAGTCACATGGAAGGCTGCAGGAGGTACGCTGAGTCACATAGAAGGCTGCAGAATGTGAGCTGAGTAACATAGAAGGCTGCAGGAGGTACGCTCAGTCACATGGAAGGCTGCAGGAGGTACGCTGAGTCACATAGAAGGCTGCAGGATGTGCGCTGAGTCACATAGAAGGCTGCAGGATGTGCGCTGAGTCACATAGAAGGCTGCAGGATGTGCGCTGAGTCACATAGAAGGCTGCAGGAGGTACGCTGAGTCACATGGAAGGCAGCAGGAGGTACGCTGAGTCACATGGAAGGCTGAGGGACGCGCGCTATTCGTTGCCTTGAAGGCTGCGGGAGGAACTCTGTCTAAAATCAGACGGAAGAAAATAAGATATACGCTAGCAGAGTCGTACCTACCATAAGACTGCAGAAGGCTCGTTTGTAGAGTCCCTTAAAATACTATACGTAATAAGCTGGCAGAGTCACACGGTGTCGTAATCCAGGTTACGACTCTACTTAATATTCTTCATATATTCAAAGAGTTTTCAAGAGCAACACGTATCCTTATACAGTATTTACAATTAAATCGGGACGTCAAGAGGACGGTGGAAAGCTGTCATGATTTGAATACAATTCCTGTCACCTATATTATTTTTTACCTTTCTTAGATGTAGCTCAACTTTTTCCAAAGTTTACCAAAATGACATTCCAACCTATGTACCGCGAGATCCAGAGCCTGTACGTGAACTGCCTTATACCCTCGAATTGTTTAATAGTCGCTAGCCGGGTATCGCCTGTTCAAATCGCCAGCGATATCGTTTAACGAGCTGAGAACACGAAGAAACTTCAGCCCAAGGAGTTTACCTTGGTTACTTGGAGACTATTAATCAATGACTGATTAGTGGACCTAACTCTCAATCCATGACCAATTATATTCAAATTGTGGGCAGAGATTGAGCCAAGAGCGAGTACCATGTCTGAGGGAAACTATTTGTATGGTCAAACTGCTGTAGGTGGGTTTAAATTGAAACAAAATCACATCTTTTCGTACGATTGAGGGCAGCCTGAATCAGGGACCTGGTGCGACTGCCGGTCTCTGGCTTTACTCCGCTGATCTTTAATATTGTATACCTGCTGGAGTTACGTTACGCGCTTAACATCATGGCAACATCTGCCATGACCATTTGGCATTTGCTACCTTGTATGCGAATTTGTACGAATTGTTTCACAGTTTATATTATACTAAAAGTCTGTGAACTTTATTTACATGCTTACTTATCTACTTGTTTATTTATTTACTTGCTTGTTTGCACACAGTTTCTTCGCTTTAGGGTAGGAAGAAATTCGAGCGTTGAAGATTTAATTCGGCCGCATTCGTGGTACGGAAAATACACCTAGGTGTAGGTTAAATTCAAGGAGGTTTAATAGAAAGGAGGGAGGCAAAAGCCTCGTCTGTAAAGCTCAAGTTTCCGGTGTGGCTGCTGCCAGTCGCCGTATGCACCAATTGCATATTAATACATCAGTTTGTTTGTTTCTCCAGTGTCACTTCCACCAATTACTGAGATTAATATGTAGGTGATGCGGGAAATGCAACTGGACTAGGTCACATACATTTCCCCGAGCTTACAGGCAGAGTGTTGAATGTTTCTTTAAGAAGCTGGTGATGGTGGCCCGTACGGGCAATTGCCGCAAGAGTGGACAGTCATATAGCGTGAGGTCTATGACCAGCTGAATAACGCCTGTTTTTACGATAGCGAAGTCGAAAGTGATGTTGACCCAATGGGTCACGGGTCGCCAAGGTGTATCTATACCTGTCACTGTGATCCCCAAATGTAGAAGATGAAAAATCAGTTGTTAGTTGTCAATCATGCTTTTTTCCGTAATTTAGGAAATGCCACTCGAACAAACTCACTCATTCTCCCAGAAGACGAAACACAAAAAAAAAATTTACAAGTCAACGGAAGACAGTAGGAGGCACGCCAGCAGATTCGCATGGACGACTGGTGGAAGCGCGCTGACAGAGTTGCTAGGAGGCCTGTAAGAGGCGCCCTGGTAAGCTGCAGAAAGCACGCTGGCGGAGTCACATGGACGTCGCCCAAGCTACGCAGGCCGCTCGCCCCTAAATATTCAAGAGCCGGATGCGTCACAGTCGCCCCACGTCCGGCCGGGCAGAGATCTCAGGTATGCGTCCGAGCGACATACGGTAGGGGCTCCTGGGGAGAGGGGAAGGGAGGGAGATGGAGGGGAGACGGGAGGTGAGTGCGTGGTGGTGAGGTTAGAGGTGGTGGTACGTTTAAAAGTTTCTCTCTTATAGTTTGGACGCACTGAAGGTATTTAGCATTACTTTTTTTGGTAGACGCTGCGCAGTATATCTTACCTATGCTGTGTAACGTCTTGTCATATACAAATTCTAACATTCATTCAGACAACTTTCATCTCAAACCTTAACAATTGATGTAGAGATACGATTCCCAAATGTCAGAGGAAGCACAAGAGATTTCATAATTGGCGCTCGTTATTGAATACTAGCTCCATTTTTCACTTCAACTTACCAAATTTGTTTAGTCCCTATAGATCGCTTGCAAAATTGTAAAATGTAAATCACTGTTTTTTTTAACCAGCGTCACAAGTGTGCTGCTTTTGCATTACCGGTTTTACTGCGGATTTTGTGGCTTCAGTTATTGACCTAAAGTCTGAGCCACACGCATATTTTTCTAAATAGGTTCATAAGGAAACTGACATCATACTACGAACTTCTCTCCTGGAATTGGTCTTGTATACCAAGACCAAGCTCGTCGTTCACACCAAGAGCGTTCAAGTGTTCACACGCACAAAATGTTGTGTACTCCCTTCACTGCGAGGAAACGCCGGACAGGCGCTACAAATAATGTAGTATAAACACACACGACACCGAGCCCAAGGTTTTGCGACGCGTGTTTACGCTATGAATTCCTTAGTGACGACTTCAAGCACGGCCTTATCGGGGTGTTTAGGTAGAGCCATTAGCTGTTCTGCAGAGAAAAGCTTGTGTTTAGGTTGGTAGGTTTTACAGCCGTGGGAGTGGCACACCGGGCTACGTGAAATGCTAACTAGTGTTATGACAGTCACACCAAAGAAGGCGCCATCCCCAGTGGCTGATTTATCAGTTGTGCTTAACCACTATTGCTTACAGGATCGATCTACCATTGTTCTATAGTATTCACTCATTTCTCTACCATTTTTCTCTATAGGAAAAAAAGTTGTAAGTCATAATTTGCGATAATAGAGGTCGAGCTTTCCCCATAGAAGGTTTTACTAGGCTTTCCAAGCAACTTCGCACTTTTCTGGCCTATTTATATACCTATGATGACAGAAATATTCCTCATTGGTCCCAATTATTTGTCTCTATGTTAAATTCACAGAATAAAGAAAAGCTGATAAACTTTTGGCAAGGATATTAAAAATACTGCGAAGTTTGCCCATAGACGATCAACGGGACGATCTTGAAAATCAGGAATTGATGCTGTCGTCTAAACGTTGCGTTAGTAGCGAAACAGCTAATAATTTGAAACAACTCTATACGCCCCCCCCCCCCAACCTTTCGAACAACGCACTTAATCACATGAGGAAAGTACGGGTGGTTTTTTTAGCATTTTTGTTCAATAATTCTTCATCTGGAAAGTACAGGTTTCGTCAAGCAGGGGAGCTTTGGTCGATCATTGCATCACGGAACGTATAAATGTTATGTGTAATTTTTGAAAATGGCCTTTGCATGAAATACGCATAATTTTGCTCATTTTATGAAATGCATGTGCACAGCAAACTTACGCTCCTCATGAAACAGCTAAAGTTATTCGTTTAGTACTTCTAAAGCTAACAATTCATTCAAAGCTCGAGGTGTTTATCAGAGGTGGTATGTTAAATACTTTCTATTTCCGAACAGTCTTTATGAAATGAGGTTCTATTGAGGAAATTACTTTCTTTTGAGAGTTCCGGTAGTGACATTCGTTTCAATAAATCCTTACCTCTCAGAATCATGCATAAAATCTCTCCAATTAAAGTTGGTGTAACCAAGCTTGAACACTGATCCGACTATTTTGGGTTAATTGGTTTCATAGTTGATGACACCCCGCAATAAATTTGACTGCTTCATGAATGCGTATTTTTACTGTGTATTTCATGAAATGCGTAAGGGTTTGCATATTTCATGAAATTTTGCCTATCAGGAATAACGCGTAACATATGCACAATATTGCCTGAAGTGGCCTTGGATACCTATTACATAACAGATTCGAATATACTGCGCTCCTTATGCCCGACAAATTGCATTGTAATGGTTTAACTGAACCAAAATTTTTCCAGAGCTTATAGATATATATATGTTACAGTGAATCCATGAAACCAGGGAATACACGCAGCTATTCCCTGAAATTTTCAGTAAAAGCGTGTATTAGCTAATTCACTCAGTGAATTCACGTATTTACTAGTGTCTGGAGGGCGACATATGGCAAAAAAACACTAGTTACGGGTACATAAAGCTAACCAAGAATGAGCTTTTACCTCCGAGAACAGAGGTTAGGTCCTCCAGGACTGGTTCCCGTCGTGTTCTAATGTATATCAGACCGGTATATATCATAGAATATTAGGTGAATCAGTCCTTGTGCGCCTAACCTCTGTTCTCGGAGGTAAAAGCTCATTGTTGGTTAGCTTTATGTACCCGTAACTAGTGTTTTTTTGCCATATGTCGCCCTCCAGACACTAGTAAATACATGAATTTACTGAGTGAATTAGCTAATACACGCATTTACTGAAAATTTCCGGGAATACGTGTATATATACCCTGGTTTCATGATTCACTGTAACATTATACTTAAAAACGTATACATCTCGGTACCCGTGCAGGCCAGCTAGCTGAGTCTATATTCTTTAAGGCCCAAGTGAGGGGCCGCATTAAAACTGAAAACTTTGTTTTTTTCTGAATCGGTGGTTCCCGTTGCGTTCAGTAGATACTCATGCACTCCCTCTTGGTGCCTGCACTGACCCCCTATTGGTTCATATAAACGTTCGAAGCGTCAATGATAATTTTTTAAGTCTATAAATCATACAACTATGCAAAATAATTTATTTAAAGTTACAAGGCGGGAAAATGCATATTCCTTTAAATTTTTACCAAAATTTTCTCTTTAAAAACATAATAGTTTAAATATTAACAGAATTAAGTTACTCCATGATGTCACTTTTTATCATAAAAACGTTACATTTTTAATTGTGACAGTGATGATGACTGTACTAAAAAATTACCGAAATTCATTAAGAACAATCTTTCAAGCCAGGAAAAAGTTGATTAACGAGGTTAAATGGAGCGAATTACCGTGAGAGATTATAGCAGTGATATCACATGAGCATGTTAGGCGTATTGTTTTATGCTTCTGATTCTGCCCTCTTAACTGAATGACGTTAAGCTTGAAGCTATAATTATCTACTAAAACATACTGTCGTCAATCGGTGCATAATCTACTAAGTACCAAGTTGATGAAGCAGGGGCCCGTGTGTCTCAAGCCGTTTTCATTCGGGGTGCGTAGATAACAAAAGTTAGGGAATCACTGTTTTAAATACAACGTTAGCCATTCCCATTATGTTCACCGTTGTGCCACTTGACAACTAAGGACTGCGCAAACTTCTGTGAATGTTCTGTGTGGTAAAGATGCCATTTCAGAACTAAAAATGTCAAGTTTCATGAACAAGATCCTATGTTAGCTGATAGGAAGATCTAGATTTGATTGAAGTGCTTTGTCGTGGCAGAATGTTGTTGTTGAATTTGCATGTGGATACTTTGCTCGAGTTTTCAGAAAAACTTGAAATTCACATTCCTTTTAGCAATAAAATACTCCTGATTATATCTGGCGATAGCGAGAGCATAGCGCGAGCTTCCGATATCTCGGTTATCCAAGTATTCAATCAACAATTTGCGTCGACACCCATTTGCCTAGGTAAGTCTCAGTATTTGTCATAGCATACAATAATGAAATATTCATTAAGGACGCAGTCACCATTAAAGCAATTAGTTCACATGTTTAAAGTACTCAAAATTACTACACCTATCACATGACATGTGAACTCTGGGCTGAGCCAAGAAGGCATTATTACGAGTGTAATAAAAGCGTAATAAATACCAGCGATCAATATGCCTAGTACCAGCTATAGGTAGTGAATAATGGTGTATATACAGTATATCGTTAGGCTAAGTACAACACACTGAACGAACACTGACGCAATATACAGTAGCTACCGAGGATTTACTTTATTGTTGACCCCCAAGGTTTATTCTCACGTATACAGTTGTATCTCATCTGTGCAATTGTGAGTTCAAATATACATTTATAAATCCAAATTTTTGCTTTTTGTAACAGTACTTCGTTTGATTCTGCATGGTTATAGGATATCGTTGACATAAAGTAGGGGAATTATCCAATTGCCAAATTACAGTAACTCTATTTCAGAAAAATCGTATTAGTTGATGGGATTATTATTTTCACCTATCAACCACAATAGAAGTCACTATAGCTGGCCAATACATATCTATCTATATCTATCCATCTATCTATATTATACTAAAATTCTGTGAACCGGTCTTGCTTGTTTGTGTCTTGTTTAATTGTGTCTTGTTTCACACATCTTCTTCACTTTTACACGAGAAGCAATTCGAGGTAATGGAGGCAGTCGCATTCCTTCCAAGGATTAGCTCTTTAATTCGATTGCATCTGTGATACGGAAATTAAAGTGAGCTGGGCCTCAAGAACAGGCATGATCAATTCAGCGGTTCCATGGGCAATACAACTGAAATACGTTACATATAACAGTTTGACTTTGCTTACAACCTGGATCTATAATTCATACGTTAAAGAAGCAAAGAATCTGTTGATAGTGAACCGAACGGGCCGCTCCTTGACGGGCAGAAGAGGACGGCCGAATAACGGGTGGTCTATGCCCAGCTAAATAACCTGCTCTTTTGCGAAAGCGAAGACGATCGTGTTGACGTCCCAACTGGTCACGGGTCGTCTAGTATATACACTACATATATTTATATATATTTCATTAAATTTATGATTATAGCTTTGCGTCAGAGTTTGTGCAGTTGTAAATTTTCCTAAAAAAAACCCTGACGACCAATGTCTTGACCAAAGTTTTTAGCAATTCGAAAAGCTCGATCGAGGGCAGAGAAAATAAAACATAAGAAGAGGTCGACAAGCTAAAAATATGCTGGATTCTGCAAGGCAAGAAGTCAGATTTTGCACATCGAAAAGTTAGAAAATCAGGGTGGCGACAGTAAAAGCTTGGATTGTCTTCCAAGAGATGAGACTCTGCTTATCGAGAAATTGAGATACGTTGATGAGCACAAAAGAATGTTGTCTTATACGTCAAGGGGGAAAAGTTTTTCCAGATTCAAAACATAAGAAAAAACTTCCCTCCCAAATTTACTAGACCGAAAATGTGGACAGTACGGGTAAATTTTAACAAAGCAATTCTCCAAACCATGGCGCTACACCGAGGAGGTTACTACGTGGTTGCTGCGAGGCCTCGGGTCAAGGAGGAGGTCGTGCGGGTCACTCGGGCCGCCGCTTATGGTGGCCCTCTCCCACCTGCAGCTACGCGGGGGAACTGCATACGGAATGTGCGGCTGAGTAGGTATGGGTGGCCACTGTTGCCGACTGTTAGAATAGCTGTCCCAGAATGGGTGATGCCACCCCCTTATAGCCCGTAGGTGCAATAGGGAGCGATATATAGACGGGGAAGATGTGGCATTCGCAATGGGGTATCAATACCGTAATCTTTTAAAAAGTGGCTGTGGAATACGATAAAAACGTTTTCGGAGAAATAACGTTTCTGAGAACACCAGATAGAGTCTTAGTCCCAGTAATGGTTAAATCAGTTATTCCCAAACTGGACGGAGACTCCGCCACTGTGGTACCAGTAGAGACAATAGGGAGCGGTCGGTAGAAAGGGACGGTATGACATTTGCAGCAAGGAATTCGCAACAAAAATCTATAAATATATATCTGCAGCGACGGAATGCGAGTGCCGGAGTGCCGTATACTATAGATCAGTTAGTGAATCACAAAGTGCGCGCTAACCCGCCCCAAGGAGCCGGTAGAGGCAGAAGAGTAAGGTAAAATGAGTTTTGATATTCGATTTGATGGAGCACGAAGCCAAATCAATTAAAGCATTGCTCTATAAAAAAAAGGAAGATATTCTTGATATTCGAATTGAAGGAGCAGGAAAACCGAGCTATGAACGCACAGTTTAGGCCGAAAAAAAAGGCAGTCCTGCCTTACCTTGTGCTCATGAACATCAAGAATTTCCGTGCGAGTTGCACTGTAATTGTGCTGCTTTTCTGTTCCTCGAAATCAAATATGAAGATATCTTAATATTCAGTTACGAGGAGCAGAAAAACAGAGCATGTAAAGTACAACTCTAGCAGAAATTCTTGACATTCCTGAGCAGGAGACGAGACTGGCGTGTTTACAGCGCCTTGTGAGAATGTGTAGGCTACAAATGCCTGGCTGATAAGCAGGCCTAGAGTGAGACCGAGTTCACACGGGAGATTAGGCTGGTATGCAGATATGGCGAAGCTCTAATGTGACTCATAACTGGGTCATGATCTGTAAATATAGTAAATCGTCGGTATTATAAAGTTTCCTGTAGAACTATGCAATCCCTTTGTCATGTGCTGTCGACACACACAAATACTGCTGATTTTGATATACGATCAGAGGAAGACGTGCAAGCTGTCGAACGCGATCTGGAACAAATGTGCCAGTGGACGGTAGAAAAAATAGGACTTGCCGGAACAAAATTTGAGCTGCTTCAGTATGGAAACATTCAGTACTTTCTGAGGCCACACCATGTAACAATAGTGATGGCCATCAAATAGAAGGAACGACAGTTTCGAGAGATATTGGCGGGAGAATACAAGACGATGCTGCCTCTGAACAACCCGTAGATAAAGAGTTATTTTCCAGTGGGGAAGAAATGGAGTGGGTGGCTTTTATGAACTTTCTCGCCCAGCAAAGCAGAAGTGATACTCACTCTGTGGCAGTAATTAATACTGCCGGAGATAGAGGACTGTTATCCACTTCAGGCGACAGTACAAGACAACAGCTGGTTAAGGTAAAGTCAGCTTCACCGCACCACCTACTGGAAAACCCACACACACTGGTTCGGGTTAGGAAACGAACTGGCCCCAGAGGGGTGTACGGCCACAGTCGACAACGGGTCGTCAAAAACTGTGGCGTCATTGACGGAAGTTGCTTATGTAAAGACCCATTGCTCTCGCATCCCCCCATTTCTGAGAATAGTAAAGCCCGGTGCCCACGTAATGACTTTCGTTGCCGCTAGCAGCCTAGAGCCAACTCGACTAATCCGACTGCGTAGACGTGGCTGTGACTTCAGCATGAAGTGATTGACGTCTACGAACATCGTGCACTAATTCCTAAAATATAAATCTTTACGGACTTATATTGCTCATAATTAGGAGCGATGATTGAAAATTCACCATAGTCACTTGCTATTGTGCAAAAATTGCAGTAGCAACTGATATTTTTGCCAATTTTCTATGCAGTTAAATTTGACGTCAGCTGAAGCCGAGCAGCGGCTACGTAAACGGATTGGCTGAGTTGCCTCTAGGATGCTAGGGGCAACAAAACTTTTTACGTGGGTACCGGGCTTAAGTGCTGTTCAGAGATTTCTCACTGCCAACATTAGAGCCATGCAAGAGGCCGAGTGTCACAAACGACTTGCACGCCTCCATTTGTATTGAGTGCAGTGAAGATTTGAATATTTCATAAATACTTGGAACATTTCAAAGCATGTCACCGTTAATGTGTATGAACCGACCGTTTGTTACCACCAGACATTCAGAATGGACTGAAAGGACTTTTGAGGTCAGCATTTCTAGCCGCGATGGCGGGCTGCAACAAAATATTCTAATAGCTTCAATGCACGGAGAACAAGGCTGTCTAGCCAACTGCCTCGACACATTCGAAATTCCACTGATATAAAGTTGTAAATTTCAAAAGTTTGCTGGATTTTCACTTAAAAGAAGGTCAAGTAGACCATCGGTTACGTGCACTGCGGAGATATATCGCTACTGCCTGTCTTTTTGGGCACAAGCTGCGACCCAAAAGAAGAAAACCAGCACCGTGACAACGCACACGTGAGGTAACGTGAACAACGTCACCTGGACGTCGTCCAAAGCCGCCGAAGGTAAAGTAACTCACGGTAACAGGACCTAAAGTTGTAAAATACTTTTATTGGTAACTGGCGCACAATCTGCAAAGGCAAAATATCGATGTCTTCTTGGGCATTCAACTGACCCTGGGGCCTGGCTTGAAATGAAGTTAATGTTATACCGAGTATCTACTCGGTTGAACATTAACTTGATTTCAAGCCAGGCCCCAGGGTCAGTTGAATGCCCAAGATGACATAGATTTTTTGCCTTTACGGATTGTGTGTGATGTATGTAGCAGCTTCCATTATATTATTCCAGTGAGAAGCGTGTCTCCCGGCTGAAAGACAAGTTTAATTGACTAGAAACAAAAACTACAGAACACATTACAACACAGAATTAAAGTCAAATATTCAAACTGACATTATATGTAGATAAGTGACACTGTATGCAAATAAATAGCTGTCAACCTCCTATTTATTTTCACTATCTAGAAATAAAACTGTTAAATAGGTATGTCGACACTGCGGTTCAATAGTATGCGTGCCGCAAGACTGGTTCCGTAGTACCCGTGTCGCGAGACTGTGGTTCGGTAGTACCCGTACCGCGAGACTGTGGTTCGGTAGTACCCGTACCGCGAGACTGTGGTTCGGTAGTACCCGTACCGTGAGACTGTGGTTCGGTAGTACCCGTACCGCGAGACTCTGGTTCAGTAGTACCCGTACCGCGAGACCGTGGTTCGGTAGTACCGGTGCCGCGAGACTGTGGTTCGGTAGTACCCGTACCGCGAGATTCTGGTTCAGTAGTACCCGTACCGCGAGACCGTGGTTCGGTAGTACCGGTACCGCGAGACTGTGGTTCGGTAGAACCCGTACCGCGAGACTGTGGTTCAGTAATATGCGTGAAGCGAGACTGTGGCTCAGGGGCATGTGTGCCGCAAGACTGTGCTTCTGTGGCATGCGCGCCGCAAGACTGTGGTTCTGTGGTATGCGTGACGCGAGACTGTGGTTCTGTGGTATGCGTGACGCGAGACTGTGGTTCTGTGGTATGCGCGCCGCAAGACTGTGGTTCTGTGGTATGCGCGCCGCAAGACTGTGGTTCTGTGGTATGCGTGACGCGAGACTGTGGTTCTGTAGTGAGCGTGCTGCAAGACTGTGGTTCGGTGGCATGCGTGTCGCTAGCATGAGAATCGCGCACAGTTCAGACAGGCGCAAGGCGCGCCCCTGCCACAGACCTGTAATGGCCGTGCGGGCACGAATGGATAGCACCACAAGAGATGCGGGCAGGTCACAGACCCAACCTCAAGATGTAAGCTCAAAAGTAGTCTCAAAATGCAAGTGTTCCTTAGGCCACAGTCTTATAATATGCATATGTGCCACGTAAAATAGTCTCCAGATGCAAGTCCTTTGCGAAAAAGTAGCCGCGAAATGCAAAGATTGGACAAAAGCAGAACCTTTAATGCAAGCATGCCACTAACAAACAGTCGCTAGATGGAGGCATACGGCCAAACAACGGCTGCGACGCAAGTGCGTCACAGAACCACAGCCTCGAGATGCACCCACACTCCGCAGAACCACAGGCTCGAGATGCCCTCACACTCCGCAGAACCACAGGCTCGAGATGCCCTCACACTCCGCAGAACCACAAGCTCGAGATGCACCCACACGCCGCAGAGCCACAGCCTCGAGATGCCTTCAGGCTCCACAGAACCACAGGCTCGAGATGCACCAACACTCCGCAGAACCACAGCCTCGAGATGCACCCACTCACGGCATAACTACAGCCTCGAGATGCACCCACACACGGCATAACCACAGCCTCGAGATGCACCCACTCACGGCATAACCACAGCCTCGAGATGCACCCACACAC
>LQNS02278094.1:47577551-47603325 GCA_001587735.2 Parhyale hawaiensis | reverse complement strand
AGACTCCGCAGAACCACAGCCTCGAGATGCACCCACACTCCGCAGAACCACAGCCTCGAGATGCCCTCAGACTCCGCAGAACCACAGCCTCGAGATACACCCACACTCCGCGGAACCACAGCCTCAAGATGCACCCACACACCGCAGAGCCACAGCCTCGAGATGTACCCACACTCCGCAGAACCACAGCCTCGAGATGCCCTCAGACTCCGCAGAACCACAGGCTCGAGATGCACCCACACACAGCAGAACCACAGCCTCGAGATGCACCCACACACAGCAGAACCACAGCCTCGAGATGCACCCACACACCGCAGAACCACAGCCTCGAGATGCACCCACACACAGCAGAACCACAGCCTCGAGATGCACCCACACACAGCAGAACCACAGCCTCGAGATGCACCCACACACAGCAGAACCACAGGCTCGAGATGTACCCACACACCGCAGAACCACAGGCTCGAGATGCACCCACACACCGCAGAACCACAGCCTCGAGATGCACCCACACACCGCAGAACCACATAAAAAATCCTCCCAAATGAGCAGAAAGGAATGCACTGGACGCCGGACGGACCGGATGCTCCGAGCTATGCGCCTCCAACCCTAAACACCGGATGTCGTCGCCGCTGCACCGGAAGAGTCCAAACCGACCACCGTCCGAGCGTCGAGCTGCTCTGCAGATGACGGCGGAATTTTTGTCAGGAGTTCAATGGTCGCCAGCGACGGACGGGCCGCCTTGAGCTGTCTATTTTGTTACTGTAAATAGACCCGTGATGATAGCTCTACTCAAGCACTTGGGTGCATATTTTCCAGTAGTAAAGAACCGCCTTCAGTCTAGGGCGACGGTTCCATGCTGCCAGTTGATTTACTGACATCGTGCTTACTGAAAAGTACGCAGTAGCTGACTGCTCAGTCCACTTTGTTAAATAGAAATAAGGTAGGGTAAGCTAGGGTAGATTGTTCTATATTTCAAAATAATATTTTTAAAAAACAATTCAGAATTCCACCCAAAAATCATTTATGACATGTAAACCTAAGGGCAGATGAGGGTTAGAGCTCGGGATGGGGGGGGGGAGAGGCTAAGAAGATAAGTGTAGGAGGTAATGAGGCTACATTACTCGTGATACTACTCAAAGCTGGAGCTGCACTCCGGGAGCGCAAACTTACGCCAAGTAACGCAACGCCAGCGAAGATTTCATAAGGTCTAGAATGCAGAATTTCTTCTGCACCACCGCCAAAGTGCTATCGTGTGTTCCTCGTGACGGTCCCAAAGGCCTGTCTACACATTAGTTTTTTGAACGCGTTCACTCATCCAATCGTCCGACAGTTTTATAGCTTTGTTGTCAATGCAACTGTGTGTGTGCATGTGTGTGTGTGTGTGTGTGTGTGTATGTGTATACGCCTCAAAAAGTCATGGCAACATTTGCTGTCAAATCAGTTTCCTCGGCAATTAAGTGACAGTGTCACTGGGCAAGTTACGTATTTGAATTTAGAGTGAAATTACATTCAGAGAACAGTCCAATTTTTTGTTGTTTCTATGACACGGTAACACATTCGGTCGATTGGACGAATGAACGCGTTCAAAAAACTAGGGAGTAGGAGCCCCTATTGTTCCTGTAAATTGCATGAAAATCCATCGAGAACTTCTTGACCGATGGACAGAACAACAACAAGCCCCGGCAAAACCGTAACTAACCTTCTTGATGGAGGCAGTAATTACAACAAAATATTTGAAAATTATTTAAAAACTATTAATTACATGTACTCGTATTATTAAGGGCGTGTGCGGCGGGAAGAGGGTGTGGGTAGATGGAGCTGGAACGGGGATGGGAAGGATTCAAGGGATGTTGGAGCATTGGGAGTTGGGGAGTGGAAGAGGAGGAAGGGGGGTTGATGTTTTGGGTCGTGGGAGGAAATTGGGAAAAAAAATATAAAATAATTTATTACAAAATATTTAAAAGAAACTTAGCCTCATTCACTGCGTCTATTAATCAAGGGTAGTTGCAGCAGAGACGGAGGAACGGGCAGGGGGGAAGATTAGTCAGGAATTTATGACAATTAAGGTACTTTGGGTTGCGTTACACTAGCTTATTCTTTATTTACTTTTTAATTTTTTCAAGACAAATTACATATTACCTCCACCGAGAAAGTGATGTTTTTGTCGAGTTTATCTCTTTGTCTCTCTTCACCAAGATAACTCAAAATGTTATGGACAGATCTTGGCAAAATTTACAGGGATTGTTAGGTGTATTAGGAGGAACAGATAATTAACTTTTGGTGAAGCTCTGTTCTACCTTCTACCTTTTGTTTTTGGTTGGTTTGTTTAGCTGGCTCTTTTTTCTCAGTAACGTGATTCAAAACGTTATAGACGGATCTTTATGAAATTTATAGTACTTGGGGTTGTTGCTTGGAGCAAATGACCAAATTTTTTGTTGATGTGTGTAGTTTGTTTGTCAGTAACATTACTTAAACAGTTATGAACGCATCGTCTTAAAATTTGTAGAAATTGTTAGACATTTGAAAAGGCATAAATGACCGCATTATTGATGCCGATCAGTTCTTCCGTTTGTACGTTTGGCTAATGTTTTCAAAATGTTTGTCAGAACGTAACTCAAAATGTTACGGCGCATCTCAAGAGAATTACAGAAGCTGTTATTACAGGCAATAGGCACAAATGATCCAATTTTGGTGTGATATTGAAAAGGAAATGTTAGTTCTAAGATCAATTTGAGTCTTTCGTTAACGTTGCATTGCCTAGCGCAGGTATGCGCTCTCAGAGTGCTCTATAGTTTGTCTTTCGGTCTAACTATTAGCAACACAGCTCAGAGAATTGTGGACGTATCTTCATGAAATTTTCAAGAATTGTTAAGAATATCACGATGAACAAAGGACTGAACTTTGGGGATAATCGAGCAGTCCCTTTGCTTGTTGGTTTGTCTATCTGCTTACTATTCCGTCTTCTTGTATTGCGCTGCTTGGCGGAGGCATGGGCTCTCAGAGTGGAACTGTACCTGGGAGATGTAACTAATACAAGTCATAAGTGCACTTTCAACCATGCTTTGGTATCGAGATGAAGAGGTAATTGTCCAAAGTGACAATAGCCCTACGAGAGTAATTGCCCTAGGAAGTAATTGTCATTATGGGAAGTTGTCGTCCGGGGGTAGTTGCCTGCAAGGGGAGCGGGGGTAATCGTCCAGGTGAACGTATTTCTTCTTGGGGGCATGTGTGCAGTTGTTTGTCTGGATCAAGCTCGCTGATCATTTGTTAAGTTTCAATTAATGTGCACAGAATCCTATCGCAATGAACCGTGAATGTTAACGTACACAAATATATCAAAAGGCATTATAGGGTAATGAAATTAGAGAGGACGATATAATTCATTTTTGAGAATAGAGAGCAGAAATATTATATTTACGAGCATTAGTAGCCATCATCCGTTTTATGCACTGCTGGTTCGATGGGTCAGGCAGAGAATCAGTGAGCAGGAACCAACAGTGCCCTGACTGCCAATACCATTCGTCGTTATAAACTTACAAGCAGTTCAACAACTGAAAAAAATGTTAATTTGCATGGAAAGACCAATATTTTTCCAACTAAAGTTCACTCATTAGTGAAGATCAAGAATGAAAAAGACGAAAAATTTCTCACTAAAAAATTGAATTAGAAACATTTAAGCATCGGTGGTCACGCAGCCGCGAGTCCGTAATCAAAGATTGTGCTGTCCGCGACCGCGATTCTGTGATCGCGAAATTTTTGTTTGGGTTTCCAGTAAAAGTCCGCGTTTCCGCGAACGGTCATCGCTGGGGAAAGATTTCTCCTAGAAAAATGGAGGATCAAGTCATAAAACCACATTTTTAAATATGGCCTCCTTCGTCTCAGCTTTTGCTGGTGTTAATTTCAACCTACGCAGAATGAACTCCGCAGTAGAGACAAAGTATTAATTTCACAATAAAGAAAGGAAATTGAAGCATCTAAAAAGTATTAAATGCTAAAAATAGTCTCTAACAAATATTCATTGATGAAGTACCCAGCCGTCAGAAATGACGGCAATAATTTTTTATAATTGAACATTTTATTGTTCTTGCTTGAGGTATAGGTTATGCTGCAAAAAATGCCTCATACCTGTAAGCTTGATCTTCCATAAAAGTAACGAGAGTTGTGCCGCCATGAGTTTGGGAGAGTAAAATTTTCCTCTTACAGGCAAAATTGCGAATATTAGTTTTTGAAATGCTTTAAAGTCAAGTAGTACCAAACAAATATAGTGCAATGAAAAGAATTCAACGTAAACACTTAGTTCTTACTGTATCCTGGATGACAGCGACTGTACCATCAGGATTGAAATTTGGCTGCAGTTAAAACAATTGAAAATGTGTTGGCCTTTGCTCGGCGTAAAGCTTCAGTTGCGTCGAATAAATTCAGCTAAGGAATGCGTAAGCGAAATGGATTATGTACAATAACTGTATCCAAAATTGAACCTGCCGTACACCCCACGCTCAAAGTAAAAAACACTCCCTCTGTTCTAAAATAGTTGTTTCACACCCACAAATTTCAGAAGAGATGGAGTATCAAGTAGTACTCAACTACGTTTCCAAGCAAAGAAAAAATGCAGTATTTCGAGCATATATTCCAGAAACAATATTCGCTATAGGTAGTAACTTAGGACTCGAATTTCCTACCACCTCATCTTATTATTCAGTAGATGAATTTTATTCCATCTAAATCCATAACATCGTGACGGAGAGGCGGATCAACCAACCAAGCTAAGGAGCAAGCAAACAACAATTAAAGTGCGTTTTATTATAGAGTGCATTCAATAGTCATAATACTGGCCCCGAGCCTCACCTCAGATATTACCTATTGCCCTAAAAGATATCTCATATGTGACTCCTTGGTACACCGAGTTTTGCACACCATAATACACAGACACCGAGATGTGACCCGGCTGCTAGCGGAAGTTTGCCAACCAACACTGCGATTTGGGCTACGCGCAACCGAAATTATTTTTAGTTCAACTACTGGCGGTTATATGTTAAATTAATCTGTTAGCATATCGTGGTTTATGGACGTTGGTTTCTCGCGAGGGCGGCGGCAAAAATGAAAGTACTTCTATTAAAAAAATCGACTCACGGAATGGATGCAAAAAGCAGTCCGCTATCGCAATGCGATTGCGAATTAATTAAAGTTAATGCAAAATCTTGAAATCGAAGTTGCTAGTCCGCGATCGCAATTAAAAATACAAAACGCCTGACACTGATTTCAAGAAACCGAGGTGCCCTCCAGTTGGTTAAAACTTTAAGTTCATGTCACACAAAATTCTGACAGTGGAGAAATTCAAAGATTTCAGCAGTTAAAGGTTATCACTCACGGTCTAAAAGTGCCACTGTGCCGAAGGTCAGTAAGCTATCTATATCGTTGAGCTATATTCGGTATATCGGGAATCGCAGTTGAGGTAATCGCAGAAAAATAAAGTTTGTAACTTCTTGAAAAATCCAAACAATTCATGGAACAGCAAAATCTCGTGGTAGACCAGTATTGAGTAGGAGAATCTGCAGCGTTCTCAATCAATATAAGGGACTTTCTTCGAGCCAGATTAAGGCTTTCACTGATGCTGAGTGCAGACCAATAACCATGAGGCGATACCTGAGGCAAAAGGTATTATAGAATAAAAAGTACAAAAAAGGGCCTCGTCTGCTGCCACGTCACAAGGTAAACCTTTGAGAGTTTACCAGGGAGCATCAAACATGGGGCGCTGGTAAGGGGAAAATGTCTCATTCACCGATGAGAAAAATTTAACATAGATGGTCTTCATGGCTTTCGGTGTTCCTGACGTTACAAAGAGTGCCCGCTGAATTTTATTTTATTTATTTATTTATTTTATTTTTTTTTGCGAGCGCACAGTTTCGGAGCATTCGTCGTTGTGTGGGGTACCTTTTCCTCCAGAGGTGCAATGGCACTTCCGGTTGGGCAGGAACGTCAAACGGTGGCTGGTTATGTTGGCATGTTGTAGAGAGCATCCAGTTTTAATGAGGTCAATCGTCTGTGTTCTGACGGATTGTTCTTCCAACAGGATAGTGTAGCAATCCAATTGTCGGTGACCAAGACTTTCTTACAGGAGAATGAGGTCACTCTTTTCCGTCATTCAGCCTGTTCTCCAAATTTGAATCAAACTGAACACGTTTGGGGATGGATAGTAAAAAATATCAACAGAAATGGACAACAGTTTGAGACCGTTAATGATCTTCGCGATGCCATCTTCACCGCTTAGAGTAATCTTCTCCTAACCCCCTTGACAACCTTCATTTCCAGCATGCCTGCCGCAAAGAATTTTGAAGTTGCACAGGACTGGATGCATTATTCATTATAAAGTCTCTATTTACCTTTACGTTCGTTGTAAAGAGTTTTCCCACTTTTTGAGATACTTGACTTAAATTTTTGACCATCTATCTAGTGAGCACCTCAATTACTTAAAATATGATTTTCGAATTAAATTGATGAAACAGACATTGTTTGTCTTCTTCAGCCTTCATTTTTACCAAAACGTAAACTCCAGTTAGAAAGCTTGACGATCTATTTGTGGAATGATCGAATGATTAGGAATGTGATTATGTAGCGGGCCGGTGTATGTCACTGGGACCGCTATGAAGACACTGCTGAGCACGTTAGCTGGAGCCACCGCACTCCCATGCCTCATAAACGAAGCAGGTTGATCTCTCTAAGGAAGATCCGCGAGCAGGAATCACATTCNGAATATGGCAAATATGTCGTCTACATACCTAACGTAAAAAACAGGGTTAGAACACTTAGTCTGAGATAGTAAACTATTTTCAAGGTTAGCCATGTAGAAGTTTGCAAAAGTTGGTCCCAAGGGTGAGCCCATAGACACGCCGTCAATATTCACTCTAGGTAGTAACTTAGGATTCGAATTTCCTACCACCTCATCTTATTACTCAGTAAATAAATTTTATTCCATCTAAATCCATAACATCGTGACGGAGAGGCGGATCAACCAACCAAGCTTGAAAGCAAGCAAACAACAATTAAACTGCATTTTATTATAGAGTGCATTCAATAGTCATAATACTGGCCCCGAGCCTCACCTCAGATATTACCTATTGCCCTAAAAGATATCTCATATGTGACTCCTTGGCATACCGAGTTTTGCACACTATAATGCAGAGACCCCGAGATGTGACCCGGCTGCGAGCGGAAGTTTGCCAACCAACAATGCGATTTGGGCTACGCGCAACCGAAATTATTTGTAGTTCAACTACTGGCGGTTTTATGTTATATTAATCTGTTAGCATATCGTGGTTTATGGACGTTGGTTTCTCACGAGGAAGGCGGCAAAAACGAAAGTACTTCTATTAAAAAAAATTGACTCACGGAATGAATGCAAAAAGCAGTCCGCTATCGCAATGCGATTGCGAATTAATTAAAGTTAATGCAAAATCTTGAAATCGAGATTGCTAGTCCGCGATCGCGATTAAAAATACAAAACGCCCGACACTGATTTCAAGAAACCGAGGTACCTTCCAGTTGGTTAAGACTTTAAGTTCATGTCACATAAAATTCTGACAGTGGGGAAATTCAAAGATTTCAGCAGTTAAAGGGGATCACTCACGGTCTAAAAGTGCCACTGTGCCGAAGGTCAGTAAGCTATCTATATCGTTGAGCTATATACGGTATATCGAGAATTGCAGTTGAGGTAATCGCAGAAAAATAAGGTTTTTTAACATCTTGAAAAATCCAAACAATTCATGGAACAGCAAAATCTCGTGGTAGACCAGTATTGAGGAGGAGAGACTTTCTTCGAGCCAGATTAAGGCTTTCACTGATGCTGAGTGCAGACCAATAACCATGAGGCGATACCTGAGGCAAAAGGTCTTGTAGAATAAAAAGTACAAAAAAGGGCCTCGTCTGCTGCCACGTCACAAGGTAAACCTTTGAGAGTTTGCCAGGGAGCATCAAACATGGAGCGCTGATAGGGGAAAAAGTTTTGTTCACCGATGAGAAAAATTTAACATAAACTGTCTAGATGGCTTTCGATGTTACTGACACGGCAAAGAGTGCCCGCTGAACTTTTTTTTTCTGCGAGCGCACAGTTTCGGAGCGTTCGTCATTGTGTGGGGTACCTTTTCCTCCAGAGGTGCAATGAAACTTCATGTTGTGCAGGGACGTCAAACGGCGGCTGGTTATGTTGGCATGTTGTAGAGAGCATCCAGTTGTAATGAGGTCAATCGTCTGTGTTCTGACGGATTGTTCTTCCAACAGGATAGTGTAGCAATCCAATTGTCGGTGACCAAGACTTTCTTACAGGAGAATAATTACTTAAAATGTGATTTTCGAATTAAATTGATGAAACAGACATTGTTTGTCTTCTTCAGCCTTCATTTTTACCAAAACGTAAACTCCAGTTAGAAAGCTTGACGATCTATTTGGGGAATGATCGAATGATTAGGAATATGATTATGTAGCGGGCCGGTGTATGTCACTGGGACCGCTATGAAGACACTGCTGAGCACGTTAGCTGGAGCCACCGCACTCCCATGCCTCATAAACGAAGCAGGTTGATCTCTCTAAGGAAGATCCGCGAGCAGGAATCACATTCCAGATGACAGGAATGCGAGACACGTAAGACTGTAATTGGCGAGGTGTGCCGAGCATAGTAACGTGTTCCTGGTCACATGCTGCGCTGCTCCAGCCAGCTCCACCTGCGCCCGATAGTACTCAATGTATTTCTGTTAACTGCTACCTTGCATTTACTGCCATCTTGCATCAACTGTCATCTTCTATCTACTGCCACCTTACATCTACTGCCATAATGCGTTTACTACAACCTTGCACCTACTGTTACCTTCCATCTACTGCTACAACCATACATCTACAGTCACCCTACATTGTGGTGTTGAAGTATTTTTAAACGTTTCTCCTTTTCTGAGGGTGAGTGCTTTCCGTTCCAAGTAGAGCTTTTTAAATTTTCGGATAGGCTTCATTGGGGGCTCAATACCGATTTCCATCTTCTACATTTGGAATCGCAATGCCAGGTGTAAATACAAAAGAGATGCAATTTCTAAGAATTCATATACCATAGGTAACAAATGGTCAAGCCAGATGATAGCATGACGTTGCTAACCCAACTCTACGAGGCACACACATAGCGATGGGCGGAGAAAAACCGGAGACCGGCAGTCGAGCCGTGTTTCAAATTCAGATTGCTCTCAATTATAACACAATAAGGATTCCCTTCTCTGTTAGCCCGCTTACATAAGTTTTCTTACCATACAGAGGGTTTCCGTCTGTTAAGAAACTCCCTCTTGGCTCAATCTCTGCCTATAGTTCGAATATTACTGGCTACATGTTGGGAGCTAGGTCCTACTATCAGGTAACGCCTTCGATTGATAATCTCCGAATAACTAAGGCCAACCTCTTTGAGCAAAAATTTTATGGAGTCCTGCTCTCGCAAAGTGTATAGCGAGGAAATAAACAAGCGACAACCGTCTAACGAAAGGTAAACTCACTATTGGCTCAAGAGGTTCTCACATCCTCTTATGTTCGAGTTCGACATATCTAGTAGATGAACTTGGTGACGCTGTGGAGTTCGTGAACTTTAGCAACTTTAATAACTTTTCGGAAAGGATGTGATAGAATAGGCAACACGGATTGTAGTCCAATCATGAATTAAGAATAGAGGAGAGCATCATCAGTAGGAGATTAAAGCTGAAAAGTGGAAAAGTGGGCACGGAGGGCCTGGCTAGAAGTAAAGTAACCTGCATGTTCCTCTGGGGTCGCTGCTCCCCATAACATAGGATAGGCGAAGCCATGGCTGAAATATGTAACAGGTTAACTCACGCGCAAGTAGCGTGTTAGGCCCCGCCCACTCCATTTCAGCTGTGACGTCAAGTGGAGCGATAGATAGCAAACCGTGTCAAGCGATCAGTTTTAATAATAATAATTATCATCCGCGAAAAAAGTGAGGGAGGTGATAATGTTTTCGTTAGCTCTAAAGCCAACAGTTTATGTTGAATATGTCGATGACGGTTTCGTAATAATCAATAACACAGAACAGCTCATTGAACTCAAGAATACACTGCAATCAGACTCCATCCCCAACTTCACTTATGAGCTCAGCCTAGGCCACCTAGATTCTGTATCTAGGTGGCATTGGCCCTGCGCCAACAACAAAATCAACTTCCTCGACGTCTCCGCAGACGCCAGCACCGACAACTTCGCTACATAAAAAGCCAACAAACACAGGAAAGTACCTAAACGCACAAATTAAATGTCCACAACGATTTAAAGACGGCAGCATTCAGGCTCTCATCCAAAGACAATACAAAATTTCTTCATCATGGAACATCTTTCACGACTCGGTGCAGAACCTGAAATAAGCTCTCATCAATAATGGTTATTCCAATCGACAGTTTGACCTAGCCCTTAAGCAATATCTCAACAAAGTGCAACAACCGCCACATAACGATAAAAGAAATGAAACAAAGCATGCAGTATACTACGAAAACCAAATATCAGCCGCATACAAAACAGACGAGAGAATCCTGAAACAAATAATAAAAAATAACACCCACTGCATCAACGACCAGGACTCCCTGAAGAATCCTCCCGTCGGCAGCACAGTGATGCGCAACAACGTCAGCGCCTAGAAACCTCCTCTCAAACAAACTAACATCGTGTACGAGAATACTTGCACCACTGGGGACTGTGTGCTCCAGAAAAGCTCGTACATAGGTATGACCAAAACCACTCTCTCTAGAAGCCTTACACTCCATCTCCACACAGGCGGACCTAAGGCTCATGCACAAAGCATCCACAATACGGCACGAATCAGAACCCATCTGGTCGCAGGCGGAACCATTCTACACTGCTCCACTGATTACCCCAAACTGGGTATTATGGAATCGCTCTATATCAAAACCCGCAAACCAACCATCAATAGTCAGCGCACCGGCTCCTGTAGAACCTGGAAACTGCACGGAGAAATCGCTCGGACCTAGCTTCATCCCGCGCCGCAATTGGTCTCAGGCCAGTCATCACAGCCAATCAGCATCACGCGTTGGGCCTCTATACCGCTCCTTGAGTTTACATATGGAGATAATATCCTCTGTGGAATCAGTCTCCGCCAGCTCCCCATATCTGCTGAGCACCTCAACTGCCAACTACCTGAAGATGAAAAGCGATATGGTCGAAACGCGTCGCACCACTTTGGACCAAAACCTCAACTTCGCACAGCTCATCCATCTCACTGACGATCAAGGCGCTATCAACATGATACGTCTACTGGAACGATGTAATAAACGCATCGTTAACCATAAATATGACATTTTTAACCAAACAAATACATTTCTATATTATATATGTATATGTCAAATTGACCGAATAGAGGTACATCCTTTTTTTAAATTGCATTAATATCGCTATAAACGCTATAATGACGACGTTAAGTCAATGGCCAATCAAAGATTGACGCTAAGTAACGAATAGCTACAAATAGAGTCATCGGAGAGGCCGAAAACCTTGAACCTTATAGGTCAGGCAAAGCAAGGACTGGTTTTGCTATTATCCTATGATATATAAGGGTTTAAAACACATTAAATACTAGACAAACCAGACCTACCTGCCAAACCTACATGGTTCTCGGCCTAACAGATGTTTTCATTTGGGAAAGGCTGCTGTACTAAGGGGGTGGTTGGTGGTGGTGGGTGGCAGAATCGAAAACGCGTTTTACGATAAGAAGTGGGCGTGCGTTCAAACGTAGTTTTATTTTCCTTCAGATGAGACCAAACCGGAAAAAATATAAGGTGTTTTCAATAGTTTTCAGGCTATTTGAACTGCCCGGGACGATAGACGTACCAGATTCATGGTACCTATAACGAGACGCCAACCATCTAGTGTTCCGTATAGAATACTTGTTGGCCATCTAATAGTTAATATCGGGTTATATATATTGTATATTTGTATATTTCTCTGTCCACCGAATAAGTGGTCAAAGGAGTTGAGCAATGTTCATAATTTATTGCAGGGAGTCTGGTGGACTGTCCTCGATGTGACCCATGCAAAAAAAAAAAATAGGATTAGCTGACCAGCAAAAATGACGGCACTGAAACTTGCTCCTACCGCGGGTGATGGTCTTACGCCACGAGGCATTCTAAATACGAGGTGTTATAAATACGATGCGTTTTAAATACGGTGAGCGTGGGTTTCAATGAAAAAGAAAGAAGGGTTATTAATTTTAAACGATCACAGCTGTTTACTATACGATATAAAACTCCGTTTGCTAAAAATGAGGCAATAAATGTCAAACAAATAGGTCGAAAGACGAAGAAATCAATTACAACCACATAGCTACGGCTTCCTTTGTATTGATGAGGCTCATTTCGTAATCATCACATTATCATTTTGCGTACGGGTACACTCCGCCTTCAAAAATTACCGCGGAAGAACATGGCTTGCAGAAAAAACTACAGTAGCATACGTATTATTGGAGGAGTATTAAACGCCATAGAAGTAATTGTAAGTCCAAATTTATAAACTGTGCCGGTGCAATTTTTTATTTTAAAGGGCTTTTCTCATCAAAAAATTGCAAACTGTCAAACGGAGGAGTGTTTTTACTTGCTTGAGTTTCAAATATTTGAGCCGTTCGAAGGCTGTTGTTCAGTAATTATGTACAGTTTCCCCATTAGCATACAATTTTCTTTCAAATTTTCGCAGAGAAACGTAATCTTGGGGACAACTTTGCAAGACAAGCGTTCACCGTCTAACAAGGAAGATTTTATATCAATTTTCATAACTTCTCTAAAGGAAATTGGTGTTGTCTGTGGTTGCTTGGGAAAATTTGGAAGAGAAGCTGAATACCGTACTCATAATTACTACGTAATAGTTTATCATTTTACAGAGGTAAAAATGCTTGAAACACAGAAGATTTTATCGGTGACAGCGAAAACTGAGTATACTCTTTTGCTGCCAAAACCCACATTTTTCGCTACTTCGGATCTTTAGGAAAACGAAGAAGCTTCAACAAGTTCTTTTTTTCGTGTTCAAAACAGGCAAACGTCAAACATCAGCCCATGGTAGCGGAAATAGCGGTATAAATGAATTAGGAATCCTATTGATTCTTGCGCACCACCGACGATTTTTGCTCCACATGACGTCAAACGAGGAGATGCGCAGAACCGTCTCAAAATGGCCAAGCTATGAATTAACCTGTTACGCTATTCATCCATGCATGGGTGAAGCTACCGTACGTAACCCTATGGCCCATCCTCTTTACATCTACACTGCCACGTTACAGTTCCAATGCCCCTTCACATCTACTACCACTACAACGGCCATCTATGGCTACTTTACGCAACTTATCTCTTTACGTCCACTGCCACTTGATATCTGTGCAGCTACATCAGCTCTTGAGACAGAGGATTCCTTAGAGAGAAAGAAGATGTAAATACCTCAGTCGCACTGTTGTTTGTAAGTCATTGTCCCTGGATGCTTGTTCTTTCGAAAGAGCAAGGCATCTCGCTACTGCATATAGTTCACGTTAATCGTAACCCCCTTCTAAGTTAACTGTCAACACAATAGAAACGCGCGATACTAAGCTAGCGCTTCTAGTATTATTATTCAGTAGTCGTAATTGTGTTAATAATTTACTAATGAAGACTGCATTCACACAATCCTATAGTTGCCCTACTCCAGGAATTCAGCAGATGACTGGAAGGAAGAAAGCGCGGCCAGTAGAGGAAGAAGCAGGTGCCCGGGGAGCAGCTGGTCCATCTGTCACCTGGCTCGAGGTACGTCCACCACGGGATGGGTATGGAGAGCCATACCCATTCCGTGGTGGACATATATACTAACTGCACTTCAAGTCTGTCGCATCCAAGACATGGCCGTGGACATGACCGCCCACAAGTTGAGCGTGCATGCGATTATATAGTGTGGGCCCGACATGATAATTTCCATTTTCTAGGCATGTGGGTAACAAAAGTTCTGCCTTTCAAAACCCCTTTCATTTCAGTGTTGATTAAGCGTTTAGTGCTATTAATCATTACGTTTCGAAGGGATAACACTAATTGTAACGTTCAAGAATACGCGGAATAAACACTGGTTAGCGCCATGTGGGAAGTAGACTAGTTTATACTTGATGAAACTTCAGAGCCAGTATACCCAGGGTATATGCATTGATGTCGTGCAGAAGCTCCCACATAGAGTATCTTTTCCGCTCAGAAAAAAAAACTAACTAGTTGGTGCTAGCAAAGTTCCGTATATGGCCCACCTGAGAGCATGTTAGATTAAGTTTACTTAAATTAGTTAAGAATAGATAACGTTTAACGGTTAGGTTATAGATTAGCTATGGTTCAACGAGAACATGTGCTCAACCTTACTTGTAGGACACACATATTTTACCTGAATGTCAAGTGTGCCCCATGCTATGCCGACTCCAAACAGTCGTTGAGGAGGACATAGGCTGCGCCACATGCCGTGGTGTAGCCGCACGTGCGGTATAGATATGTGGCCGGCAGATAATTGTAAGTCTAGGCACTGCGCAGATACTTTCTCAAGTATTGTTGCCCATGCACTTCTTATGAACTCGTGGAGTACAAATGGGATTAGATTAGAGTAAATAATATGTTAGTTTAACCCAGATTATAAACCAAACATCCCTATCGGTAGGTATAGGATGCTTCACCCATGGTTTATGTTTTAAGGCTAAAAAAAAAGCTTTCCTAGACACGACGCGGTGTTTCATGAAAGGAAGAGCAAGGGACGTGTAGTGTGTACTTAGAAACATGGAGCCGCAGGGAAGAACGATCGAGTTGCCACACTCCATCAAAGCTCATAGGTACAGCAAGTTCGAAAAGAAATTGGAAGGAAGATAGCAGAATGCTACAAAGATGTCATGAAGACATAACTAAAAGAAACGTTGCGTAGCGACTCAAGGAGGTTTACCGTACGAGTGACTCTTCAGAAAACGAAGTGGACAAACCTCCCTAATTCAGTCCTAACATCATCTTACGGCCAGTACAGCTCCCACTACGTCTCTTGAAGAGGATGTGCAAATGAGCAGACAACTTCGAGCATAAATTCTTGTAACACGACCAGTGTTCGCCGTCTCGACTAACTTTCCATGTCTGTTAGCTCAGTTTATGCGGACAAGGTGAAAAGTAAGAAACATTGAAACAATAGCTATTTTTATGTCTGTTTTAGCGAGTGTAAAAGACAGTTCCATAATGACATAACGAGTTAAGCAGCTTTTCTAACTGGACTCCTGCTATACCAGTGGCCAAGAGTAAAATCTTGGCGCGCTTTTGTCCAAATCCAAGAACTAAAATTTGTTCGCTATGTTGTTATTGTGTCGTTTGTTATGAGCCCAAGAGCGAATCCTATATCATAATCTTCCTAAGCACCGAGTAGACGTCGTGGTAAGAGGTATATTACTGTCACTTTTCGAGAATACCGTATATACAGCGGTAATCCCGTTACTGGATTGACCTAGTTCAAGAAAGAAAATATATACAGTATAGGCATTGAGTAACATAGACCACACGGCACTTGACTGTGTACTCAAATTCTCAAATGGGTCAGATGGTAAGCTGATTTCGGTAAAATGTCTTCCAGCGAACAGAGTGACCTTAAACAAAAAGTAAACAGTTCTCGGTATATGTAAGAAATGCTTTTATTAGCGACAAACACAAATTGGTAGCTAGATGTCAACTGTGGAAGATGATAATTGAATTTTAAAACACTCACAAGGCCTAACATTATCTTAATTTAATTTTGCAATTCGCCACTGGCCAGTGCTCGTGCATGCGTGCTTCTCTTTCCAATAGATGCATTCCTTGCGGCTTGAAGAATAATTAGTTTCGTTTCAGGTCGCTACGTTGACTGGAAAAGATTTTATCGAAGTTTCATCAACTTGCCATCAGGCGACACTTACTAGAAGTTGACAATCAAGTATCGTGTGGACTATGTTAGAAAATAAATGAATTCTTATTCGAACCATCTTCTTTTTTCTAGGACACGCGCAGTACCATGAACGCAATTCAGGTCTTTACTACAGCGCTTCATTAGCCAAGTCTCACGGAACACTGAAATGAACTTGAGTTTCGAGGCGCCTATGCTCTACGCTCTCAAGCGATGAATACGGCTGCTTATGCCGAAGACACACTATTAAATCGCACTCGTAACTGAGGAGAGTAGGTTTAGTTCCCACAGCGTCTCGAATATAAAGTGCGACTCAACATCCAAGATACTGGTAGAAACTACTTGAGTACAATCCAACCACGTGCGAGCTGTACGTCCGCTCATTAGTTGAGCATGCGATGTATAGTGTGCTTCCGACATAACAGTTACGAGTATAATCATTCGTGGCCCTAAAATGGCAGAACAGGGATAATTAATTTTTTCCCGATAATAAGCCATAAAAAAAAACTACTGTATGTTGCATCTACACCAGTTCGGCTACAAGTATCTGCGTTTGGCGGGAGTACCAGGGAGCAGCAACAATGGTAGAAGCAGACACTTCAGCTCATCCAAAACTTGCGACGTCGCTGTGGAAAACATTCGCTCTATGCAAGAAGTAAATTCAGAGCCACTTATAAGGTTTGACTGACTAACGACTGTGCCATTCCATCTGCTCTAAAACTCGATATTAGGAAAGATTTTACAGACACAAAGCAGTATAAGTGGCCATGAAGCTCGAGCTTTTGGCCGATATTTTTATGAAATAACCTATGCAAGATCCTCACTACTGACGCCAGGTTTAGTGACAGCATATAAATATGTAGATCACGGTATTTATTTTAAATACTTAATCTGCTGAATTACGAAAATAAAAGATTGCCTGTACCTCAGTTTTTATTGAAATACATATAGTGTGAAGTTAGATAAAACTCTACTAATAGCCCTGAACTTCCACAGCGACGTCATAATTTTCGAATCAACTGAAGTCTGGTGCCCTCGTTATTATTGCTCCCTGGTACCATGTGTCCTGCACGCCGTACCCATGCAGTGCGTCAAGAAATGTAATTGCACTAAAAAACTGGCTTTCGTAAGCGTGCTCTAGGCTCTAGAACACGCTGTCGCCGTGCTGTATGAGCACGCTTAAGCGTGCATTGAACCCACCTCACGGCAAAGCGTGCTGAACCGGCACGTGTTCGACTTTCTAGTATATTTCCTATTTGCACTCTCAAGGGCGAGGCGTGTTCTACGCCCCTATGCGTGCAAACATTGGAGAAAATGGGTAGTTGTATTGAAGTGAGGACTAATGATATTTCGGGTTGCATTTCGAGTGATATATTGCATGCTTAGATACTTTAGACGTCCCACTTAAGTAGGTATAGATACCATGGGCAAGAAACTACGTCTTTTTCTGAAACTGCTTGGCACCTACGCGCATCCAGAAATGCGCGAGCGCTCTCTGCCCATCGCACGCGTCCGATTCGAGGGTCTAGAGCACGCCTTCGTGTGCAATTAGTGCACGCGTTTGTGTGCTGGATTTGAGACAGTCCTCCGGCACGCAATCACGTGCGTCTCCAGCACGCCTGGCTTCACTCGTACGTACATGGCGTACCGAACATGCGAGTTAAATAATTAGTGCTTCTAGCAACCACTATTAAAAAAACATATACCTGTGTACAGTGAAAGAATAAGCATAGCATGCATGAGGGGTTCACTAGTAACCTAGAGGAACATCTATGTATGTACACGTTTGTCTTTTTACATGTTCCCTCCTCCACTAGTCCTAATGTCTTACTGTGCCATAGAAACAACAGAAAAGGGCACTGTGATCTGAGTCTTACTTCACTCCACATTTGAAGCGACATTCGTAACCTGCCTTGCGACATTTGCCAAGGCAACTTTGACGGCTACCATTTCTACAACTTTTTCTGGCTTACTCAACTTGTGCTGACAACGACGCTACAACACATTGGGACGTGTGGATGAGTGAACGCGTTCAAAAGAATTAAGGTGCAGACAGACAGCTCTTTAGCCCCGTGTGCTACACGCTGCGCAACATCGCTACAGCACCGGCGCGGCGCGCAAGGCCGGGCAGTGACAGGCCTCCAGAAGCCGGCATTTTTTATAAAGGCCACACGGCCCCCGAGAAGAAGCACAAGGAGAGAGAGAGAGAGAGGGGCAGAGTCGGCCGAACGAACCTCCCGCTGGGCTCTGACAAACGAGGTGCGAGGAGGCTGAGTTATGCTGTCACAAGCCTGCCCATCCTCTGGCAGCTGTGTGTGTTGCCTTATATGATCTTAGGACCTCTACAGCCTCTGCATCCTAACGCTGTCCGCCGGGGTCCTCTAGCGCCACTGATCGAGCTGGGCGCCTCTATCCTCAGCTGGTCATGTTGCTGTGTGAGGTAGAAGTTTAGTTAGGAAAAAAATTCTCGCAAGTTGTTCCGCATGATATTTGTGTATGACGAGGTTTCCAGATCCTCAGGGCTTCTTCTTATCAAATGAGAGTCCATCTTTTGACCGAAGCTGGCGGAATTCAGAGCAAATACGTCGCCTGAGGCAGACTCGCCTTTGAATATTTTTGGAACTTTGGAATTGGAACATCAATTGAATTTCGTTGAGACAGCTTGTGTGCAGCGTGTACCTATATAACAGTACGGGCACTTCCTCGATCAGGCACTCACTACTTGGTTGGTGGTTTCATAAGCTACTGAAGTAGCACTAAAAGAAAGTGGTATGCCATAAACATGCAGCACCTTTTTCTACTATCAAGAGCGTAATCTTTTGTACTGAGTGCACAGGCATAATAGACGTCCATAAAAAAAGTTGAGAACTGGCCGTAAGCAAACCTGAATGGTTCCATGGGTCAATTTTCCGAATCGACCATTAGCAGAATTTAAGAAAACATCCATGTTTTTGAACTACTTGGGACACTTCTAAGATAGTTTTCTCCTATGGCGTTTCCGTCGCAAATGTATATTTTTCGAGATACATGACATTGAAATTCCCATTATTTTCCCATGGCAATAATTAGCGGGCTTGCTAGTACGACGCCATAGGAACCTCGCCTCGCCTGAAGTAACCTACTTTAGGTTAATCTTGGGTTGCCGGGTATTTTTTCCCATAGAAAAACAAAGGAAATTTCAAAGTCATATATCTCGAAAACTAAGCATTTGCGGCGGAAACGTCATAGAAGAAAAGTGTCTTGGAATCGTCCAATTAGTCAAAAACCATAATTGTTTTTCTTAAATTCCGTTAATAGTCTATTCTGAAAATTGACCGTTCCATGTTCTTACTAGACTCTTTACGCTACCTCTTGGGTATCATATTATAGACCCAGCTTCAGCAGTAATTTCAACGACCATGCGAAATGTCAGACATATTAGTAGAGCATTCGAAATATCTTAGCATGAGTTCAGGATTTTATAGTGCCCCAACAATGGAGGCTCCGCTGCTATAGCAGCCTGCTGTAGTGAAACGAAAACGGTTAGGCTATATATAAGCTACAGTATATGGGATGAACTTTGTATTGGTGTCATTGTTGAGAGATCTGACGATGTGCTATATCGCTTCAATATAGCTATAGAAGCTTCTTAAAATCACGTAAAAAGGCTTGATTGATGACTCTGAATTAATTTCCATTATCTGTATTTTAGTACCACAGTGACAGGTGAAGATTCAAAGATCCAAACAATGCTATAGAGGTTCGTGAGCAATATCACGAATGATCATGCCACATGAAGCCATGGATGACATCGCTAAACGTTCTCTACGAGGCGTACATAGCAGAGCCTAGCGGCGCAAAATCAGGGGCCACCAAATCGTACCCGTGCCCGAATCGTACTGCTGTATCGTACCGTCCACAAGATGCCGATTCTCCTCTGTTTTATTCCGCCTACATGACACAATTTTGACCTCAGAGCGTTGCCCTCAAATATTAAACTCCATGATGGTTAAATTTCCGCCCATAGTTTGACTTTCGATGGCTATATTTTATCACTAAGTCCGCCCATAAGGTTTTTGCAAGATGATTAATTACCCTCTAGGAAGTCGCGACCTCCTTCGGTGGAACATTCCTTAAGTATCCGAACTCATAAGCATATGAATGGGTGAACATAAACGTTCTGCCGTCCTTCGGTCCTTCGGGAAAAGGGCACATGTCCATAGTTTGAAGTTTGGAGATATTGGTAACAAAATTCTGAGCTCGTTAAGCTCTACACGGTGATGTATATGATATCGTACAGTTGTTTACTTCTGAATGTGCAAGGGCGTAGACGCCACCCAGAAGTAGGTGTAGGTTGCTTATTAACTAACTAATCTCACTTAGAGAAATGGCACATGTCCAGTACGTACGCCCGTTTTCAGAGTTAGATCTGCGTATTTCATTAAAAGGGCACATGTCCAGAAAATTTGAATTTTTTTAGCGAACAGAAGGATGAAATCGGCACAAAGTTAACTCTCGATATCTTTATTTACCAGGTATGGACATGAGTCCTTTTTTCGAAGGACGGCAGCGTTACACGGAACTTCGATCAGCATTGTAAACAACCGAGGACGGTTCACAGACGAGCTCACTCTCTCTCGGTACTTTGATTTGGCATTTTTACGTGGAAAATTTGGAAAAAGTTGGTCGACTTGTGAGAGCGGCGAGAAATAGTATGAGCGACATGAACTCTATTCCATTCGTGACAGCTTGCCCCTGTTGTCCTCTCTTGCAGATTTTAGTTCTAAATACATGGAAACTGGTTATCTTTTTGACAAAAATTATTGAATAAAATTTGACATGAAATATTAAGTAGGGTAGGAATTATTAGAATTATGACAAGCATGCATGGTGTGTGTGTGTGTCCGCGCTTCAGGGCAATTAATGTCTGCTTTGTGACCTCACTGACTGCCAGAGATTTGTCGCGTAAGGCTGCACTGTAGATAGAGTCTGTGGGTGTCTGCAAGGACTTTCTTTCATGTAAATCTTATCTTCTCGACTTCGAGATTCCTTAAAAGTGGAGTAGGATGAGCCAAATAGGCACTAGAGCAGGTTAGGATGCACGAACTACAACCGTCTAGCATTGATAAATTGTAGACTGTAACGGAATAAGAATGGGCTAAGATTATGCTTAAATTTCGTTAAGTTCTGTAACAAACATATCGAACTCTTAGAAGCAATAGTAGTATAAGGATCGGATCAACTTACAATTCAATAAGTTCTTTCCGTGGGACCATATTTTTTCCCTTACCTTTTCTCTTTTTCTCAGTTGAACTCAAACTTTTATGCTCGAACCCTGTTCTACTTTTGCTGCAGAGTAATTAATTGTTTGATACTAAAAAGTTCATTTTTCTCAAGTCTCGTAATGATGAATATAATATTCTACGACGAAACAAAAGCTCAAAGCTGTCCATTACTTGTTTTACCTCGCAGTTTATTTCTCGTAACAAATGCCTTCTTTCTCCTCTTCCTTTCATGCAAGGCAGTAAGGAATTTAATTCGCTCTCTGTTAACTCGTCTTCGAATTGAGCTTAAAAGAGATAGGTCAACTTTAAGGATAAAGACGGTGCTATGATGGGGTTGGAAACTCATACGCATTTGTGTACTCCATCTGCTGCAGCTGTATAGCTTTATCTTCCTGAATGTTTTTATTTCACTTTTTTGCAGAGAGAAAGTAATTACATATTTTAACGATAATTTTTGCTATTTATCGAGTAGGATTAGTTGAATTGCGTATGCTTTGCAAAAGTGGAGCTAGAAGCAATCAATGTTTCGTCTTATCGAAGATCAAACAAAACTATAAATGAAACGATTCATGCCGAAAGAGTATCGATGAAAAAGAAAACCTTAGCTAGTATTTCTGATACCCAAAAATCTCAGTCGCTATGGATTTGGAGACCTTTATAACCCTTCCTGGAGATCACATGATCCGTCACCCCACTACCCGGAGATCACATGATCCGTCATCCCACTACCCGGAGATCACATGATCCGTCACCCGACTACCCGGAGATCACAGGATCCGTCACCCGACTACCCGGAGATCACAGGATCCGTCACCCGACTACCCGGAGATCACAGGATCCGTCACCCCATTTCCCGGCAAACGGAGGGCAAGTCGACCAGGGATTCGTTTTACGAGAGGTTCTGCTATCGATGGAGAAGTTTTTCCACTGNCCGAAAGGGTATCGATGAAAAAAAAAACCTTAGCTAGTATTTCTGATACCCAAAAATCTCAGTCGCTATGGATTTGGAGACCTTTATAACCCTTCCTGGAGATCACATGATCCGTCACCCCACTACCCGGAGATCACATGATCCGTCACCCCACTACCCGGAGATCACAGGATCCGTCACCCCACTACCCGGAGACCAGGAGATCACAGGATCCCTCACCCCACTACCCGGAGATCACAGGATCCGTCACCCCACTACCCGGAGATCACAGGATCCGTCACCCCACTACCCGGAGATCACAGGATGCCTCACCCCTGATGGGCCTCTAGTGTCCTAGGCAGTGGGCTGATGGGCCTCTAGTGTCCTAGGCAGTGGGGTAAAGGGCCGTTTGCCTCCCGTTCAGCTGGTCCCTAAGCAAAATGCTCTCCAAGACGATAGCTACCTCTTCAAAAACCACTGACTTCAAAGTTCTTGTGTGTCTTTGTAATGATTCCTACACAGTTGCTGAGAGGAACATGCCAACTCTTGGATGTGGGGCGATAGCTTATCTTTACGAAGCCCAATTATCTCTTAACTTTAGATCCCATGATACTTGGCATCGCTGGCCAGGACGAGACTGTTGCAGCAGCGGTGTTTGTACTGACATCAGTAGTGGCATTATACCAAAGTATGGTGCTCGCGTTTTCAGGGCAGAGAACTTTTGAATGCTAAGTGCGCTGCACCAAAGGAAAGTCCCAAATTTTGGCCTTGCATGGAAGTTCCATCCTTAGCCACTAACCAATTTACAGCTTGCGTTATTGTCTTAGAGAATTTTAATACCTACTCCAGAACACGCACGACCGGCCCGTATGCTTTCCAAATGAAGCTGTTTGTTATACGGTCAAATCTCTACCAACATTGAAAAGACGCAATTCGAAAGTTCATTTCTTTGTACGGCCCGAAAGATGGGAAATCACACTTCTATCAACATCCTGTTGCATATGTACACCGTCAGGCTTTAGGCCTCGTCTCGGCAAGGTGGACAATATTCTGCTTATCAAATGCCTTTTAAAGCTGACCCCTACTCCTACACGTATGGTACTACATATAGCCAAATCTATGATTATTCTACAGTTCTGACAGTAAGATCATATATTCTATTACGTATATCCAACAAGCTGCAACCGCAAATCTGCTTCTAGGGTAACCAAAAAAGTCTGTTTGGGCAGTGCAAACAAGTGGTATGAATAATATAAAGGGCATTGCAATAATTTTACTTCAGAGTAAGAAAGATAGTAAACGATTAGTAGTCACTGTAGTCTTCGAACGCTCCAGTCTATTTAGAAGAGGTGAGACCATCATTCCTCGGCCTAAGCATATCAGTGGTAGAACATGAAGGTTCAACTCTTCTGTAGCGTGAGAATTAAGAGACAGAACCATCCCTTCGCTCGATCCAAGACATGTTGGTAGAAGTGCATGGCTTAACGCTTCTCTATACTTAGAATTATTAAATGATAATATTGCTTCGGTCTAAGATATTTCACGGGAAGACCATAGTTTAGCGCTTCGTAACTTTATGAGGAAATAATGAAGATAGCCCTGTGGTCTTATAGGCATCGCTGTGAAGTAACATGGTAAACTTCCACCCGTCGTGGTCATCAGAGAGATGAGAGCATCCCTTACAAGTTAGATATTTGTATCTGTAGGGAACATAATGGTTTTGCACTATACCCACTGACAGAAGAAATGAATGAACCTCTTCTGTTTGAAAAGAAGATATGTATTGAGATACATATCTTAATTGCAGCACTTCGAGTCTCCCACCGCTGGCAGAGACCAAAAATACATTTCGTTTGGGAGTATCCAATAAAGGGCACGAGTCAGAGACGCGAATCAATTATACATTGAACTACTGAACTGCCGCACCTCCGCTCCAGCTGATGGAGGAGCAGTTCAGCAACTGTCAACAGAGGCACCGAAGGAGAGTTACCATCGACTTGCCTGTTTGGATGATGGCTGCCTTGCTTGCCTACCACAGATTTAACTAAAAGATTACATGATAAGCAAAAATTACCCGCAGAAAGAGCGGACCGCCAAGCAACGCATGCTAAATGACAGAATAATAGACAGACAAAAGGACTATTGAATCATCACCAAATTGTAATCATCTCTTCTTCGTGACATTCCTAACACTTCCCGTAGATTTTAGAAGGATCCGTATATATTATTGAATAGTTTAAGCCCCTTTTCCACAAAAATGGCGATCTAACAGAGGAAGTAAAAAGAAAAACAGTACGACAATAGACACGTGGAACCCATGCACGTGGGTGTTTCCACACATTATCAACGCTTATGGGGACAGCAAGTCGGGAAAGAAGACGAAGAACAGATAATATCAGTAGGAGTATGCGATGGGAAGGAAGCAAAGTGGGCACGAAAGACAGACGTCTCGAAGGCCTAGCTAACGTCAGATGCGACAGTAAAGGGGAAAAAGATCCCAGTCGTTAAAACTCTTTCAACCGATACCGCACTCTGGGCGAGTATCATTTTCTTTCTCTAACGGCACTATTCGACTTGATCACTGTTATCTAACGAACTTTTTCTTTTTTCTATGCGGCTATTGCTGACTTCCGTGAATTTTACTTAATTAATTATGGAAATTCTGTAACTTGACTGCATTTTCCTCACCAACATTTTTTCCATGTGCCCTAACGGAGGATAATTCCGCTCCTGTAATTTTCGTCAAGTAGCCATAACTTTTGGCCTTTGTTCAAAGACGCTAATCGCTGCGATTGCGTAACCGAGTAAAACGTTAGTCCATGAGCCGCTTGGGATTTCTTTCTTCCGCTACGAGCCCTCGCTCGAAGCTTGCGTTTCTTCCAGGGAGCTGCTGGTACACACTCGGGAAGTATCATTTCTCTCAGCTTCAACCCAAACAGAAGATTTGGCCACCACAAAAACTAATTTATGGAGGCCAATAACGTAGTAAGTAGCGGGACTCAAATGACTCATATGAACCCAACTGTCCATTAATTAACGTTTTCCAGACCAGACTGAATTTGAACTAAATACAGCCTAGACTTTGCTAACAGTCGGACTGGAGATCAGTGACAGTAGGACACTAGGGCACGTCCGATTGGGGGCCAAAATTAGACCTTCGAGGTTTGGTGGTGGTAGTAGTTAGTATAAGAAAGTTTAAGCCTCGCTAAATAAGTACTAAGCTCTGCTAAGAGAGGAAAAGGAAGGGACAGATAGTATGTCGATTGTCACGGGGAACCCATGCACGAAGGTGTTCCCACACAGAGTCAACGCGCTTGGGAACAGTAAGTCAGGAAAGAAGAAGATCAGAATAAAGCATGAGCAAGTAGGAGTATGAAGATGGAAGGAAGCAATGTGGGCACGAAAGATAGACGTCCCGAAGGCCTAGCTAATGGCGGAATTAACCTACACGAGCCCCTGGAGTCGCCGCGCCCCATAACCTAGGATGGGCAAGCCTAACTAACCCTAGGGCCCATCCTATGCCCCTGAGGGGGATCCGTATTTAACACTTTTGAGTTGTATCGTTAGCAGACAGACAAGCAGAAAACCCTCGACATAAATATTATCTCTTTGGCGTAGGTATTGACAGACGTGGGCAACTGCGGCCACTTAATTGTAGCCCAGCTAC
>LQNS02278094.1:47539595-47552926 GCA_001587735.2 Parhyale hawaiensis | reverse complement strand
AATTCGCTGCTGGCTCTCTCTTTGGTTGCAAACTGCGGCACCACAGAAGACACCCAGCAGAGTGACTCCACACACGTGAGGTGATGTGAGCAACGTCACCTGGACTTCTTCCGAAGACACTCTCAAGGTAACTCTGATATCTTTTGTTTGGGGGTGTTCTGATTTTTCTTCTACCTGAGATTCATATATTATTGAAACGATAATTCTTGGTCAGTACCTTGTTAATTACGTCCCCTACCCCTCACTCTTTTTTAACATTGTATCGAGTTCAGGAAGTACTTATCCCCGTGACCCCAAATTACCTCACAATATTTTTTTTTGCGGCCGACCACAGCCGGACTGCGGCAAAGAATGCTTCAAAATTTTATTGGGCGGTCGAAGGCCTGGTGGCTGTGCGAGGAACGAAATGAATGCCAACTTTTGTGTTGGCTACAGGAACGAAAAGTTCGTTAAAGTCTCCCAGGGTGAGAACTGTAAAGCTGCCTGGTGCCGGCATTCCGGGCATAGTTGCGCTCCGGCTGCCGGCGCCGAGCCGTACTACTCGTACCATGGTTAATAGGGACTCCGGACACCGAATGTAGAAGGACGACTAAAGTTGCACAGACGCCTAACTAACCATTCCATCATTGTTGCCGTGATCGCGGAAATGGAAATTGAATAATTGGAAATTAAAGCAATTGAGAGTTCGTGAGCGATCATCAAACCTTCACTATTCTCATTTGCTATGGGACAAAATAAGAACGGCGGCATAGTAGGCAATTTTCAGGATGGGGCAAGACAGGGCAAGGCCAGTTGAGGCTGTGTTCACGGAACCATAATCAGAAGGGTAGTTTGCTCGCTAAGGCTGCATGTCCTGAACTCCGTACATCGTCAGAGGTATATGTAATTATGTATACAGTAGTTACGTTAGTTCAGCAACGCATGTAACTGAGACTTGAGAGGTACCTCAAACACCCCTCCAGCGATCTCCCCGTTTGTGTTCTACAACTTGTTTGTGAACATTAAATTAATACTAATATCGATAGCGGGTCTTATACATTTGGCGACAAAAAAACGATGATTAAAAAGAGCATGAGGGGCTACGGCAAGAGAGTTTTGTTCGGAGAATAGGACAAAAAATGTGATGTTTGAAATTAGGGAAAAATAGGGTGCGCTAAGTTAAAGTAAGGTATATGTTTTGTTGAAGTAAGATAGCAACAGCAAGTAAGGTTATACCAAATGAATAAAAAATAAAAAAGAACCGAAGATCACTGTTGTAAAGTATTATGTAACTCTGTATAGTTTCACAGCGCAGCGCTGAAGATATAGCGTTGAAATTAACACTTCAGTGCTTCAAAAAAGAAAACTAATAATTTGCTCCTGTTGTAACCTATAAATTCGTGTTCAACGCATCGGTATCTAATCAAACTTGGGCATAAATAATTATAATAATATGCTTTATTAGGTGCACATAGGGAATGGTATACAGGAGACAGCTTAATACTAAAGATCAAGCAATACCATCATTAACAAACTACACTGCATTGCGGCCCATTGTTTGGCCCCTGCTTGGAAATAGTATGCGCTGCCAGCGGCTATACATGTTAGATAGCGTCTTGATCTGAGAAGATGGTGAAGGGACTCGAAAAAAGTTTCTCAAACATTAAATATGTAGGTAGTTTGCCTAAAAAACTTAACTTACGATACTAACAAAGAGTCCTATTGATACAACTAATCGGTGCTCTAAGAAATTACTGGCAAACCAGAAGCAAAGTGTAGCAAATCATTGCATAACTTCTTAGCAAACATACAGCTACCTTCCAATTATTCCATAACTGTTTGGATGTTTAACTACCAAAAGTGAACAACGCAACCAGTTTAAAAAACTAAATTTTCACTCACCATGCAGTCACACTGTCTGCTTGCCGTTATGGCGTTTTACGTCGCCGATAGTCTGCATATTGCTAACATGCTTGATTTAGTATACTTCAAATATATTGACACTCGTATCACCGAAGACACAAAAATTCTACATCCGTATTCTAATAAACCTTGAACAGATATTGCTCTTGCTCACGAAGAATGGACATACAAGTAGAGCCCCACACTGCCACTAACACAGCATCGCTTTTGCTTAGCCGCACCAGGCTGTTATCATTTTTGCATCTCTGAGCACATATAAAAACTAGTACAAAAGCACTAAGTCTTGTAGAAAAACATACAAAAATACGTAGAAGCACACCTGAAGGCGAGTACAGCTACACGATCGCTTCCATTACACGCAATGAAAATCGCTGTCACATTGGCCACCACACGGACGAACTAGCCCAACTCTATCAAAAGTTGGCCCTAGTTTAGAACCACACCAGTGCCTCAACATGTATGTAGGTGGAAGTTAGCCTCGGCTAAAACAAAACACTTCGTTTTCGAGTCGCCATGCCCACTTTTTTGAACTATTGAACTACTGCAACGAAACAATCAGCACATACAAAGGGTAACACTATTGAACAGCCTTGGTGTGAGTGTGAACAAACATTCACACGAGCTGTCAAAAAAATTCCCGAAATCAAAATGCAGATTATGGAAGGTAAAGTCTCATGCATATTAATCCCGAGTGTGGTTATAAAATTAGTTACTTTTTGTTAAAGTTTTTACTTCTCTGAAGAAAGTAGATAAATGTATTTAGACATGAGATAAATGAGTGAAAGTTAGGGGAGAGACAGGTCGCAAACACGGGTATGAGCGCCTGGCGCACTATATGTGATGACTGAAATTCCCATTTTAGATAATCTCTTGGGGACCTCAGTAGCGTTTACACAATTTCAAAACAAAATATACGCAAGCTAAGCGTACCAAAACGCTGTCGTACGACCTCGCCTTTCTAAGCCTTTTGAATGAATTGCATCATAGTTCATGCTCGCTAGAAACAGTACACGCCTCTATCACACTTACAGCATGCTGAATCTTATGTCAGCAGCAACATTACGAATAGTTATAGTGAAGATTTGATGCATTTTTCAATATTCTTCTACAAGCGGTGACTACATTTTCAAGTTGGCAAATCCTTTATATAGTTTTATAGCACCTTCAGAAGGAGCCACAAACATTCCAGCATGCAATAAGTCGTGACTTCCAACGCCATTGTACCTTCTTTTCTACCGTATAAGCGGACTTTGTTTGCTTCATTTGGTGCGCTATTCCTACTATATAGAATGAGCTTGCCTGAAACTTCAATGCTAGATTTGGACTCTCAGATCTGGTCCGAGTTTTAAGTGTTAATCAAATGCCGATTACTCTTGAAAACACCTTCCTGTACAACAAAGCGCTGGTCTGTGCTAATAACAATACCTCAGCGATTGGAAGGTACATTATATAGCCGAGTTCACCCTAGTCCAACGCACAACAGTCAAAATTTTAGGACGTTGAAGCTAACTAAATTAGATTATCTCGTCCACTGAGGCGAACCGAGCACGCCATATTTTCAGCAAACATTCACGTCCCCCACGTTGACATCAACCCTCCCCTCTCCCTCTCCCCCGCGGGGCAGAGCTCATACCATAAAGCACGGTTGGCATTCAAGTCTTGTGGGGCGCACAGCGTACCGCACATTCCTGAGCAAGTTTAAAGAGCCCAAACAATACCTTAATGTTGCTTCCCCCTCGGGTCTTCCACTCCTTGCCACAATGCCCTGCCATGCACACTCTCTTTACAGCTCATTCACTGCAGCTGAATTTAAATGGCTTGCATTCCTGCCTGTTTTGGACCTTTAAATTCCACCCTCCATGTTTACATTGGAACCAGCCTGTTAAGTTACCTAGGACAACTGTTTCTGAGTTAAGCTGTATTGACTCTATTGGACCTTTAAATTCAACCCTCCTTGCTCACATTAAAACCATACTCCAAAGTTATCTACTGTAGAATATGTGTTTCTGAATGAAGTTGTATTGGCCCAGTTGTACCTTCAAATTCTACCTTCCTTGTCTACATTAAAACCATGCCCCAACGTTACCTAGAATAGGTGTATCTGAATGAAGCTGTATTACCGGTATTAGACCATTTAATTCAACCTTTTATGTTCACATTAGAATCAGCCTACAATGTTACCTATAAAACAGGCATTTCTGAACTTAGTTCATTGGACAACCAAAAAGGCCGCTTGTATTCCCTAATACTAAGTATTTAATATGTAGAATTTACATATGGCTCAGTATCGACACTAGCCGTTTATCGACCAATGAGACTGTTCAGGTAACGTTTTATGTAGAGCTATTCACATTTAAGTGTTAATTTGAATTACACAGTTCTCATGAAAATATGTTCATTCATTTTTTCCTGTTAACTTTACGTATGAGATTGTTGTATCAGGAACGCTTAACACAATTGCCTACTCGCTTTTTACTTCAAAGATTTTGCATGAAATAAGGAAATATTTTCAAAAATAATAATTTTCGTCATATCATTTATTGGATTTTGTAATTAGTATACGCCGAGTCGCGCACCGCCATCGATATAGTCCAATTCGTTCAGAACTTCCTTTTTTTATGCCGCTCTTGTTGTTGCAAATTCTTTTTCCTCTTATATCCCAACCGTCTGTACCTATCTAAGCGAATCTATAGTGTACGGGAGCGCTGTCGTGCGTGAGTTCTGCGTTTTCTAGGTGCGTAGTGCGTCGCTTTCTCTTCGTCTCTCTGAACGTTATTGCAGTGGAGGGGGGGGGGGACTGGAACTAGCTTGTGTAGCAATAATATGTTGCTGTGTGTTTCACTCATCGCTCTGCTCAGTGTCTCGGTAAGTTCTGTCCCTAGTCCTGACACATGATGCTTACCAAACTTATCGATATATTCACTTTTGCTCTCTAAAGCCCGCTGCAGACGATAGTCTTTTGTCCTGCGTTTTCACTTCACCGCGTTCGAATGCGTTGCTGTATTTCAGTATCTGTATACACAACAAATATGAGCACTGCTTTCTGAGGCGACATTCACTAAAAATTTGAAAAGACACAAGACACTACACTAGTGACGCTGACTAAGCCAGCGGATACGACGGTAAACATTTTATCGAAGCTTTCGGTTTGCCACAGTCTGGTTTGCCCCGACAGTACGAAATATTCGAACGAGTTGAAGTGAAAACACACGGCAAAAGACTATCGTCTGCAGTGTGCTTAACAGTACTTTTGGTATGTTTCATCAGTCACAAAACTTTTCATCGCTCTTGTTATTATTACTTAAATATATGATTAGATTACGATTCGCTACTTTGTGACGAGATTTAAGTGCGAAATGCAAACCCATTTAGCCTTTCTATACGTTATTGGTTTGTGATTATCCCTCAAAAATTGTGACCGCAGTTAAAAGTTCCGTTGGTACCAGACAGTTGATGAGGTATGGAACTTCTGAGACACTCTTTAGCCACAGAATACAACCCATGAAAGCCTTATAGAAGGGTTATATTTCCCCACTCATGGGCAGTAACCTCATTCAGGGACTGTATGAGTTATGTTGGCATGAATTAGGTTTTCCTTTCCCTATAAGTTTTGTAAACAGTATTTCGTACGTTCTACGGCCCAACTCCTCTCCCATGCTTACATCGTCTTCGTCTGTGACTGGGCTTCCATTTCTCATTTAATATGCTGCAGATCTCTTCTTTTTCGCTCTAAAACACCACTGATGTTGCTTAGGAAGCTGCAGCTATCCTTATATTCAATGAGAAATGCCGAAAATAGCATTGATAAAATATCACCGAGAGGCACTTCACCAGCTATGACAACACAGTACTTCAACCAAACACATTAAGTTGCAAAGACCGAAGAGAATAATCTTCACAAACTAAACATAAAATCCACAGAGAATTATCCAATTAATATAATTAACCATTTTAATTTTTATTTTCATGGCTAAGTGATCTGTAACGTGCGCTAATTTTTTCACAGGGGGCTATGTTTTATCTCCATGACCGTTAATATATAGAAATTTTTTTACGACGAAATGAATCTCGTTGTAGCGTTGGGGCACACTAACTACAGTGCTCTATCCGTACGAACAAGCATTAAATGCGTGCCGTACATTCCTCCGTCAATAACCACGCCCACATCGTGTGGTCGTCCAGACCAACACTGACGTAGACAGCCACACCGACTTCCACTGAGCACAGAAGGAATTTAAATGCCTCACATTCTTACGTCCATTAGCCTTCTTGCGTTCGCTGGGCTCCACAGACCGCAAGAGCTTTCCAGAAAATTCCTTAGCAGCTCCTCACGGAAATACTTGAACTTAATTCACTTTTCCCTACGATTATTAAAAATTGGAAATCTTCAAAATATAGGAAACATCATCGCATAATATCAACAACTTCCTTAAAAAATTCTAGACGCAATTTTTTACGGCTTTTTGTGAATAATAGACAATTGGCCTCTGAGAATCCAACGTCATATCTTGGGAAGTAGTTTCCTGTGCGAATAAACTTGATTTTACTGCAGTTAATTCATTTTTTTCTCACTGCCATAGCAAAATTGTTACTTATGCGAGTTAGCGACTAGCGTAAGCGCATTTGTGAAGGCGCTTTAAAAACTTTGGATCCCAAGTGACGTCATTAAGATTTAAATATACGAACAACTGTTTTTGTTGATTTTTTACTATTATGCGTTTCGGTGGGTTAAAGGCGTGTTTAATTTGCTCGTATTGAAGAAAATGGTCTCAAGCGTTTCTTCAAGATTTCAAGTTGAACGGTAATGGCTCTCAACTGACGTTCCAAATAATTTAGAGCCGGCGATCTAATCTGGTCCACCAATCGAAGAGAGTCAATGAAAGACACTCAGATTCCTGATCTGAGATTTGCCTATCACGATCATTCTGCAGTTCCCTGCAGCGATCTGACGTCATTTCGAATATTAGTTTGGATTGTACTGTGGGTTGGGTTAATCGACTACGTCGTACAATACTTCAAGAGTGATCTCTTTTCCGAAAAAAAATATCTACTATGAACGCCTCGTGGCGTGAGACCATCACCCCCAGGAAACGGAGGCATAAAGCTAGTGAATGTAATAATAGCTAGTTCTTCAATAATAAAATAGGCGAAACATAGAACACATCGTGGCTTAAGACGATCTGCCGCGGTGGAGGCAAGTTCGCAGTGGTGGAGAAAATTCAACGCCACTATTTCTTATGACCAGCTAGGTCTAGTTTTTTTTGGCATGAGTCACATCTAGGTCAACCCACCGAACTCCCTGCAAAAAATTATGAAGATTGTTCAAATCCTTCGACCACTTATTGATATATATATATATAACAAATGCTAAGGGAGTTTTCAAAAGTCTTCTGGTTTTATATTTAATAGACCCCAAGCTTTCGAGCTACTAAACGTTGCCCGTCTTCAGGGGAACGAAGCGTCAAACTCATATGCTGGCCAATAGAACATGCTTGAAGTTCATCTGAACCTGGCTTATGTTTGGCTGACAAGTCAAAGACGCCTTTAACTCTACGGCCCAACTGGAACGTCAGTTTTTCATTGGAACCTCAATGTTTAAACAGTTGTGTATGAAGTACTCAAGGCCCTATAGGGCTCGAACAGTGACCAGTGACAAAATATATTCAATAATTTACCTACTCGTAAATCCATTCAAGGTACAATCAAGTTTGTGAAAGCTTTTAGAAACAGAATAAAACAAAAAGATATCAAAGGCGATTCTCATTTTACTTTACAATATTATACACCCTACAGCTTTCACTTCATGCCTAAATAGGTATAGGTAACTCGATAATAAATGTGACGCCAATGTTTTCTAGTCTGATATGCTCTAATATTGCTTCAGTTTAGCCTTTGGCGCATGAATGCTTTAGCGAATCGATACTCTCAATGATCCACCACACAGTAAAGTCTTGATCTGCTCAATCCGATGAGTCTTGAAAAGTCTGAAAATCTGATTAGGTTTTCCCCTTGTTTTAAAAGAGTTCACTTATTTTGCTTCCAATAAATAAATAAATGCAAGTGACTAATTTTTAGATTATAAAATATTTTTTTCCAGCATAAAATAGTTCATAAGTTAATCGAACATTTTAAGAAATAAAATTTGACTTATCAATTATCATTAACAAAATTACAAAAAGCTACTGCATTTTAGCTGCTCGCTATACCACATATCGGTTACATATCGCTTTCGGGTGCTTATCTATACGTTGTGAGTATTTTGCCGCCATTTTGAGTATAGGATATTCCCGATAAATATTATGCATAACAATATTTTTGAGTTTTCAATCCAAGATTCTCCTCATATATCCTACAGAATAGTTGATGAAACCTCAGGGCAAACGTAACGACTGAAATGCTATAGATTGTATCTGTACTTAGCTTCTCAGCATTCACTCTCAGATTCTAAAATATTTTAGGTTTTGAAGATATGATATTGATATTATTATTGTGGCAACTGCAAACCAGAGAACTTCAAAGCTCCTTGCTACAGCCATTTCGAGGCTTTTCTACTAAGCTTGGGCTTTTGCTGGCTTCTCGACAGGGTGCTCAAACTCACCATTAAGTTATATACTTACTATACAATTTGATCTACGGTGGTTCGGTCACGCAACACTGAGCTGGCTAATATTATCAGGCAGCTGCGGTGCACTTAAATTTAGTTCTTCGCTTTATATTTCAGCGTCTAACGTGCTTATGGCATAAAACTATGGGCGCGTTGCTTGGCCCACTTGAATGAAAATAATTAAACTGCTTTTTGATAGATATCAATAAAATTCTCCAGACTTGTCTTCACTGAGTTTAAGTCTAGAGAAGTCTATTAATATATTAATATATAAATATCTATGAAAATGAACCAGGCCAGACGTCAAGCAACGTTCTCAGCAATTTTAAACTGCTAGTTTTCATTTGTCCCAAGCTGCAGGCGAGAGCTTTGGACTTCCACTTTGGTTTGATTCCCAAACCGATTATGCTTGAGATACGCCTGTTACAGCATAATATATGGACTGTATCTAGACATGCTATGTTTCAACAGGGTTGGAGAAACCTAAGCTTGTTTAAAAAAGAGAGCGGTTAATGGTCTTTTACAATGTTTCAATATAGTTGAAATAGCTGATTCATTTTGAAGTATAGTGCTGAAAAAAACATATAAATATATGCATAATTAATTAATTCATTATGCATATATCTATGTATTTATGTACAGCGTATGTAGTGTATGGCGGATCACGGTGATACAATTACCCTAAAAGAGATTTTGGCTGGCCCTAGAGGCTGCTTGACGATATTAGCTGATGGGCAGCTAAATATTCTGTAGGGGTAATCACAGAGAATGAGAGCAAGGCTAGAGACTAATGTATTAATCCTATCTTTACTGGGCTGCGCCACCTCAAGTTAAGGACTTTTCTTCGTAGAAATACGATAGGACAAAGAATCCTAATCCTTGCAGCTAAAACTCAGGCTGGTCAGCATACTGACAACTCTTGCATTTTCTCAGAATATTGAGAATGGCGATGTACATTTATACATGCTATACTTTTGTCCAAGATCGGCAAGTTAACTGCCGTAATTTTTTAAGCAAGCAATTAGAAGGATCAGAGTGGCATAGTTGACTTTGCTCTTGTAACCTGTAATCGCCACAACTTACTAATATGATTGAGTTATTCATCGTAGATTTTTATTTCTACAGCATATTAGTTAAGAAGTGGATGGGTATTACTATATGAATATTTGTCTTCCTGTTAATATGGTAACCACGGCAACGACGTGCCTATTAACGGGATTTGTGGGTATTTTCGATGCATCAAGTGCCTCAGTTAAACAGAGTATCCAAATTTTGTAGGGAAAACTCTGTGCGTCCCTCGTCCCTACCTGTTGCCTCTGTTCTTGGGTCTGGTGAGAACCCCTCCGACGAACCCAAGATTCTAAGAGCTTTCAGCCATTGCTTTTCGCACTTTAGACACTACAGTTGGGTCTTCCCCACTGTAAAAAAAAAATATGGAATAGATTTCAAAGGAAAAGTACAACAACAATAAAAAAAAGCCCACAATTAAAACTTACTTTTAATCCACATAGTAGTGACAGACAGTCTTCGTGAAAATGACGATCTTGGGAACTTCCTCATCTAAATCCGGTGCCGCTGGTAGTGCATCAGTAAGAAAAGGCGTGTGGCAGAAAGAAAGGGTCAGTATGCACGCTAGAGATGGCCAAAAATACCTCAAGTAACGTAAGAGCGCCGCGCCACACAGCTGATGCACATTCTTGTGTGTCTGCCAGCGCAGTCGCGGCATGCAGCGCGTTGGGTTTCCCTCTCATTGCTGCTACAAATATTAATACACTTGTTGTGTTACGCCTATTGCGCACCTAACTGTCGCATGGTTTCCCTCTCATTGCTGCTATAAATTACCCTATATATTGTGTTGCGCACCTAACTACAGCTGTGTTACTTTCTTGTTAACCGTAATTTGCTGATGAGGCGCACCAAACCGCTACTCTGTTTGCTTTATTGTGCCTGTGGCGCAATAAACCACAGCGGTGGTAGATTTCTGTTTGCCGTAATGACGTTGACAGCTCATTGTTGTGTTGCGCCTGTTGGCCTAACCACCGTCACTGCTGTTTGTTTCTTGTTCGCCGTGCTTTTGTTGACAGTGCTAAACTATCAACAGCTGTGTTTGTTGTGTTGCTCCTGTTGCGCACCACAACCACAGCTCTGCTTGTCTCTTTTCTGCTTGGTCGATGCTTTGTAGAAGAGACGGACCGAACCTCAGCTGTGTGTATTCCTGATTTTTGTCGCATATGATGAAGTTTATTTGTTGATAAAATGCAGGTCCTGCCATGACTTTGGGCGGCATTTTATCGTCTTTTGGAATCTGCAGTTGTCGCTGTAGGTAATGGAATATCCACCGACGGCTGTGTGTGTGGCTGTTGGACACCAAGCATGGGCTGTGTTTGCTTTTAGTTTCTTTAATTGAGGCCCTGCGATATATATTTATGCCAATATTCTTCTATTTATCCTTGCCCTCTGAGGGTCCTGTTCACAATGTTCGGTACACAGGCTTCCTGAAAGCTACAGCTATTTACGGCGACCAAGCCTCATCTCACCAACTAAATGTTGATGTCTCGTGAGAACCGCTATGTTGCAAACGTCCTGTAAGCAGGACTCCTAGTCCTTATGAGTTAATCTTGAGCTTGTTCTTTTGGTACGGCATTGAACCACAGCTGTGTGTCTTGCAGTGCATAACCCACAATAATGTTTGCTGCGTTACGCAACAAACCGCAGCAGTATTCTTGTGTTGCACTGCAAACCCTAACAGTATTCGTTGCCTAACCACAACAGTATTTGTAGTGTTATATGCAACAAAACACAGCAGTATTCATTGTGTTGTGCAACAAACCACAACACTATTCGTTGTGTTGTGCAACAAACCACAACACTATTCACTGAGTTGCGCAACAAACCACAAAACTATTCATTGTGTTGCGCAACAAACCACAACACTATTCATTGTGTTGCACAACAAACCACAACACTATTCATTGTGTTGCGCAACTAACCACAACACTATTCATTGTGTTGTGCAACAAACCACAACACTATTCATTGTGTTGTGCAACAAACCACAACACTATTCATTGTGTTGCGCAACAAACCACAACACTATTCATTGTGTTGCGCAACGAACCACAACACTATTCATTGTGTTGCGCAACAAATCACAACACAACACTATTCATTGTGTTGCGCAACGAACAACAACACTATTCGTTGTGATGACAGCTCTTGGAGGTGATGCAAGCTATTATAGCTGTAGGTGACGAATGTTTGTCAAGATGTAGTGCCTTGCAGTACCTTACCTTTCCACACGTAGACGTATATAACGTCTCGCGCTTATCACCAACGAAGTATGAATTGACTCTCTAGACTATAGTGTGTTTTTTTCACAATTTCAGGCATACCACTGAAAAATAAACATGAAACCAACAATAGCCCATGCATTATTTTAATGATACATATAAAGTCATCTTATATTTTACACAGTTGAAATGTAAAACAGATCTTTATGAAAACCCCAAATTTCTTAACAAACGTTTCCGGCCACCTAGTAGAATTCAAAGGCTCTTTCTGAACGTTTCCGGTCACCAGACGTTGTGGGTCCGTGACCTTCTTACAGCTGCGTATCCAGTATGACCCAAGGGCGTTTTTCCTGTGACACAACTGGCCTTGCACTCACATCTGCTTCCTCCTCTGTCACGGCATTTCGGCCTGCACATGACACTGTGTACGTAACAATGATATGTTTTTCATAATTCCACAATACTCCATTGTAGTTACGGGTTTGACTGTTACCAAATATGGGCATATCGATGAATAGGTGTTCATATTTTCTTAATAGTCACATGTAAGATGCAAATAAACGATATCATAACAATCTTCCACTTCATCTACCTATGTGTTTCACTGCTAACAAGACACCCACCATTTCACATAACAAAGCGGTTGTTCGTAAATTCACATTATACTCATACTTTCTGCTGCCTGGCTTTTGATGATAATACGCATAAAGATGGATCCACAATATAATAAAACACAGTTGTTGATCTCTTGCTCGCTTGCAAGCTTGCTTGCTTGCTCGCTTACTCCAATGTTGGTCCGTCTCTCCGCCACGCTGTTAAGGATTTAAAAAGAGACAATTCATGTTCTGAAAAACAAATCGAGATACCATTCAATTTCAGCGCTTGGAGTAACGGTGACAGATATAGCTTTTTAAATGTATGGAAGTGGAAATACTGCATTTTTAAAAATCTCGTTTGACTTTCGAAACCAGCTTGGTACTATTTGATATGACTATTATGATTCTTCTTCTGAGCGTGGTAGATGAAAATCGGTATTTTGATTGAATTTTTGGTCCTGTCGAGCATAAGTTATGTCCCATAGTTTTTAGCTGAATTTCTTCTTAGCAGTTCGAGAAGCTCAGTCTTGGTTAGAGTTTTCGTTCTTTTGTGCATAGTCACTTTCGCTTATGCTTTCTTTAGCTGAATCTCTTCGATGCAGTTTAAACCTCACTCTGGGCATATGCCTTTTTATATTGAACTAGAGCACTCTGAGAGCGCATATACCTCCGCCAAGTGAGGCAACGGTAGCAAAAAATTTAAATTGACCCTGAAACCATAATTTCCTTTGTATAAACTCCAAAATCTAATCATTTGTGTCTTTTGATACTAATAATAGCTAGTGCAATTTTCTTGAAGATCCGTTCATAACTTTTTGAGTTGCGCTACTTTGTTGCGCTACTTTGATGGGAAGCAGAGCCGGGACCCTGTGCGCATTCCTTTAGCATGTGATCCCGAGCCGAGGTTCTCTGGTTTTGCTTTCAGATCCTCTGAAGTGC
>LQNS02278094.1:47477251-47511907 GCA_001587735.2 Parhyale hawaiensis | reverse complement strand
CCCTTCGATTTCCTTTGAATCATAACATGAAATTAATTGAATTCTTTTTTATCATCATTATATTAGCATGTAAGCATACATAACATAACTAATAATAATTTTTTCATTATATTCAAATATAGATATACCGTCAACTCTGATAGTGCCCCCCCCCCCCCTTAGGAAAATCCTGCGTACGCCGCTGACTTTTTGAGTTATCTTGGTGACAGACAGATAGACAAATGCAACGAAAACATAACTTCCTTGGCGGAGGTAACAAGCTATGTTTAATATATCTATTGCACTACCCCTGTGCGTGTTTAATAAAGTTGATTGATTGCTACATATGTATAAGTTGTTTGTAACCATCACGTGATGCGCTGAAGCTTGTAACTAATAAGCGCCCACTTGGTATGTGTGATTCGATGCAATGATGCACAGGTAAATTATTTAACTGCAACTGCAATTTACTACTAAGAATTGTTGTGTTACACCTGTATTTTAGAGACACAAATGAGAGCTAACACTGCCAGAACCTAAGAGTTAAGCATTCCGTATTTCAAGGCTTGAGCCTGCTGACTGGTCGCCCAATGCGGCTAGAGCGTGTGGGGACAATTGGGTCTGAGAGTTTGAGCTCCGTGGTTTCCTTAGCTCACAGAAAATAATTCCGCTGAATCAAGAAAAGGCAGCGAATGTTGACACCATCGTGAGATTACGATATGTTTCATAGTTGACGCAAGACTAAGAGTCTTCCATTTCACAATTTCATTTCTGCACTGGGATTCAGTACACGCGTATATTGAACGGTGCCACCATAGCAACACCGTAGAACGGTGGCAACGATGAACTGTACACGGGAATTCGCGGAGCAAACTAAGATATTGCCATACTTAATTAAAGGTGTTGAAGCTTGCGTCGAGGGAGTTGTTTCTGCAGTGATAGAATTTGCTATATCCAAAAGCTGCCGGTTAGATCTCCCGGATAGGCAGTTCTATGATAATTCAACAAAGAAGCGCGGCCGGCCGGGTACGGCTGGCTGGAAAGTTCCATTAAATTGGAAGCTTCAAAGAAAGACTCACTCAGCCAGATGGTGCGTTATCATAAATGGAACTGCGATAGCAGTCTCTATCTATGGTATAGTATGGCGAGCTGCCGCTTGTTTCGAGCATTGAAAGATTCTTTCTGTAAGACAGTGGGTGTACGGCACAAGGACATTCCAAGGGTTTTGCTCGAGACAGTAATATGAAGCTAAGCGGATGTAGACGCTGATAACCGAGCAGAATTGGAGTCGAAATAGTTTTGTTGCAAGCTAACCGCACGCGTTCAGTGGACGACACCAGATACGCGAAAATTAAAGTTAAAGATATCATCAATTCGTGTGACCACGACAATGGGCAATGACGTCATTGAAATCTACGTTAAGTTAACTTTATTTGGTAATGTCGTCATGAAGGAGGACTGAGCGTAACACATGAACGTATCGTAATTGGTTTATTTAATAGAAGCAAAATTTCAACTTAATCGTTCGAATCTCCGGCTTCTGTCCTTGAAATTTGTGGTTAATCAAACCACGACCATACTTAATGTTCCACATTTATTCAAAGACTTCTCAAGAGTGACCAGTTTCCAAGTATTTCGTCATTTATCCTGCATGGTTGTCAAGAAAACAGTGACAACTTGTCATGTTTGGAATACAGTTCGTGTTACCTATACTATTCTTTTCTCATACAAGTTGCTCAAGTTTTATCCAAGTCTGTTAACGTGGCATTCCACGTTCCTAAGTACGTGATATTGCTAAGTACGTGGCACCCACAATAAACAGAATGCTCTCTGTGTACTACGGCGGCACCATTCATTTATTAAAGAGAGTTGTATCAGATCTAAGCGAACCTTGGGCCAGCAAGGTTCAGCCAATCAGCGACCGCTTTGTCTCTGATGTCACTGCTCTACAGTATTAAAATGAAGCAACAGATCACTTACGAAAAGAAAGTTTTATCAGATTTAAGGAATATCGAAATTAAACTCGATTCCACAACTTTTATTAAAAATACTAGTGGCCCATGCCGTCATTATAAAAGACGGCAAAAAATTAGCACTTCACCAAAACCCCCGCCGTCTTGTGGGCTTCCTCATATTTCCCCTATCTAATACTGAAGAAAAAGATTCCAAGGTACTCAACTTCTTTTTTCGCCTTTTGAAATCTGAATTTTCTCCTATCTTATTAGTTTTATTTTTCCCCTATCTAATACTGAAGAAAAAAATTGCAAGGTACCCACTTTTTTTTTACATTTTGAAATCTGAATTTGCTCCTATCTTATTCCCATAGAGCGTGACAGGAAAGATATAAATATATAAATAAATAAATAAATAAAAACACGACGTGAATTATTATATAGTACTGATAGAACGTGAAGTAGCATAATCAGGTACATATTGAATGTTTTTGCACTACACATTCATTTGTTGCGTAATGAAAAGTTTGAAAATGCGCCCTTCTCCAGTCGTACGCACGCCGCCGTTCCAGTGAGTAAACTTTGCTCTGTGCGTTTGAACCGAGTTACGCTATTGGCTGATGCCTCTGTGTGACGTGACTGTACTGCAACTACACGAAATACTTCTCTGACATAACTTTCTTTAGTAAGTGAACCGTGGTGCGTGGCTTTACAAGCTCAGAACTCTAAGGAATTGCAGCGCAGAAGGCGGCGATGATTACTAAAAGACTATCAAAGTGCCAGTGCATGACGGGCATTGCCAATGATATTCAAACTAGCAAAGGGCAGAGATTGAGCGAATAGAAACGTCCGTGTCAGAGGGAAACTTCTGCATGGTAAAAATTGATGTAGGTGCGTTGAAATAGAGCGGAATCCTCAGTTTTTCTCGATATATCGGGGAGATTCCGAATCGAGGTCTCGGTGCGACTGCCTGTCTTCGGTTTTTACAACGCTAATCTCTACTCTTGTATACCTTGTTGACTTGTTCGTGACCTCACGCATGGCATCATCTGTCATGACCACATGTTATCTTGTACGTGTTATGATATAATTATACACATGAACACGTGTGTACTAGGTCATCTACTTTAATTGGGTAATTAATTACCGCGTGACTAATTAATTAATAACTAATTAATTAATTGCCGTGTCAAAGAAAAACAACAGTACAAATAAGTAATACTTTGTGCAAACATTTATTACATAAATAACTGCTTATTGGAGAGAGACCTGAGACGAATTCTTGCGAGCTCTNTGATGAATTCTCGAAAGCAAATCGCAGGCCCATGTTTCTGTAAACCATTAGCTCATAGCATGAGCAAATATTTCTTAATAAGATACGTCCACAGATAATGACGTTTATTTTTTTTTATATAGAAACAAGACAAAAAAGAAGACATCATCTAATTTTTTTTTTTATATTGGCATTCATGTTCTGTATCACTGGCTTACCTAGTATGAAGTTGTATCAACTTGTTAGTTTTGTATAAACTTTATGCTGTAGAAGTGGAAACATAATTTACGTGTAATTTTTAGAAATTAGCTCAACTATTATAGGTTTAAACGTTAGCAATTTCTTCTATTATTTTTTGTCACTCTAATATCTACATATCTACATCTAATCCACTCTATTATCTGATTTATCCAATACTTTGCTTTGGATATACGTGTAATTTTTTGCACATATTATTATGGGATAGTGTTTCCCTTCGATTTCCTTTGAATCATAACATGAAATTAATTGAATTCTTTTTTTATCATCATTATATTAGTATGTAAGCATACATAACATAACTAATAATAATTATTTCATTATATTCAAATATATATATATACCGTCAACTCTGATAGTGCCCCCCCCCCCCCTTAGGAAAATCCTGCGTACGCCGCTGACTTTTTGAGTTATCTTGGTGACAGACAGATAGACAAATACAACGAAAACATAACTTCCTTGGCGGAGGTAACAAGCTATGTTTAATATCTCTATTGTACCACCCCTGTGCGTGTTTAATAAAGTTGATTGATTGCTACATATGCATAAGTTGTTTTTAACCACTACGTGATGCGCTGAAGCTTGTAACTAATAGGCACCCACGTGGTATGTGTGATTCGATGCAATGATGCACAGGTAAATTATTTAACTGCAACTGCAATTTACTACTAAGAATTGTTGTGTTACACCTGTATTTTAGAGACACAAATGAGAGTGAACACTGCCAGGAACTAAGAGTTAAGCATTCCGTTTTCAAGGCTTGAGCCTGCTGACTGGTCTTTCAATGCGGCTAGAGCGTATGGGGAAAAATTGTGTCTGAGAGTTTGAGCTCCGTGGTTTCCTTAGCTCACAGAAAATAATTCCGCTGAATCAAGAAAAGGCAGCGAATGTTAACACTATCGTGAGATTACGATATTTTTCATAGTTGACGCAAGACTAAGAGTCTTCCATTTCACAATTTCTGCACTGGAGTTCAGTACACGCGTATATTGAACGGTGCCACCATAGTAACACCGTACAACGGTGGCAACGATGAACTGTACACGGTAATTCGCGGAGCAGACTAAGATATTGCCATACTTAATTAAAGGTGTTGAAGCTTGCGTCGAGGGAGTTGTTTCTGCAGTGATAGAATTTGCTAGATATATCCAAAAGCTGCCGGTTAGATCTCCCGGATAGGCAGTTGTATGATAATTCAACAAAGACGCGCGGCCGGCCGGGTACGGCTGATTGGAAAGTTCCATTGAATTGGAAGCTTCAAAGAAAGACTCACTCAGCCAGACGTTGTGTTAACGTAAATGGAAATACGATAGCAGTCTCTACCTATGGTATAGTATGGCGAGCTGCCGCTTGTTTCGAGCATTGAAAGATTCTTTCTTCAAGACAGTGGGTGTACGGGACAAGGACAATCCAAGGTTTTTGCTCGAGACAGTAATATGAAACTAAGCGGTTGTAGATGCTGATAACCGAGCAGAATTGGAGTCGAAATAGTTTTGCCAGCTAACCGCACGCGTTCAGTGGACGACACGAGATACGCGAAAATTAAAGTTAAAGATATCATCAATTCGTGTGACCACGACAATGGGCAATGACGTCATTAAAATCTATGTTAAGTTAACTTTATTTTGTAATGTCGTCATGGAGGAGGACTGAGCGTAACACATGAACGTATCGCACTTGGTTTATTTAATAGAAGCAAAATTTGAACTGAACCGTTCGAATCTCCGGCTTCTGTCCTTGAAATTTGTGGTTAATCAGATCACGACCATACTTAATGTTCCACATTTATTCAAAGACTTCTCAAAAGTCACCAGTTTCCAAGTATTTCGTCATTTATCCTGCATGATTGTCAAGAATACAGTGACAACTTGTCATGATTGGAATACAGTTCGTGTTACCTATACTATTCTTTTCTCATACAAGTTGCTCAAGTTTTATCCAAGTCTGTTAACGTGGCATTCCACGCTCCTAAGTACGTGATATTGCTAAGTACGTGGCACCCACAATAAACAGAATGCTATCTGTGTACTACGGTGGCACCATTCATTTACTAAAGAGAGTTATATCAGATCTAAGCGAACATGAGGCCGGCAAGGTTCAGCCAATCAGCGACCGCTTTGTCTCTGATGTCACTGCTCTACAGCAACATATCACTTACGAAAAGAAAGTTATGTCAGACTTAAGGAATATCGAAATTAAACTCGATTCCACAACTTTTATTAAAGATATAGAACGTGAAGTAGCATAATCAGGTACATATTGAATATTTTTGCATTACACATTCATTTGTTGCGTAATGAAAAGTTTGAAAATGCGCCCTTCTCCAGTCGTACGCACGCCGCCGTTCCAGTAAGCAAACTTTGCTCTGTGCGTTTGAACCGAGTTACGCTATTGGCTGATGCCTCTGTGTGACGTGACTGTACTGCAACTGCACGAAATACTTCTCTGACATAACTTTCTTTAGTAAGTGAACTGTGGTGCGTGGCTTTACGAGCTCAGAACTCTAAGGAATTGCAGCGCAGAAGGCGGCGATGATTACTAAAAGACTACCAATGTGCCAAGGCATGACTGGCATAGCCAGTGATATTCGAACTAGCCAAGGACAGAGATTGAGCGACTAGAAACGGCCGTGTCAGAGGGAAACTTCTGCATGGTCAAAACTGATGTAGGTGGGCTAAAATAGAGCGGAATGCCTAGTTTTCCTCGATATATAGGGGAGATTCTGAATCGAGGTCTCGGTGCGACTGCCGGTCTTCGGTTTTTGCACCGCTAATCTCTACTTTTGCATACCTTCTTCGTGACGTCAGGCATGGCATCATCTGCCATGACCACATGTTATCTTGTATGCGAATCTTTGCTAATTGTTTCACCTTTGTATCTACTCTTATCACGGCGATTCCGAAATAGAGTAATGAGTTGTTAATCAAGCCTTTTCCGTAAATTGGAACGAACTTGAAACGAAAATAAAGTTAAATTTAGCAGGAACCTGGTTTGTCAATGAGAAACTCCAAAGTTGCACTTCTGCCTTCTACGTCGTTGATCACTGCTTGTGTCAAAGCAAATCCTAGGAAGAGAAGATACCTAAGCTGGAGTGTTATCAACAGAAAAGGGATCAGGAATTTGGGCCTCTTCGTTCGGAAGCACCGTTGTGGTATTTGAATACCTCATAAATCAGCAGAAAACTTCATGAACTTCGCAAACTTGGATAACTACTTGAGCATTTGGATGATACTTTGTCAAGACACATGATGAAGCCGCAGTGGTGAACAACACAGGACTTCATCCTCTCTATACTCCTTCTTCAACCCTGAATAAAACTTTCCAGCTGACCAGCAGTGAAGGTGTTGAGTGGCTAACAACCAAGACCTGGGAGCACCTGGCCCAGCATGACCCCTATACCTTTGCCCCCAAGTCAACGGCTATACACAACGCGACCGCTCCTCGGAATGCGACCGTGCGTGTGTATGTGTGTGTGCGAGGTCAGATGTCACCGTCATTGAATGAAGTGTAGCGTTGCGGTGTCGTGTTACTCCTGTGAACGCATACCAAGGATCCGGCAGCGCAGTAGAAAGTGTTTCTGCGGTGGCCTCACCTTAGTACGTACACCGCCTGCCAAGCTGGCAACTACCCTACGCCCTCTGCTGTACGTCTCCAGCTTCAGCGCCGTGTCTCGCAAAATAAAAGAAGCAGTAATGGTAATAATATTTTCGAACAGCCGCTGCAGTTTGGCTGAAATTTTATGTGAAACATTGGAAGGAAATCAGATGGATTCAAAGTAAGTCGACGCTATAGCAAGTGCTAGTGGTAAGCTTTCACCTGTTTCGTGTAATTCTGAGCCATTTTAAATTCGCTAAGATGTACATCATATTTTGGCGTTTTTAGCACTGGAAATTGAAATCGATGTCACGGCAACGTAGTCGGATTTGTTGAGTTGGCTTCATGAAAACAGCGGCGTCAGAAGTCGTACGTGTAAAATCCGACCTAATATCGGACGTATGCCACCTGTTATTGTGACACTATGTGACACCTATACATGCCATCACCATGGTCATCTTTCTATGATTATGACTGAACCTGCAAGATAAAACTGATCGGTAAATATATGTGATTAAAAGGGTTCATCGTATTGGTTTGTGGTACTGGTTCGCTGCAAGAGATGCTTCATACCCGCAAGTTTCATCAAACTCGCTCTGTTGCCTTGGGTGTGACATCAGAATATCAGTGATCGGCCTACAGAATTTCAGTCCTCAATGCAAATCCATGAAAAGCAAATCTCATTAGCAGAGCCTGGCGCGATGGTCATCACCGATTATACGATGGCCATCGGATTTTACGATGGAACATCGCAACATATCCATCGGCGATGGTGATCAAATGATGGCCCGATGGAATTGTATCAAACTATCGGCGATGGCCATTTTGAGGAAGCACTGGTCCGATGAAATGGCTGAACATCCAATCAACAATGGCATACGATGGGCATCGTAATCAGTTGTACTTCCAATGCCGATGAAATAAGCTAAAACTACAGAAAAACAGCCTTACAAGTTTGACACATTTATTCTTTAGTAACGTGAAAACAAAGAGTGTGTTGCAAAGTTTATCTTAATACATTTCCCAGATCTAATAATGTCAATTAATATTAAGGTTTTGAAAGGTCAATACATTTGAAGTATATTAGTTATTAGACAAATACAAATTAAACTTTGTGAAGCAGGCTTTAATTAACCCTAATAACCTGGTCCTTACATTTGGCACCTTTTATCAGGTAGGAAAACAGTTACTGGCGTGACAATTGCTCACAGGCCGAGGTTATAAGAGATGCTGCTTTTATTCGATGTCTGTGGTTTGAGATCTTTGTATTTGTTAAATCTGTTATTGCAATGGTCCATCGCCGATTGTGATGCCTTACGATGGCCATCGATGATGGTTATTTCATCGTAGGTCATCGCCAATGAAAACTGGTGATTTTTTTGTTCCGATAGCGATGGGGCGATGGTACCTGTTTCCATCGCCATTGTAAGAGCGATGGCCATCGTACCATCGATTTTGCCATCGTACCATAATTACCGATGCCGACCTCTGCTCATTAGCAATCATGTCTACACAGAGATAGTAGACAAGAACCAGTTCAATTTCCTGAAACTGTTCGGCTATTTACGTTGGATACAAACAAGGACTGCATCAAAATCAAATTTCGGTGGAAAAGAAAACCTAATAATACACGATCTCTGCTCAGAACACAGTATTTTCGGCGAGAAAAAAAGTAGCTAAAATTCACCGTAGCATGGGAAGTGAAAGACAGGAACAGAAGCTCAATGCAATAAAAAGGTTGAAGCAAAAATAAAGAAAGATTTAACTTATCTTTATTTAGAAACCATCGAAGCTGCAGAAACTGATTGAATTGAAAAGAATGCCTATCTGAACAGTGGCAAAATTTTAACAGAACAAACAAATTTTTGTGAGTTAAGTTTGAATCATGAAATTCTGCACAATTTGCATTGTATACCTTAATATCATACGCGAACTTTGGAGGTAGGTACCAATAGGGGTGTTCGACTGAATGCCGAAATTACACCTTTGAAACTTGACTTATCCGAAACTTGAGGCAGCGGCTTTGACTTCGACCTGTAGAATTAATGTTCAGGCATTGACCCTTGCTCACTTAGTCATGAGACTTCCAAAACCTCAGGCTCTGTCAGTAAAAAAAAAGAGTTGTTAGCCGGCTAAAGCAAAAGGATTGTTCTCTAGCACTTGCAACACGATTCGAAGCAGCATAGCCAAAGCTTCTCTCCAAAGTTTGAGATATGCCAGGCCTCGAACACTCGATCTCAGAGCGCAGTCTTACGCGTTTTAATTTTTGCAAGCTGAGCCTTGCGAGTGTGACTGTTTCTGCCGCTCATTAATTGTGTACTTCAGTGATGCACAAAGAAAAAAATTACCCCCATGCAAAACAGCGACGCAAACAGGGAAGAATATGTACATACTATGAGTGGTCAAAAACGTATTTTGTAACGTACCGAATATCTGCTTTTTCTCCCTTCAATACAGTTTTACAAGCTTTGACATCTGAAGCTTTTACTGAAGAAAGGACATCAAACAGAGTAGAAATTATAAAGAAATCAAACATTTGTTTCAAATCGCGAAAGTGATACCGCAAATAACAGAGAGAAAATAGTTTAGAAAAACTGTATTAATTTTGCAACGTCAGTAGAAGTGCCAAAAATATCAAGATGTATCAAGCATCGGCTTGTCAAAAGGACTAGAACATCCTTTCAGCAAAACGTCTAAATCTTTCGAGATCAGTTTTCCGTTATCAAAGGATACACTACAACGGTCTCTTCTTCTACTCTTCAGTGAATTAAGAGGCTGACTATGCAGAGTCAACAGTAGAGGGTAAAGCCATCAGATACTTGTTTTTTAGGGTAACCTACCCTCGCGGCTCCCCTCGCGCGTGAGCTTCCGGCTTACGATGGCCAATGCACTTCCGGTGCAGCGGGGGTCAGGGGGGCGCAAACCGGGAGTGGGCGGGGCCTGGGAAACCGAGAGTAGGAGGAACCGGAACCTACCCTCAAAAACAAGTATCTGGTCGCTTTACCCACTACTGTCAACATTGCTGAGGATTGCCAGGATACCGAGAGCCAAAGAACATAACATTCTATAATGGAATACTATTATTGAACAGCACAAGATTGGTCATGGATACAGGGAAATACAGTATACAAAACTCTGCTTTGCACAGCGCTATGAGACGAAAGTGTCACGGAACACCGGCAGATAGCATTAGATCAGGTATCCCAGGTTATCGCAACAAGATCACTATAGTGATCTTGTTGTGATAACTTGTATGGGATACATGAGCTTCTTGTATTATAGTGGTGAAGAAAGACCACACGAAATCTCGTCGCCAATTAAGAGATCACCAGGTATTAGCATGTGTGAGCATAACTAAGCAATCCCTGATGTTTTGTTCTTAGAAAATCTGAAGAAACACACTGTTCAAAGAGTCCCACTTCTGCCGAACAAACTCACTGCTACTCAATTGGAATTTTTTCAACAAAAAAAATGATTTTTCGACTATATTCTGAGATCAAATGGATCTAAACGTGACATATTTGCATGTATTGCAAAAGAATTGCCTGATGACGACCGACTACTTTTACGCAACCGATGAACTTCTTCCCACCGTGAAGGGTGGCGGCGGGTGCGTCATGTGGTGGCGTTGTTTTTCACCAGCAGGCGCAGGGCGACTTGATATAAATATAGGGAAGCACGCTGAGAGCACATACATCCGCCAAGTGAGGCAATTTTCAACCAAATATTAAAATTTGTCCACAAAACCAGTCATTACCCCCAAAATTTAGTCATTTGTGTCTCTCGATAGTAATGACAGCTTCTGTAATTTTCTTGAAGATGAGTCAGTAATTTTTTGAGTTATGTTCTGACAATCATTTTGACAAACATTAGTCAAACACAAAAGCGGATCAAACGATTATAGGCAAAATTTGGTCATAAGATCTCTTTAGGACTTCTAACAACTCCTTCAAATTTCATGAATATTCATTCATAATTTTTTGAGCTATGTTCTAACACAAACAATTGACATTATTAATCAAACACACAGACTGACCAACCAATCTTCATCAGAATTGGGTTCTTTGTGTTTTTTAACGTTTCATGATTTCTATAAATTTTACGAAGATCCGTTCATAACATTTTGATTGATGTTTCTGACAAATATTTTGACAAATATTAGTCAAACGGACGAACCGATCATTACCAAAATTTAGTTATCTGTGTTTCTTAACATTTGTAGCAATTCTTGAACATTTCTGAAATGAAGATCCATTCGTAACTCTTCGAGTTATGTTACTGTCAGACTTAAAAACAAACACAGAGACAAAGCAACAAATGGACCAACAGATCAACACAATAATTCTGTCATATATCTGCTCTTAGTAACAACACAACAGTTAATTAAAAATTCATAAAGATCCGTTATCAACCCTCCATAGCTCTTTCAGTTATGCTACCAAGAAAAAAGAGGCAAAGAAACAAACATTGAAGCAGTTAAACTTCTTTTCACCAAAAATAATCATTTCTTCCTCCTATCATCTCTAATAATCCTCTTAAATTTCGTGAAGATCCTTCCGTAACTTTTTGAGTTATCTTGGTGACAGACAAAAAGACAGACAGGCAAACTCAACGAAAACATAACCTCATTGGCATAGGTAGCTAGAGTGCCTCGTAGCGTATGACGGAGAGTGGGGGGGGGGGTGGAAGGGCTGAAAGGACTGAGTCAGCAGTTTAAGCATTTTTCACATCCAGCTCAACCCACCTGACTGCCGAGAAGAGATTGTGATGATGATGATGATTGCTCACTTCTTTCTTGCAGTTATTGAATAGAGTACCACTAATACAAGCATATACAGACACATACAGAAAGGAGATGATTCACCCCATTCCGTTCGCGGATGATGTAAAGAAACGATGAATTCTGCTAATTATTTTGTATATTTGTATGAATATCTCACTCCTTTCGCTCAGAAGCTCCATTTGTAAAACAATAACGCGTACTTCAGGAAGTTAAAGACCCTAAGCACGAATCGAAGTACTCATTCTATATGTATATAGATAGATAGATAGATCGCTCAACTCATTCACCTCACCAGCAGTCAAGACACCATCGCCAAGATCCGCGAGCTAGAGAAACTCAATAAAAGAATTATCAATCACAAATACGGCGTATTGTTTAACCAAACATATTATATATAGGTTGCGTAGCAAGAGAAATCAGTGTTTAAGGTTGGCCTTCACAATCTCTTGATCTAAATCCAATTGAAAATGTCTGGAAGAAGCTGTAAATTGAAATTGGTAAAGAACAGCCGTCCAGTCCCATCTGACTGAATTAGAAAAGTCGGTTTTGAAAAATGGGGAAATATCCCTTTTGGAGTTGTGTAAGCGCCTGCATCTCTTCCTATATATGAACATCGGCTGGTGGCAGTTGAAGCTAGTAAGTGCTATGAGACTAAACAGCATTATCTGTACCAAAATTTATGTAGTGAATACTTCTTCGTTACCCATATTTTAAATTCATTGTAGCTTTTATGATTTTAAATAGACGTGTGACTGCTGCATATTTAATTCCGCCAAGGAGGTTATGTTTTTGTTGGCGTTTGTCTGTCTCTTGGTCTGTCTGTTTGTTTGTTTGTCTGTCTGTCTTTTTGGCTGTCTGTCTGTCTCTCTGTCTGTCTCTCTGTCTGTCTGTCAGTCTGTCTGTTTGTCTGTCTGTCAGTCTGTCTGTCTATTTTTTTGTCTCTCTGGCTGTCTGTCTGTCTCTCACCATGGAACTCAAAACGTTATAAACTGACCTTCATGAAATTTTGAGCGACTGCTAGATATACATGTCAGGAGGAACAGATGTTAAACTATTTATTGGTGAAGATCCGCTTAGCCGGTTGTTTGTCTGCTTTTTTCTTTGTATGATAACTCAAAAGTTACGGACAAATCTTCTTTCAGGAACTATCCGAATTGTTATGAAGAACAAATGACGAAAATTTGATGGTGATTAGCTAGTCTGTTTGCCTGTTTACGTCTCTTTTCGTCTTCTTGCGTGAAGTAACTCAAAAAGTAGTGCACGGATTAAAAAACAACGTCGTCACAGCTTAGATTTAAAAAATTTGGCAAGACATCGGGCGGACACCTTACCATTCACTAGATGAATTTTCTCCTGTCTAATCTTTCGAGCAAAATAAACTTTTTCCTTCTAGAGTCGGGAGCATAGGACAGGGTTTTGGTTTCAAAGCAAGGCTCCTCGATCAACTTTCGAATGCCAACACAACTGTGTGTGTGTACCAAGAGATATACGGATATGTTAGCTGCTACCCCAGCTGTATCAACAAGCGTTACTAGAAAAAGCATCGGATATCTCCTCAAAATTCGGAATGATGCACAACTCAGTCAGCTGTTCAATTTCGTGGTGTTTAAACCCAACACACGCAGCAAGCACTGGACGATGAGGAGCACTCCCGCCAACCATGCAGACGACCTGCAGTGGTGCGAGTGCCATTCACCTGGCAATTAACAAACTTGAAGAGAGTTTGGTACTACAGCGTATACTTGCAGCAGCTCTCGTATGAACTGAGCGCCTTGCACTTGCGCCAAAACAAGGAAGTGCATTATTATTATAAAGACTATTAAAACTTAGCGCAAGGGCATCGAAGGACGGGAATAACCCAAATGACGCACAAAGCAACATCAAATGCCTAATACGCTGCTAAAAAGGATCTGTGAAAATATATTCATAGCCGATTTGAACGCTTGCAGATCGACATGGCTGAACACAAATCTCGGCTACGAATTCCATACCAGCACCGTTCCGGGCAGGCAACACCGACCGAACTGAGGAGTTCGGCACCTAACCGTTCCCAAAGTAAAGGGAGAGGGCCATGGCCGCACTTCGTGCTTTATCAAAGGTCCTGGATATTGTAGGGATTCAAACACACGCTAAAACAAACAAAATCCGCAACTGGCTTCAACAATCACACTTATCAGACCAATCAACTTGGATGGAAATGACCTAAATCCGAGTTTGAAGTAAAGATTTGCTTGAATTTCCGTAAACACCAACTCAAAATTTGGAAGTCCCCTCGAATTCTTCAAGCAGGTACATACATTGCACTTCTTTTGCACTATCAAATTATTCAGCAGTTCCATCCGCACTTCTTAGGACTTTAAAAGCTACACACTACCTATTATTATTTACCATTTTGCCAAAGGGTCTCGCCAAATTCCCAGTATGAATGCCTTGTTAAATAAAAAAAAAAAAAAACAGCGATGGCGAGCCGCTATCAAGACAGGCATTTCTGTAGCTTCTGTGGCTCCAGCAAAAAATGCTCCTGGACGCACTCGGTGTTTGCTACTGGGCGGCTCTCAGCTGGCTGCTGGGCAGAGACAAGCTCGGTTTCTTCTGGTACAGAAAAAGAAAACTACAGCACTCTGAGAGCGCATACCTCCGCCAAGCGAGGCAACGGAAGTAAAAAATTCAAATTGGCTTTGACACGATAATTTTCTTTGTATAAACTCCAAAATCCAATCATTTGTGCCTTTTGATAGTAATAACAGCTTGTGCAATTTTCTTGAAGATCCGTTCATTACTTTTTGAGCTATTGCTGACAAAAATTATGACAAACATGAGTCAAACATACAAACGAACAAACCGATCTGCACCAAAATTTAATCGTTTATGTCTTTTGCCATTACTAACCCCTATAAATTTCATAAAAATTCATTCATTATTTTTTTGAGTTATTGTGCCAACAAGCACAAAATTAAAAACAGTGACAAACGAACGAACTAACGGATCATTACCAAAATTTGGTCATATGCTTTTTGTTTAACAACTCATGTTAATTTCATAAAAATCCATTCATAACTTTTTGAGTTATGGCATTGAGAAAAATGAGGCTGACAAACAAACAAACAAACGGATGGACATATCTTCACCAAAAGTTAATCATCTGTTCCTCCTAACATACCTAACAATCCCTGAAAATTTTATTCAAATCAGCTTATAACTTTTTTAGTTATCTTGGTGACAGACAGACAAACATGACGAAAACATAGCCTCCTTGGTGGAGGTAAAAATGGTGCTGTGCATGTCTCCTATGAGGGAAGGTATTTGGTTCTTATGGTCCTTTATAACTCTCCAGTTTGGGAAAGGTTATTGGTTCATTGCCCTGTATAATTCTCCAGGTGCAAGCGAGGATGCATACTGTTCTTTACCTTTTATAATTGTACCACAGGAGTGAAGATTATCAGATCAAAGACTTTTAAATTTTTCACATGCTGGAAGATTTTCAGTTCTTGGCCCTTAGTATTTATTTCTCTATATTGTTGAAAGTTTCCGGATTTTAACCCCGTACAAGCACGTTAACTGTCACTCTATAGCCATAGATAAGTTTCGTTGAGTAATACAGAAGCAGCGCTAGTGCTAAACGAGTACGCAAGTTTGTTTCCAAACGCTGTCGTGATTCACTGGTAAGTGTCAGTCTTAGAAACTTTTCTTTTAGGGAATCCTTCACATTTTCTTCACAGACTACCAATTGCCTGACAAACGTATTTTTTTTGCATTTAGTATAGTATACCCCTTGAAAAAATAATAAAAACTACTGAGAAGTTGAACCAAGGCTGCACTACCGTGTTGTTTTTCCTGTTCTCTTCTGCAAAAAAAAAAAGTCATTACTTATAAACATAATCCTAGAGGATCTTCGATTCATTACTTTGAACCCTAATCTAGATTGAGACTATTCATAAGAAGGTAGAACTTATCTGTTATTGTGTATGAGTTATGAGTTATAACCCATGTTACGCAACATCAGAATTGGGAATTTATGAGAAACTGGTTGAAGGACAAACCAAACTCTTATTATGTAGGTATCATAATTACAGCAGGCTCCAATGACGGTAATTCGTGAGACAACGACTTTTCAAATTTTAAAACAATCCTCCAAAGTCGCTGGCTATATCCTCGAAGACATTTGGAAAAATAGTTACGATTTTTCGATTGGGCATTATAGCTCGGCGGCTTTTGGGGTAAAGACCGTGACAAATTGCAGTGAAAACAGCGGTCGCAGCAGCTGAGACGGGGCAGGGTGAACATGGAGGACTCTTATTGTTCAGCAATTAGTGATGTCTGTAATGCAGTTCTTCCTCGCCGCTGATATAGCGTCTTTTATTTACTGCTAAACGACAGGGTGTGTCAGAAGTGACAAGTTTGTATTATGGTGACGTGTAATACTTGGATCTTTCTTTCGGATAACAACAGTCAAAGCTTTAACTACAGAGCCTGTCCTGTAAACGCTTCTAACAAATGTTACGTACGGTAGACGTAAGACAAGGAATGGTGGTGACAAATACTGACAATTAAACCACAACAAAGGTTGGCTCATACTCATGAGACAGGTTACAATCCCTGACAATTACTGCTAATACCTCGGAGGTCGCATGTATAGGAAAGATCCATATATGACATACGTAATGGATTCTCAGGATAAAAAGAAGAACCAAAGTGATCACAAACATTATTAAAAACCGACATTTCGATTTGCTAAATATCCATATTCAATGTTCTGAAAATGACAAAAATTCGCATGACAAACTTTGATTATGAATAACACAAAGAACTCTATCAAACGTAACCGTTAAGATCAATGAATTATTTATTAATTTATCAAAAGTTTCATATCAGATGTGCACTCGTTCAGCTCCGGCCTATAAGTTTAAAAATGTATCGGAGTAAATGTCGCTGAAAAAAAAATCCTATCCTGATCGAGGCCGCTTTCCTAAAAACAGATGTTAAAGATTGATCATTTTCTTTACAAACATTGACTTCTACAAATGACAGCTTTCCGTTTTAGTCTGCTTCTATGTATTTTTACCTAACATTTTCGTGACAATGACAGCGTCATTTTGGTGAACTGATTGAAATCAGTCGCATCATGCAACGACGCAAAAAGATCATTCCAAAGTTGCGCTCCAGAGATAGCAGGTGCTTTATCAGTACCTACCAGTGCTCGTGCGAGTGGAGCACACTCTGAGATGGTTTCACCGAGAGCTAGTCCACTAGTATCACTATTACGAGTAAATTACACAGCCTCGGCGTCCCCAAAAGCGCCATGCATGGAACAAAAAACGTATTTGGCTTCATATAATTTTAATTTTGGGCTAAATACGGTTATTGAAGCTTTATGAAGCTTTGAAGCTTTCAATCCTCTATAACACGCCCGTGGGGTATAATAATTCCGCACTTTATGTTTTATATATATATATATATTTTATAGGTATTGTTAATATCACTAAAAGAGCCAGAACACTGATGCAAACGTAGCATGTTAAACGTTTGCTAAAACTTTGCAGCAACGTACAACGTTTTAATTAGAAACTTAATTAATTTACTCGTTTTGCTTCTGTCTACTTGACTCCATTATTTCTCTCAAGTTCGTAAATATTTGGTTGTCATTTAGTGTCAGCGGTGGAAATGCTCACGACAGTGTCCAGGGTTACGGACAGTCACGACTTCCAGCCGGCGCATCACCCACGTCGTATGTGTTTCATTGTTTCTAGAAAGATCGCCATTGGCCACCATTTGTTGCCGCACTTGTGTGCGGAAGTTGGCGAAAACAATGCGAAACAGTTCAGGTTGTCAACACTTGACGTAATACTAAAGTGTTCGACGTATAATCGTCGTCAATTGGCACAGTGAGGGCCGGTTTCGTTATGCTTAACCCGATTACGTTTGAGACGGTTAAAGATTCCTTTGTTGTGGAGAAGGTTTCAGAAATCTGCCGTCTCAGGAGTCATCAGTTTGGTATGCGGGCATATTGCCGGAAACTCGAAACTCGGCAAATATTATCCATATTCAAACGGTATTCATTGTGCAATAGCTAATCGAGAACGCCTCACTGCAATCCAAAATAAACGTTCGTGCTCATCCCGAGCAGTTGATTTTTTTTCGGTTTGTCCCGTGCCATCAAGCTGATCTCATCTGAACAGTTTCAACTTGTCTGGAACTTCAGATCTAAGCTAAGCGCTCGGCTCGCCACATTGGGTTTGGTTTCGGGCGTTCATCTTAAACCGCTTGCGGGTCTGATAACCGAAACCTTAACCCTGAGACTCGGAATTTATGCTGAGCACGATTGAAATTTCGGTAGCCTCAAGCGTAATCGGCTCGAGACATATGATTAAAACTCGATAAAACGTGGTGCGTAGACAAATTAAAGCTAATTGGATTAAGTTATATCGATAGAAAGGACGAATCGACCACGATTAGTCTCCCCATATCTTCTACAGTGCACCCCAGGAAGCAAAGAATGCAGCGTTACGCGTTACTCTCTTTGCTTCCCGGTGCAGCTCTTCACGAGTTGACGACACGTTCAAAACGCAAACATTCCAGCCCTCAAAACGCGAACTTTAGAACGCTTAAAACGCGAGCTTTCCATTGCTCAAAATACGAATTTTCCAGCGCTCCAAACATGAAGTTTCCAACTCTTAAACTAAGAATTTTATAACACTCAAAACATGAACATTCCAGCGCTCAGAACACGAATTTTCCAGTTCTTTAAACACAAACTTTCCAACGCCTAAAGTACAATCTTTCCAACGCTCAAAACATGAACATTACAGCGCTCAAACTACGAATTTTCCAGCATCCTAAACACGAACATTTCAACGCTTAAGACTCGACCTGTCCAGAGCTCAGGTGCAATGAGTATGTTGTGCGCGTTTGGTGGATTTGCGCGATCGATCGCGCTGCGCGTTTGGTGGATCGTTCAAATTTTTAAATGAAAAAAACAGTCCTTGCCTCCCCTAACCTACCCGACATTAAACCCGAATATAGTTCAACTTACCGAAAATTACGGCCTAATACCTTCAACATCCACCAAACGCGCGCAACAAGTATACTTTGGAATTAGCTACTGTGGCAACTACAGTATAGTGTTGTCTTGTTACTGGAATTAATTCGACCACGGAGGCGGCTCGGTCAGGTGAAAGAAAATCGATAGGCGAACTCTGGAGGCCATGCGAGCAAACACGCAAATAAAAATAGACGCCCGAGGAGCTACGACATTTCCAGCAATGAAAATGCGCCAATATTCCAATTATGGTTGAATTATTCGGTTAGAGTAACGATTGCAGTCAGTGACAGATCTATCGAATAACGGCTACTTTCAGTAATAATGAGTTTGGATAACGGTTTCTCCAAGTCGGAGATCAAATAACGGTTATTATGAGTGAGATCTCGATTGAATCGTGATTATTTCCTGTAACAGATTATTCAGATAACGAGGCGCCTTTTCCTAGGTTGTTGTTCGAAGTTACTAAAGTTTTTACATTTATTCATACTGAAATCACAGTAGCAATCTCTCTAAAAGCTAATATAAATATTGCTAACATCATTTTACCAAAGACTGACATAGCTTAAGCACAGTTAACAATATATTTATTACCCGTAATCTTATGCAGAAGTATCACAATGCCAGGTTCAGATGTTAGAATAAAATACCTACACAACAAAAGATTATATCTCGCTGCTAACGAAGAATTTCCCTTGTTTTATGACCATGAGTAAGAGTGTGACTATGATTGAGAAGGATTAGTTAGCTCCCCTTGAATACTTTATGACTTTTTTGCAGCAAAAAGTATATGGTTGATGTTCATGGGTTGCCTTCTGGCAGTCGAATTCCTGAACAACAAACAATGAGCACCCACATTCCAGTCAGAGTGGCAGTCATCTCTGCTATTGGCTACCGTGTAGTGCCTCAGATAGCCAATCATAAGCCAGAAAGGCTCGGCTCAACCAATCAGAAGTGCAGCCAAGCTGAGTGTCAAACTCGAGGAATTTAGCCACTCGGTTCAGGATATTTCTATATATAGCACCATTGAACTAAAAGAGGCTTCTATTCTATACTATGTGATTAAGAGTTGCTTCATAAGAATAATAATGGCGTTGTTTTATAAACAGATATCAGTTTGGCATTAGTAGAGCTCTTGTTGTTTTTCAGTGTTTGTGACGTAGTAGAAGTAGAGGAGGTCAGTCACAATGGAGAAGTTGTGGGAGGAGGTACTGGTGTGTCGTACTGTGTATTTGTCTACAGAAACTCCACAAGTTTCCTTCTACGTATAATTTACCGAGTTAATGAGCGAATGTAATGCTTTTGGGACCTTCCTTGTGTGTTATATTGGAACAGTAACTCATAAAGGACTGGCGTTCATATCTGGTTTCGTTTGTAAATACTAGATCTGCCGCTCGCCTCTGCCCTCGCGCTCTTGCAGTATTGTAACTGCTCTTGGCCGCTGGCAATAAATACTTTACCAGTATTTGCTGGTTCACAAAAATTGCCATAGCTGATGCAGTTACAAGTATTTGAACTTATTCTGATTTGTACAGATATTTATGATCTGATTCAACGAACCCTTCTTTATTGTCATTGCTTTCGCCGCTAGTTAGATTTAATTTGTAAACACACCAGCTTATTTACAGTTACTGTAAACTCATAGCCAATATGTATTGTTGTACCGAGTTTTTTCATTACGTCTGCTGCCCCGTGCAGTTGTAAGTATTTGTGAGAATTTAAATTTTGAAAATGAATATCGGTCTCCCGATTAAATTGAATGAAATATTCTCAATTGTCCGACATGAATTCTCTGCAACTGGCAGTATGTGCTGTTGCATCCCTAAGCGTTTCTCTGACGATCTCATGACTGGCGTAAGGTGCATTTACAGCGTTTTTTTTTCTAAATTTCGTAGCGTTTCATATTGGAAAAAATTTAGTGGTTATATGTGCTTCATTTCGTCTTGACGTCAAGATTTTCGTCCGTTCACCACAAAATTCGTTTGTGCGGCCCTTGCATGCCGTTTTTTCTTGAGAACCGTTGTGTTTTCATTTGTTTGTAGGTAGATGTGTTAGTGTAACAGCAATTTGTATGTATTTTTAAATGATTGAATATGCTTCTGTAGGCCCTGCGCTATTTTTTTTTTCCAACTCACGAAGCAGCCTGGCTTTACATTTAGGGCAAAGCTAAGCATATGAACATCAGTTGACATTTCCAAAGGCATGCTTTTGATTTTATTTGTTACTCAGTTTGGGCAAGTCAGATGGAAGTATTGTTACCCTCCTTGTGCTATATTTTATCATGCAAATTGCATGTCATAAATTAAACTCAAAGAAAATGAAAACTTTAAATGAAGTAGCCTAGCCTACATGCATTTAATACTCAGTTGAGATGCTACCTCAAATATGATTAGGCTAATATCAGTAGGTATCGCCTATGTAAACTACTAGCCTAGGTTCTTATTGGTGCTTCACTGATAACATCTGTATTAACATGCAAGAATGGTTTACAGTAATATATAGCCTAGTTCATCATTAGATATGATGCATATTATCATTCAAGAACAAGCAGCTTTTGCTTCTTTATTGGGTAAAAATTACCTTTAAGCACATTTAATAAAATAGTTTTTTATTCTTAATCCGATCATTTTTCAATGCAGCTTACAAATCGGAAATTGGTTTGTGGCGGTTGGCTCTGCTTTTTGAGATATGATTTGAAGTCCCCATTGTTTTCCTGTGGGAGAAAATACCCGGCAATGGCATAGTGTAATGGAATACCTTTTAAATAGGTTTTCTAACCTAAACCATGGTATAACTCGAAAAATATTGCGAAAATGGAAAAATTGTCATGAATGAAATGTTAATAAAACTAAATTTTACATATACATGTGAGTTTCGTTACGATCGGACGATAAATGACGGAAATATACCCCCGCCCCCTTTGGGGGGCGTAACTCGAAAACTAGGTCTGACCGCCAAAAACGGGCTTCAGATTTGGATTCTACATTGAAAATTAAGAGGAAGAAAGGAAAGAAAATAAAAAATATGTGCTTTGAGGAAACTAATACCCTTTATTGAAATCATTGTAGTAATTGGCCGTATGTAAGCACGTAATTGATATATTGGTTATGGTGCAGATAATAAACCGCAATATATTTATCCGACATAGTGTTTGCAAACTGTGATGAATGCCCGCGCGGCTTGTCATCGGGCAAGGATTTATTAGGGCTGTTTGCGCACTCCGTAACTCGACAAGCTCTTGGGCCGTACTTACGGCTGGTGCAGTGATATGTGGTGAATGCGTTGCCGTGCTAGTTCCGTTATACTTGATTGCGAGAAGTGGTGACCAATAGCTACCGTAGGTATATTTTATTACACGAGATTGTGGCCAAGTCAGTCGTGTTCTTCGCTCGTCAGGACAATACAATTGAGAAATTATACGACATGATAGAATGTACTTGTTAGATCGTAAGCGTTTTATGGGCTAATTAATGCGGACTTAACGTAGTCGGCTGCCAGAGACGAATATTCTCTGCAGTTTCTCAAAACAAAATTTTCTATTCTCGAGATTTCATTTCAAGCATAAATCATCTGTAGAAAAGAAAAAAGAACGGCCAATATTCAGTTTAGGTCCGCTATCGATAATTCTATATTTCTTATTTTGACACTTGATATTGGTGAAAAGACACATTTTTCAGACTTTTTTCGTGAATAACGTTTTGTCGGAAATGCTTAGTTTTCGAGATATTGGACTTTTAAGTTTCCATTGTTTTTCTATGGGAGAAAATAACCGGCGACCCCATAGGAGCGAAACCTAAGCTAACCTAGTCTAAGGTTTGGTAGGTTCGGTTAAGTTCCTATGGGGTCGCTAGCAAGGGGGACAGGAGATCTCGACAGCAGTCGAAGTCGACGATTGGCATTCGAGATCTCGACTGAAGCCTGTATTGACGCTGGTTATTTTCTCCCATAGAAAGACAATGGGAACTTCAAAGTCAAATATCTCGAAAACTAGGCTAACCATTTCCGACGAAAACAGTATTCCTCAAAAAAGTTTAAAATGTTTTCTCTTACCTAAATCAAGTGTCAAAATACAAAAAATCGAAAGCGGACCTAACTCCATATTGACCGAAAGGACATACAACGAAATTTGAACTAGAGTGATGGAAGTAAAGCATTTATTATTTCCTGAAGATGATCCACGCCTCAATCGAAGGTTAAAAAATGTAAGCATTACATTATTTGTGTATTAGATGTCTTTAATCTTAACTCTTTTCATTGTTAGAATATAAAATAACTGCTACCCCAGAACGAATTGATGGTTCTATCACATCTCACACTGTGCACTCGGGGACTCGATGCTACCTACGAAACTATTTATTGATCGCGCGACATCTCCCCGTCTCTTGCCCTGCAGCCGCCGGATCTCAAACTGTCCAGGCGACCGGCCTTTCTGTTTCGGTTCCATGGATGGCGTTCTATTTATTTGAATTGAACGATTGATGGATGGTTAAGCTTTGGCGTGTCCAGAAACCTTTTTTCTTTGTACCTACTTTGGATTGTCCACTTCAGATCGGGTTTCTGGCGTTATCTGCCAACCGCATGAGGTTGAGACGACCGAAAGTCAATCGAGTGCAGTGCGAATAAGAAGGTTCAAACAATAAATGTAAATTATCATTATAATTGACATCTTCCAAGGTGAGACTAGTCGCTGTTGCTGCGTGTTACGACTCGTTCTTAACACGATCCGTGCGTGTCCTATGGCAGGTAGGTAGCCTACTACTGCTGCTCAGTTGCCAACATCTGTGTGCGCATCATAAGGATTCGCGTGCTGTCCTAATCCCAGAGTTGCGAAATCGTGCCGCGATCGGTGAGTGCCTCCACAAAGCAACCCCATGTCATTCACTTTTTTCCGGTTGCCGTAGCTCAAACGGGGCTGTGATTCCACCACGCATCGTTTAAATTTGAGAAGTGTACGTACTTGCTGGCCATTATTAATGATACCTTTTCTTATTCTCCAGCGTAGCCTTCCAGACGCAGCTGTGAGCTCTTCCCAAAATCGTTGTCTTCCGAGCCATACACATTTTCTGTAGACCTAGTGCAGGCCACTATATCGTTAGCCTACTCATTGTGTGTTATTGACCTCTATACTTGGGCCTGCTATTGTTTATGTCGCAGACACTCTTCTTCCTATTGCTCAAGTAACTTAAGCTTCAGTGTGAAATGAAATAAGCTATTCTCTTATAGAGAAATAGTGATAATAGGTACCTACTAGTTACAGTGAAGCAATACGTGTGCCTGTGTCACTGCCTAACCAAACCAACTGGTGCCTTTGATGTTATTGCCAGTTTGTAGCAAGTGTATGCTAAGCGATGCGGTCGGTATTCCCTCAATGTTAAACAGAGAAATAAAGTCAGCCGTAGCTAAGTCGTGAGTGTCGAGTGCTGTGTTCGATGTGGCGTTTCAGAATCTGAAGTGCGTTGCTTTCTGACGGAGTGTTTTCCCGTGTAACGAAGCAAAGTTTCGTGATTGAAAAAAAGGAAGATCGGCGCTGTAAATTTTACATAGAAGTTGAAGTGTTTGGCAGCTTGTGAAGTGAAAAGTGGCGGTGCGCAATTTTCAGTTGTGTTGTGCAAGAAATAAGAGATCTTGCACTCTTGGTATCTTGTGTCGCCAGCTCGTCTGTCTACGCCCCATTCGTATTGGAACTTCTCGCACACCTACAGGTGGTCTGCTTCATTTGCTGGTAAGTTTCGTTCTAGAGACTCAGCCTGCGTAGGTAGTTCTTCACTGCAACCGTAACTACATTTTGTCAGCTAATGTCTTTCCAAAGTAATTGCTAGGTATTCTTGTTCTTGCTCACCTGCAGCATGGCTAAACTTGCACTAACTTTTGTTTTCACCAGACTCACGTTATTCTGTGAAGGATAAGATTTTCTTAACGGATAGCTGCTGGGGCATTTAGCTCCAGTGATGCCCTCCTGTAAACGTGTGCTGTAAGCGAAGGACTTATTCTGCTGATGATCTGTGACAGCGGATGCTGCTATCGGGCGTTTTTTTTTCTATAGCCTATGTATGTACTGTTTTTCCATGTTTCTCTATTATCTTTGGCACCCATTGATACTGTATGGTCGTCATTGTGCGGATCTAAAAATATGGTTTGGGGTAGTCATCACGTACGACCGATAGTTCTTCGGATCCCCATTATCTAGGCCTTATATTTCCTGGGCTGGTTCATTACCTACCTGTAGGTATGCTTCAAACTGCTATCTCTAGGATAGCATCATCTAGGATTACTATTTTTTGTTGTTTGTATCCACCACGGACTGATATTTCTTCAGTGATATGAATTCGGGGTATTGCTTTGGGATTATTTTTTGAAAGTGGGCTACTCGGAGGACTTGGGATACCTTTAAATATCTCCAGTCAAGCTGTCAGAATTAACGTCCGTGACACCAGTAAGTGCTGTTCAGTGCGGAGGCCCTTGGTGCCCGGACTGCCTATCGCTACTGTGTCTTTGTCTCTGGTGTTTGTTTTGGCCGCAGCTCGTAGAACTAGCTCAGGCTTCTTTTGTTTCATCTTTTTTTACGCTCATTCCAGCGTGCTTTAGACGCATCTCAGGAACATAGCTGTGGTCTGTTTTCTTGTGTGTCTAGGTGCGATTGACAAACATAGTTGTGGTCAGTTTACTGCGTATCGGTACGCATGTGTCTGGCTAAGCTGCGGCTCAGAATTGTTGTCAATTTTTTCGTGTGTCTACGCGCATCTAGGAAACATGGTTGAGGTCATTTTTTATGTGCAGTTGCTGCTCATTGCAGCGTGCTTTAAATGCATCAGAAACCTATCACTAGGGAAGTACCTATCAGTTTCGTGGACTTGAGCTGCCTATGCCTGTTATTTAATTAGATTAGATAGGCGGCAGTAGACGAACCAAGAGGCGCATTTCCAAAGAGACACCGGAACTTACGCCCCGCCCCTCCATGAGCTAATGCCATTATGTTAGTAGGATGTAGAGCATCTAAAACCGCACGAGGGTTTTTATTTCCTTGTATTTTAATGTGTCTCTACCATTAGAATACTGTGATCATAATAATGATCGATGAGAAATTGTGATCATAATGAAGTAAACCGTTTGGCTTTAGTTTATGGAACCTTAGGGTTAAGGATTGAGCTTTAGGTCGTTCTAAGCGTAATCGGATTAGGATAACCGTCTTAAAATCGTTTCAAGTTAGTAATAGCGAAAACAACCGATCAAAATTTCGGGCGAACTTGCGCTATAGGGGCCTAGGCGGATTACATAATTTTGATTCGTAGACGCGTGCTGTTTTGCCGAACATTTCAGTACGAAATTAGAGATTTTGCCGAACATTCCAGTACGAAATTAGAGATTTTGCCGAACAGTCCAATATGAAATTAGAGATTTTGCCGAACATTCCAGTACGAAATTAGAGATTTTGCCGAACATTCCAGGACGAAATTAGAGATTTTGCCGAACATTCCAGTACGAAATTAGAGATTTTGCCGAACATTCCAATACAAAGCTTGATGTTAAAGCCGAAAATTCCGATAGGTATTTCAGTTTTAGCCAAACATTCCATTCTCCAATAAATACTTGAGGTTTCGAGTTTTTTTTTTCATCCGTCAGTATAATAATACCTGACACCTCTCGCTGCTGGTGTGTAGGCCTACGTAGTAAAGGTACCTACGTACACCAGTGGTGTGTCTTCGAATCTGACCTTTTTTGTGCCTGTGTCCTGCTGTGACCCCCGCATATTTTGAGATAAGTTCGAGTCCCCGTACATTTTTGTGGCTTCGCGTACCGCGTGTGTGCTTGCGAATCAGGCATCGCACACTACGAAATGTGCTCTGCTTTTCAAAAGTTTTATTGTTAGCTAGTAGTTACACAGTGGCTGCTCGCAGCTACGGAAGTGAAGATGTTGCTGACTTGCTCCACAGTGCCACACCGATACAATCGAGAAGAGGCCGCACCCCACACCATGAAATAGATATCTACCTGTGGACTGTGGAGGTAATTCGTTAATGAGCTAAAACAGTAGTTTCCAACACTAGCGTAGCTTACGCCTGTGGGGTGCCTACTTAATGGATTTTTAGGGTAATGTGTGAGGAAAGGCAGCCAGACCATGGCGGGATTGTGTGACCTGTGCACTTCACCATGTGACTGCGAAAAATGAACAAATGTCCGATATTGCCGGGGTTCTGTTCAGTGATGTGGCCAACTGATGTACCTCCACGAACGGATTCAAGAGTAGGACCTATATTCTGGTGGGCCCTATCGCTGTTACAATATATATGGGCCTCACAAAACCAAGGGCTGTCCTGAGTGCTTTCTCCGCAGGGTATGTTGAAGCTGGCCCCAGTTCCTGTTGAGAAGGTTTGTTTGTACTTTGTAGGTTGTGGTAGGTTCTCTACGTTTCCCTTCTGTTCTGCAAGATGAGAGGGGGAACGGAAGGGATCTTCTGCGCGAGTGTGTTTGGTTTCTTTTCTTCTTCAGCTCTTGGTTACCTAGCCTATGCTGCATGCCTCGTCTTCCCGCCAGTAGTAGCGCACTCGACCGACTGATACTTTCCGGCAGGAATGCAGAGATAAACGTTCGTATACTGATGCGACATGATAAACTGAATCTCACTACTTAAATCGCGCCGTATGACGTGGGTACGGTGGTAAACCCATGGAGATATTGATAGCTAAGTTAATAATACTGGAAATGTGTAACTTTGCATTTTGGGGTAGGCTAAGCACTTCGAAAACGTTGGGAAAACTGAGCTAGAGGCTGTTTCTTCCAGTTGAAATATTGGAGATGTATTTATCGAGGTGAGTTGTGCCTGTAAATTAGATGTAGCTATTAAAGCCTATTATATTATCAGGCAAATGGTGAGTTTTATTGTAGACAGTTTGACAAAATATATGCTGGGTTAATCTAAGGCTAAACTAGTTACGTTGTACTACTACTACTACTACCACCGCCTCCTTTCTAGATGGCAGTGCAGTGCCTTTGAAAGGACCGAAACCTAGGCGCCATCTGGGAATGAAGCTCTTCCCAACTTCGTTTATTCATCCGTACCTACTCTAATCAGTTTGGTTCTACTGTGGATAAGAATAGTAGTACTAATAGCATCGAAAGCTGCCATTTTTGGGTTGTTTGTATTCGGTGTTCCCGATGCTTACGGTATGTGGTCTATCAAAGATTCACGTACAATAGCAGGTATATTGATTATATGTGTCTATATTGCGTCTAGGCTCCTCCTATTCGAGCTGATCCTACTCAGAGGTAGATCACATAGGTAGGTACCCTACAGTGACCATACTCCCTTTATAAGATGCCACTATTGTTCCCAGAAGAGCCCTTTTGTTACGATGCCGCTGTTGTGCGCAGCCAAGGGAAGAACATTCTGGTGCGACCAGCACTGCCGTACTTGCACGTGATTGTGACGCACGACGCCCTAACACGGCCAAGGGATCCTCCCATAGCGAAGCATTTCCCCGAAAACTGACCCCAAGGCTTGTGTCTTGTTGCCCTGCCGTGGCGCAATAGCCTGCTCTGGTGCCTGTGGTTTCATCTCTCTTTGCCTTCTCAACTCATGAGGCATTTCCTCCCGAAAGTCTATAGGTACCGCTTGGTGTTGCGGCCCTACTGGGCCCATCGTATATGGGTTGTGGAGTCGGAAAGGTGAAGATTCGTCGCCCAAATCCCAGCGCTCACTAAGATCAGACTCCTAGTAGGTACGGTATAGAATTTCGACTCCGGGTAGGCTATAGTAGAATTCTGACTCGTAAAAAAATGACGCTCTCAGTAATGGGAAACTTCCTAGTTTTGTTCAGACTCTTAAAAGTTAAAACAACCGGATTCCTGGTGCGGTTGGATTTCAACTTCCGTACAAAACGGTCAAGACTTCTCCTATAAGGAATTCTTGATATGTACGCTGCAAGTCATGCTATGGGCCTATCTGAGAAAAGAGATGTTTCATGAGGGCACTGAAGGGTTAATCCATTACAGGGAGGCTGAAAAATACTCGCGCCGGAATAACGTTACGGACGTAGCTACCGTAACCATAGGCTATAGCTATGGTCGCTTGCCGGTACAGGGTTTCTTGTGCAACATGTCCTAGTTGTTTGGCTATGTTTTTGTTGTGGTCCAGCGATCTCCCCAGTAATGAATGCAGTTGCAGTATTGCTGGTGAATACTGTACCTACGTCGCTGAAAAATTGAGATATAGTCGAACCGTCGGCATTTACGACCCGATAGGGACAAGCGTGCTTTGTAAGGGACGTTTCAAAAAATGCTTGTCCTACGAAAAAGCCGTTTTTTTAGTTGGTCCTCATAGGTTAGATATTCAACCTTTCATCGAGTAGCTCGCCAAAATCTAACTAAACCGAGCGCACTCGAGCTGACTTTTCCGAACTCCAGACACGAATGTTCGTTCCGCCACTCTCCCAATTGTATCACAAGTGTTACAAGCAATCCCAATACGCTTGAGACTGCTGGAGACTCCATTTTACGAAGTAAGATTGAGTTATCGAAAGTTCCGAGAGTAGACTAATCACGTTAGGAATAGCGCCTGATACCCGACTCAGCGAGACTATGCCAGCGCACTCATGCGAAGCCCGGACAAGGTACGGAAGGAGATACTGCACTGAGAAATCGATGTGCTTACCAGTACGCAAAAACACGTTCCCTTAAACTGCTACCGCAGTTAGGTTTTGAGCCTAGCTACATATTAGTTAATGAGTACCATAACTACATACCTATTTGTTAATGAGTACCACAACAGACAGCTTATCAAGAGCGCATAGGCTAGTCAATACCTACCTGCGTTGCAGCAACTTGAGCAACCGCTAAAACGCCATGCCCAAGGTGGGATTTGAACCAGCGTGTCAGCCCGAGCAACCGATAAAAAGTCGTACCCTAGGTCGGTTTCGAACTTGCCGCTGGTCTGAAGTACTACGCTAAGCTGATGCTCTAACGGTCTAACCACTCTTCCTATTCGGCCTGCAAATAATTGAGCCAGATTGCTATTAAATTTGATGATTATCGTTGCTGAAAAAATAAGCTGCTTTGTAACTTGATGGGCACGTGTAGTTTGATGACGTATTGTGCCTTTATGTAAGATCTGATATTAGTTATCATCTGCTAGTGTTGTTCGCATTACTAGCCGGACCCGTTGAAATCTTCACTATCCGAAATAGCGTTTGATTTGTACGGATTTTACTCTTACTACTTTTTTTTCATCGCACTGGACCGAGCCCATTTCCGATCCCATTGTTGGTAATCATTACTGGTCTCTCTTGTCAGCGTCTCTTTCCAGTGCCACGGCGTTGTCTCGTGGGTAGCTATATAATTTATCTTTGATTGAGACCGTGCATAACCTGCACCCATTACTAACTAGGCGTTATTATCTAATGCAGACCGTGACAAGCACATGATACAACTATACCTACTGGTGTCGTAATGCCAAGTTGAAAAAAATTAGTAGCGGACGATTGTATGTAGGTATTTAGAATGAAGGCAGTAGCTATGTAACGTGTCGGTATCACGTTATCGCTGAGCTTTCGAGAAGACGACGACAGTTTTGTCCAGTTCGAAAGGTTTTTGTTAATTTCTGGGTAATATTTGTGTAAGCTTGGTCTGGAGGATCGGCTAGGCTCATGCCTTACTATTACTATTATTGAGGGGGAGGGCGCTCGTACCTATCTTTCAACATAATTTAACGCATCGCTGCCTGCATACATTGTTGCCCGAGCCGAGCACGGCGGCACAGTTATGTGCGTGGGGTCGGTTTGTATCAAAGACCCTGCTAATGCCTATATTGCTATATTAATTTCCTATATGGGTTATGACATTCTTGAGCTATCACTTGTGAGCAGATAAGCCTGAGGTTGTGTGTTATCTGACGCGCGTGTGAGGTGGAGGAGCTAGGGAGGGGGGCGTCATTAAGATAGTGTTGCATCGCCGGCGCGCTTCTGCCATGACTCATACTGCAGGCCTCCTCTTCATGTTTTCTTACTACGGGTCGAATTACCTAGAAAAAGACTGCGGTAAATTACAACGTCTCGTTGTTGTTATTTGTCTGCAAATTTTATACCGCATCGAACGAGACGTTTTATGTTATTTCTTTTGGTATTGCGCCTGCCTATATTATTTACGTTTCTTTAGCCTTCCGCAGAAATTCGCGACTGTTCGACTGCTAGGTATAATAGTTCTTATAACAATTCAGTTAGTTGCTCGCACCTCCACGGAAAGACTGTATTGGATAATTGCTCTAAGGTAATCCCTGCTATCTTCGTACCTATTCACGATTCGGCTCTAAAAGATAACTTACCCTTTTCCTTCGTTAACCTAGGCGTACGCAATCTGTGTATCGTGAGCTCTGCAAAATTTAACTTCGATGTAGGAAGAAAGTGAAAAATCAAGCTTACAAGCTATTGCTCGTAGGCCTATGCTTCAGACGTAGGTATTCAATGCATAGATTTCTATTTGACAAAACTAGTAGTCTGTTCACAGAGAGGCTTCCTCAGTTTCATTGCCTGTAAAGGGCGACAAAAATCAGGAAGGGGCAGTAGCGGGTTAAACTAAGGTTCAAATATTATAGAACAATACTAGCTATATATATAGTGGTGATACCTATGCCATCGTTGCCGATGCCTTATTCTAAGCCCTGCTAAATATTCCCGCGTGTTGCTTAGTACCTACCTATGCTGTACGTAAAAGGTGTCGTCGATTGTCTCGAAGCTACCCGACGTACGTTTGAAACCGCTGAAGCCTCCATTTTTCGAAGCAAGATTGAATTTTCCGGAGTTAAGCGAATTCTCGATTGGGGAATAACGCCTTAAACTTGATTTAGACTATTGGGTCGAAGCCAGCGCCCACATGTTTGAAGCTCTCGACAAGTCGAATTTTCGATGATACCTACCTTCACAAATATTAGATTTTACTTTGTGGTGTCGGTCTTTCTGATTTTCTAGCTAGTATACCTATGTTTTTTTAGGACTTAGATGAAAGAGGTTTGTTGCTAAGACAATGATAGCAGTTTTCGATATTCTCTTGTGACACGACTCCCTTAATAAAATAGGCTGTTACTGTTACTTTCAATGCATTGTTATTGTTAAGAAAATCTTTTCTCATTGCTGAAATTGTACTCTTGAAATATGGCCCAGTCTTCATTAATTCAGAGTGCAAACTGCGCTCGTTTCTTAACCTTGAAAGGGTTCATTGTGTATATATACATATATATTTATATACAGATATTGGTAACCATTAGTAACCGTGTTGTACCTGGCACGACTGGCAGCCTCCAGTAGTACCTAACGGTAGCCTATTGTACCAACTTTGACGTAGCTTTTTGGACAGTTGTACCTTGGTATCTTCCAGTAAGTACCCACTGTACCTTGATAATATTCATTTGTAACTGCACCGTTCGTAATTCTCATCAGTATCACTTTTTTGTACCTCGGTAATATCCATTAGTAACAGTACTTTGGTAATCCTCACCAGTAATCTCTTTGTACCTTAGTAACCTCCATAAGAACAGTCCGTTGTTTTTGGTTTTTTTGCTCAGTTGTCCGATGACTTGTTTTTTTTACGTTCCAGCTCTGTTGACATGTTATCAGAGTCGCTATAGGCCTACGGGTGCACGCCGCCCATGGCCAGTAACATAGCCATCGTTTGGGCGCCCCGAAGGTACCCTATCAGTAGCTGATAGGCCTGCTCTAGCGCGAGATAACGGGCCCTGCAGTTGCTCCTAACTGCCTCTACAGTCTACACCCACCACTGGTGCACATACTCATCCAATCCCCCGCCCTTCTCCCCTCCCTTTGTTTTCATGTGGGCTCTTAGCACGGCTGCCCACTGCCGAGTCGGAAGGTAGAATCTAGGAAGTCCAATTCTTGGGTCGGATTCCACCATCTGTTACCCGGCGCCAAACGCTCAACAACACCTCTGATTCCGACCCGTTAGAATGAAATAGCAAAACTAGACTGTCAACAGACGACAGTCGCTTATTGTAGTTCAACTTCTACAAAACCGGATCATTTTAGTCCAGCTCGTAGTACCAGCAGGTGTCGGACTTCATCATGTATCCAGCAGAAATCTACCGACTCCTGCAGCCGTGGCTCTCGGCGCTCATCCATCGTGCACACCGCATGAAAGTTACCATCGACTGGTAGCTCATTACAGTTCCGCTACCATAAGCTTGTCTCATTAGCTCTCAACTTGTTCGGAGCATCAGCTCTGAACGTTGGTGTCGCTATTTTGGATCGATTTTTGGGAGTAAATTACAAACCGGTTGCCCTTGAGCCTGCCTTAAAGTTTATCCTGTGGACTCGCTGTTCCAAGGGTTCGGGATAAACAGTATTAAACACGCGAAGAAGCTTGATCCAAAGTGGTGATACAAAGGACTGCAGTTTCACACAAGTTCATGCCAATGAAATTAGCCTACATTGATTGTACCATTCCAGACTAGACCACTCTGAGAGCGCATACCTACTTCCGCCAAGCAAGGTAACGGTAGCGAAAAATTCAAATTGGCTCTGAAAAAATGATTATCTCTGTATCAACTCAAAAATTCAATTAGGCTATTTGCGCCTTTCGGTAGTATTAGCAGTTTCTTTAATTTTTTTGAAGATTCGTTCATAAACTTTTGAGTTAGCTTATGCTGCTAATAACATTATGGCAATCATAAGTCAAACATACAAACGAACTAACCGATCTGCTCCAAAATTTAATCATTTAGGGCCTATGTCTTTTAACATTACTAACAACTATTGTAAATTTCATAAAAATCCATCCTGAACTTTTTGAGCTTTGAGGTAACAAGCATAAAATTAAACACCTCAACAAACACACGAACGAAACGACAGATCATCACAGAAATTTGGTCATTTACTTGTCGTAATAAACCTAACAACTCGTGTAAATTTCATGAAAATCCGTCGGTAACTTTTTGAGTTATGGTATTGACAAAAATACGGCAGGCAAACAAACGAATGATCGGATCTTCACCAAAAGTTATTCATCTGTTCCTCCTAACTACCTACCTAACAATCCCTGTGAATTTCATCAAAATCCGTCCGCTACTGTTTGAGTTACCTTGGTGAGAGACAGACAGAATAACAGTAGACAGACAGACAAACCCGACGAAAACATACCTCCGTGGCGGTGATAACTATGATGCGGGAACATACCCATTGTTTTGGTATGCGTGAAATTGAAAACACGATTAGGCTCAAAATGTGTAGGCCTATCTTGAATAAGCGGCTGCTACCTGCCACCCACTTCAAGGGACGGTAGGCACTGGCCGCATATTGGCAGCCATTGCTTTTGTTGCTCTAATTTACCCAATTGAAAATTTATTGGCGATTATCTTGTGCCTGTGGTGAGCAGCATTGGATAATATCCGATAATCGCTTGAAAACTGCTGACGCGCTTGCGGCCTATTCGGTTAAATTCACACAAAATATTAAGCGGACTATTGCTCAGCCATGCGTAAAGTGTACCCGGTATCATATGTTACCTGCATTTAGATATATCAAAGTTACAAAAGGTTCGGGTCGGCTAATATACCTAGATGCTTAACCTAAATTATAGGCGCACACGTATTATATCTAAATCTGAGGTGGGATATCATATATAGCGTACCTCTCTATACCTGCACCCAAATTTAGGTATCGGCTTCCATATTTAGACACTGTTCCCGGCAGGGGCACCATATATTGAGGTTGGTAGGTAGTTATATATGTTGTGCGCGGTTGGTGGATTTGCGCGATCGATCGATCGCGCTGCGCGTTTGGTG
>LQNS02278094.1:47438849-47449531 GCA_001587735.2 Parhyale hawaiensis | reverse complement strand
TTCAGAAAATTGTTGGAATAGCTACGGTTCCCTTTCATGCCGAGGGTTGCATTGTAATCGAGGGTCGAAGTCGTACCACGTTGGATGTTCTTGGGCGATTGGGGTTGGGAGTCGCTGATCCCATTGGTAACAGTCGCAAGACTGTAGTCAACCTCGTTGACAGTGTAGCCTATTTTCCAAAGGATGTTGACTGGTTAAGAGTTGAATTTTTCTATGGTGACGGGCGCGGGCGAAGTCTAACACCTAATGCTTCCAGGAGTCACAGCAGAACATTCTATAGCACCCCACTACGCAACTGTGCTTCCCATGATGAAGGTATTTTTTTTTATTGTAGCTATGCTTGGTAGCTGAGATTGGTGAATTTTTTTGTAATTGTCTCCGACTCTGCAGGACTAGGCCTGGTTTCCCGCAGTTATGGGGCCGTAAAATGTCGTGTTGCTTAAAGAAGCACCGATGTCACGATCCGGATAATGGCCTCTGGTCTCTCTTCCTTGCACTGATGTTAAAAAATCACGATAAAAGCGGTTGTAGGCTAACCTTCAAGCAACGTCTAATTAGATATGTGGATGAGGCTAAACTGGTGAAGTTAAAATGAAAAGCCCTGCATTTGTGTTCGCTGCTACAGAGCTACGATATTCGTATTTTTACGAAGCCTTTTAGCACACGCCCTGTCTCCCTGCTGAGCATCGCAGTCATGTCGTAAGAGCGCTGTGGTTGCAGCACATAGGTACCAGCGCTGTAGCAGCCCTTCAGAGGGCGTGTGCCCCCGCACTCCCGTGGCTCTCTGCTCCATACGTCCGTCTCTGGAGGTCGTCCAGTGGAGTCTTTCTTTTGGCATCAAGAGCTGAGACGAGACGTCATTCTGGTATCCACAGTGGAGACGAGACTTTGCTGTGGCTTCTAGAGCGGAGACGAGACTTCGCTGTGGCTACCCGAGAAGAGACGAGACTTCGATGTAGCAGCCAGGGAAGAGACGAGACTTGGCTGCTAGCGGTGTTATTTCGTACCTGCTTACTGTTGGTCACGCCCTCGGCAATATACCTAGGTACCTGCGCTACCGTAAATTACCTTTCATATTGTCATTTTATATGCCAACAGGTACTTAACAAAGCATAATTATTTTCATTACTAGAGTACCCACGCTGTCCAAATGACGGCGACGATTTTTTTTCAAACCCGCCTTCATTTAACAATAGGTACCTTTGTAACTAACATCTTTCTGGAGAATAGGCTACCAAGGCCAGCAAAAATTGTCATAATAAGAGATGAGTGCTGTCGCTGCCAATTCTTCTATAGTGGCACAATCGTCCCCACCATGCAGAAAGACTTTTTCATCAGCAAGCAGCAAAGCATTACTGAATTAAACTAGAGCACTCTGAGAGCGCATATCTCCGCCAAGCGAGGCGATGGTAGTAAAAAATTCAAATTTGCTTTGAAACCATAATTTTCTTTTTATCAATTCCAAAATCTAATCATTTGTGCCTTTTATTAGTAATAACAGCTTGTTGCAATTTTCTTGAGGATCCGTTCATAACTTTTTGAGATATACTGCTAATAAATCTTATGACAAACATGAGTCAAACATACAAACGAACAAACCGATCTGCACCAAAATTTTATCATTCATGTCTTTTAACAGTACAACAACCCCTATCAATTTCATAAGGCTCCATTCATTATTTTTTTCAGTTATTGTGCATACAAGCATAAAAAAAAAACAGTGAAAACGAACCAACGGATCATTACCAAAATTTGGTCATTTACTCCTTGTTATATACCTAACAACTCCTGTTAATTTCATCAAAATCAAGCCATATCTTTTTGAGTTATAGCATTGAGAAAAATGAGGGAGACAAACAAACGGATGGACATATCTTCATCAAAAGTTGATCATCTGTTTCTCCTAACATACCTAACAATCCCTGTAAATTTCGTCCAAATCGGTTTATAACTTTTTGAGTTATTTTGGTGACAGACAGATAGACAAACACGACGAAAACATAACCTCCTTGGCGGAGGTAATAAATTCCCTGCCGCGTATCCTAGATACCGACGGATTAGCTTTCAGTACATCTAAGTTTTTCTATTGAAGCGAAAATTCTCCGTCTAAGGAAGACAGCAAACTAAAACAATTGTCTACTGCCCCGTGAAAATCATCGCTTCGTCTGTACTTTCTGGATTAGCTTCTGAATTTATATGTCGTGTACTCAGAGCAAACATAGGTACGGTATGTTTCGATGTTTGGAGAAAGTGATAAAAATCAGATTCCATAACCGAGCTAAGAGAAACTGAAAATATCCTCACTTTTTCGATGTCAAGAACTGTTTCAAACAAGAAATGCATTCATATAAAGGGATAAGGATTTCACTTTTGCTCTCTTCTGCAACCTGGTCATCGATCCCCATGAAACTCAACTTAATTACCAAATTTGCAGGCTGGCCTATTTTTCACCCCTCTGACTCGTTAAGAGCGTGACACAAAATATATACACATATAAATACATAAACATATAAACACACGAGGGTGTTTATTACATTATTTGGTTGGCAAAGTTCATAACACGAAGCATAACATCCCATTACGTCATCCACACAACAATAGCCAACAGTAGAGGGACAGTGCAGCAGCAGAGCTGTAGGTAGCTGTAGCTGCACGGTACTTGCAGGAGATAGGTAGGTACTACACTAATGTACCGTATGCATTTCACAAGACCGTCTTCGCTTCCATGGCAAGCTATTGTGTCAGCAGCCTCGACTTTCTCGCTATAGATGCAATGAATGGCGGCCCCTATTGTCTGCGCCATTGTGCTGGCGACGGCCGGGGGATGGCAGTAGCTAAAGGCTGCGATGCTCGCCAGCCATGAATATTTCCCTTCATTTTCTCACCACTTGTTCTAACGACGGCTCAGAGCAGGCGGAAGAGATTCTTGAGCCTCGCACATTGCCTACTGTACAGACCAGGGGTGTCCGCGCGCGTTCTTCGCGGCTTCGGGGCTCAGCAGCCAATAACGTTGTACTTCATTTCCACACCAGGCGACACCTGCCATCTTCAGCCAGGCGAGTTTGTAAAGATTGAAATTTAATTTGTCTTTCTGAAATCTCAATGTGCCAAAAGCGATATTTGTCTGTTATTAATTGGGGGAAGTTGAATATGTCTCAGTTGACGAACGGCAGGATAGTCGCTTTTACCTTTTGGTAATTTGACATTAAAACTGTACGTTTACGTGCTTGGTCTTTTGACAGCTAAATGCATACAGTGTCGACCAGAGGTGTCCGGTCTCTTCGCCACTTACGAGCTACGGTACTTTTTAGTTGAGTACCGTAACTTCCTGGCTCTTTTGCTACTTGCAATATCTCTGTTAATACCAACATAAATTATTGACTGTCAGAACCATCGAGTTACTTCACTCAGTGAAAGTTTGGAGACTTTCTTTAGCTGATCCAAAATTTGTGGTGGTTTTAGTTTATAAATTTACGAGTTAAACTAGTTACCGACTGTATGTGTGGTTTGCCAGTCTAGTACATGGTATGTGGCCTACCTGAAATTCAGGTATATTATGTGTGCCTATACCTAATAGGTAAGGCAGTTATTGTAGGTGTACCGAACCTTGAATAACCTAGACTAACCTATTCTTAAAAATTATCCTAGTAACATAACATAGACTGTGCTCTGATGTAGGCCACTTACTGACGTTTATACCTGGACCGTACATATTGTAGGAACAAGAAGTCGTTTCTCTGTCATAAGCATTTGCAAGCATTTTTCGTCGTACAGCAGTGGCTAACCTTCTACTCCGAAATAGCTCGTCTTCTTTATAACACTTTTGGACTTCTGGCAAGAGCGCCCGTGTTGTCGTACATCTCGTGGCGGAGATTCCAGTTTTGTTTTGTTTAACATGTAGCTAATAGGATGTTTGGTGTCTCAGTAAAGAATATTTCCGTAAATAAACTCAGGCGCCGCTCGACAGAACAGAAAGATGCTTTGATGGGGTTAAAATGGATTAATCCAAGTGATCTATTTTCAGTAATATGCTAAATACGCTCGTACGGATGCACTTAGTGTATGAAAATAAGTAAAATTCACTTTAGTGATAAAAGATGCGCTGTATGTGTTTTATTCGGCAAAAGGCTGTAAAGATATTTGGGAGGAACGAGCGTTATTTTGAAACTCTGATTCAAAAGATCCAAGCTCTTGAGTGTCTTACACGAAAATTTGCATCTCACGTGCTACTGCCCGTACATTGCGCGGCTGCATAAGCCCGTCTCTCCGCGACACACTGCCCCGGTACGCACCAGGGATCAGGGATAGATCAAGTCCGTCTCCGACTCGGGGGTTGAGCCAGTGTCCGACTTCTTGGCCGAGCAAAATGTCCGACTCCGACTCGGCAGCCTGCTCAGTACAACAGCATTACCAGACTAGGCCCATACTCACCGGTTCAGACTCAGGCCCACACTCACTGGTCTCAGACTCTTGGGCATTGGCGGCGCCAACGGAGGGAATGGAGAAGAAAGGACGTGCTTGATCCCGCAAATAATGAACCATGCCCCCACAGCTCCCAATATTGCTACCATGTAACCAACATACATGCAGGTTTGTATTACGAAGCCCCTTCACATTTTGCTACATCCCCCGTCAGCCGCCCCAATGCAACTTCCTGGCGCCGTCACTGCTCTTGGATGCATCCAGTTTTCTACTGCGATTGCTGGCACCGCCAACTCTGCATTGTACATCTACGGTGTATTTCTTCTCATTCCCTTACTCTGCTGACGTGTAGCTAGTCATGGAATCAGGATTACGAGTTGACCGGTTGCACGTCGACACTGACTTTATGCACCAAAACAATTCGACTGTTCTCTTCTTCTTTTCTTTCCCGACTTGTTGCAGCCGCCTATGTTGATCCAGTGTGGGAATACCCGCGTGTATGGGTTTCAGGTTTCTGGCGGCACACTACATGTCCAGTCTTTCTTCCTTTCTGGAGGGAACGCATGATGCTGTCGTTAGAAAGGCATATAAACTGGGAGTATAACGGTACTAAAATACGAGTACGTGTCATAAAATTGCTTCACAAACTTTGCCAAAGGTTGAGGATCCTGAGCAATGTCACACCGCTCTTGCGTCACTGGACGTCGAGGCTGAAGTCACTGGACCACTGGAGGTAGTAGTAATACTGTACTCAAGACTGTGTGAGGAGGAGCTTCTGCATTCCTGAGGGAGCTACCACCACCGCTGTCGATGTTGCTGCTGCTGCTGCAAAAACTGGTCCGGGTTGCAGCAGCTGTAGAGTGCTGTTGCTGCTGGCTGGGTGGTCATGGCATCTGCTGCGGTGTGCTGTATGCCTCTCTGTCGGGCCTGTTTCAGAAGTGCGATACGTACCTTCCAGCCCACGGGGTGCTCAGAATGGGTCACATGCCCGTTGCTGCTCCCATGGGCAGCGGCAGTTCGTGTAGGGTGTCTGGCTGCGCTCGATGGGGCGCATGCCCCCTTTTCTTGATTTGGGAACATTTTTGGCCCGGCGCTCTCGGGGATGTTGGCGCTTACTTTTTGGATCAGCTGACGATTTGAACTTCATTCCCTGTCCTCCCTTGCGTTAACTGCATTACCATCAGCGACACACACACACTTGATGCTGTTTGTAGCCCCCGCTGGGAGTATTGGTTGGATGGGCTATAGCCACGGGCTACGACTTGCTCGACTGTCTGCATGCACCTTCCTCTTCGTATGTTGAAACGCTGTGCAGTGTTCTTAAAACTAACGCGGGGAATACAGTAGCGTCCATTACCAAGCGACAATTTTCAAAATTGTATAACTTTGCTTCTAGTCATCACGCATACCTCATCTTTTAATAGTTAATAGTCCTTAAGATGTTTATCAATGTGTAAAAATTCAGGTGTAAAAGAGGATGAAAAATTTTGGAGTGAAACACTTTTATTTTTGAAATTTGGAACGTCCAAAACTAAGGGACAAATATGAAGAAAAACAAGAAACTGCTCTCATAATCCAAACTGCTTCATTTCCAGTGAAGAAAAGGCTTTTCACTGGATATTTCATCATATTTGTAAACATTGCAGCAGCGCACTTCATGGCACCACGTCAAAAAGTTGATAACTCCTTAAGATGTTATTAAGTTCCACAAGTAAAATTGCACTATTCGAGAGATTTTAGATCGGGTAAACCGTTCGAGAAGTGTTGTGGGCAGAATTACGATGTCGTATAGCCTAATGAAGCTGGCTGCATTGTGAGTCCTAAAAACCGACAGACCCCGCAAAACTTCGGCTAGAGAGGACAGGCTCATACAACGCATGACATTAAACGACCGTTTCAAGTCTTCAGCAGAAATTGGCGAGGTAGTGACTGACACATGTGTAATTGTGTCACGGCAGACTGTCTCCAGACGACTACAAGCAGTAGGCTTATTTACACGAAGACCACAGCAGACACCACTTGTAAGATATTGGAGTATGCAAACAAGCTTGTGATCTGGCCATATGAAAAATGGGTCCCGAGTGTTTTTCAGGGGCGAGCGCAAATTCAATCTGTTTGGAAGTGAGAGTAAGAACTTTCGTTAAGAGTCGTGCAGTTGAAAGATTAAGCGCAAAGTGTACAAAAAAAGACTGTGAAATTTGGGGCGGGAGTGTCATGGTGTTTGGTATTTTTCAAGTCTAGGAACAACGCATCTCATTCGCTTACAAACCTGTGTGAACGCTCAGTTGTATAAAATAATTCTAAAAGATGTTGTTGTGCCTTCTAGTCAAATTTCAGGTGTGGATAGGGCTATCTTCATGCAGGCTAATGCACCCTGCCACAAGGCAAAGACTGTGATGAGTTACCTGGACCAGTAAGACTTGAGAGTTAGGGATTGGCCACCGCAAAGTCCTAATTTGAATCCTATAGAAAATCTGGAGAACCCCAGGAGTGAAGTTATGGCAAGAAATCCACCAACACTGAGGATTTGTGGATGAAGTTTCAAAGAGGAATGGTCTAAAATTAGTGTCAAAGATTGTCAAGACTTTTATTTGTTCAAGTAGTCGACCATGTGCAGCTGTAATTGAAAGCAAGGTGCTATTCACTAAATATTGTTTGTGCATTGCATTTCCACTGAATATTTCTGTCTAAATATTTATTGAATATTGACTTAAATAAATCTATTTGTCCCTTAGTTTTGGACGTTCCAAATTTCAAAATAAAAATTTTTCACTCATTTATATTATCTTTTACACCTGATTCAAATTTTCACACATAATAAACATCTTAAGGACTACTAATCATAAAAAGATGAGGTACCTATATGTGATGAATAGAAGCAAAGCTATAAAATTTTGCAAATTTGTCCCTTAAGTTATGTACGGTACTGTACTATTCGCTCTGTAAACTTGTTGCTGCCATATTCTTATTACCACATAACAACGGCAGCAATATTTGTACCTTATGCTCCGTATTATGGAGGCCCGGGACCTCCTTGCACTTGCACAACGGACGGTACCGTGTATTTCTTCTTCGACATCCGCTGATCACCTTACCACATTACAGTTAGCTACTGTACTGAGGCCTCACGTCTTCCTTCCATTGGTGGCCTGTCGTAGCTTATGAGGTGCCCCATGTTCATCTGTCTAGCAGTGATCCCCAATACGCAGTGCTGTCTGCACTGGGGCGCTTCATGTGGCGTACGTTATGCCCCCGGTAAGTCTTTCATCTCATCATCGATCTGTCTCTGGATCGCACCGTAATCTTGTCGTTGTGCCCATGCAATACCTACGTCCGTGGCTTGAACAAACGTCAGTTTTTCTTTAAAGGCTTGCAAAGCAAAAAATATGCCGATTTCCGTCTGGCCCCTATTGCTCTTCTTTACAGCGCACAGTTACAGTAGCATATCGCTTGAGCCGTAGGAATGGGCTGCTTCAGCAGCAGCACTCATGCTAGCGCTAGCGACGTTCTCAAGTTGATCTCTCTCTCTAAGCCCTTATATCGTGCGGGGCATCCCGCCGAAGCGATTTCAACGTATATAGCTCGGAAGATTAAATTTTTTTTTTAGTTTATTTAAGACCTGGTCGCTGTACTTGCTTCATCTCCATAGTGTTACATCCCTACCTCGGTACCTACTGCTGCATCTGGTGCTTAGGTTCCCAAACTTTTCTGCTCGTGACGCACCTGTGAGGCAATTGCACTCTTTCGGTGCACTTTGCACGGAAATAGTAGAATGTAAGTCAGCAGATTTACAGTTAAGTACCTACGTACATAACCACAGTCTTATAACGTATTAGAATGCTGCCATAAATTATGAACTCTTCCTATTTTGTTTCCTCGTGATAGACGGTTCGAGAAACACTGGTCTATATAGAATGTTGTAGCTATCTAGACAGTAAGAATTGGATTGGCCAAAAATTTTGTCAATTTCTATCGACAAAATGTAAGTTCAAATGAACAACTAGGTAATCTAAATCTTTTGAATTTCTCGTGCCGAGTCATCGGTCACTAACCCGTCATCGCGAGCATGAGGCTATATTAAGGCAAGATCGACTTCACTTTTATGTATGTATTTTATATCTGACTTTAAAATGGAACTTCATCACCGTCCCTACTCGGAAAATTTCGTGAGACGACGTTGGTGCTGTACGGCGTCGGTGTTGTTGCTACTGCATTTGTAGTACTTTGGTTCTAGGGAAATCTGTCATGACTCCTTGAGTATGTCCCCTTAGTTTTTACCCTATTATTTCCCATTGTTTCGTGTTTTGTGTACTAGTTGCATGATTGTGGCCGGAATCCTTTGTCATCTAGGCGATCAGAGTTTCCGAGTCCGTTGGTGTATGATATGACTCCGACTCATGTACCTATTGTTTATTCGATCAGGCTCCTGGTATCCCTGTGGCGTCCAGCTCCGAATGCTCGACTTCATTAGCATTGAGTAGGGCTGCCAACTGTGGCTAGCTACTCAGTTGCAAAAATATTCACAGGGCTCAAGCTAAAGAAAGTAATTTCTGGCAAGTGCAAAGGCATTTTACATTGTTTGGGATCTGGAATTTTGAACGATGTACAAAATGTGAATAATCCGCAATTATCAGTACTGTCCTCGCAAATTATCAGGACTGTCCTGGCGAGGCAACTACTCACTACTATAAATGTATCTACATGGATTAGGGCAAAGAAAGGATTTTTTTTGGGATCTTCCATCATTTTCCATTCACTAATTGTATTATTATTTACAACATGAAGGATCTGCAATTTTCAACAAGTCTTCAAATATGCTTTTTTAGGATTACCGGAGTGGTCTATTTTAGTCCAAGTGTCGGTACCTACCAGTGGGTGTTGTCCACTCTGCTTACTCGCTCCATGCACCCACAAACCTCGGACCCCACACAGGACTTTACCTGCACCTCTTTAGCCCTGTTGACGACACGTGCTCCTGATGCTGCTCCTCTCCCGGGCCGTTGCTGCCACATATTTCTCTGTACTATAACGTGGCGGCAGGCACTGGTCGCAACCCAGTGCCTCGCGCTGGCGTGTTCTACATAGCTGCTGCTGCTGCGTCGTGCTGCTCGGTACGGTGCCGCATATCTGCGCCTGACCTCACCGTGCGGCGGGGCGTCCATCCATCCGTACGTAAGATGGGGAGCTGCTCCCTGGGGCACCTGCCTGTGTGCCCTACCGTGCGTGTACTGCTGCGTCGTGTAGGTACCTGGCGCGCTCTGCACTAACCCTTCCATCACCGAATGTAGCGAGTTTGCACAAGTTCGTGAAGTATCTACAACAGTTGGTAGCTAAGTAGGTACTATAGAGAGAAAGTATAACGAACGACACGGGTGCTCTTGCGTTTAATTTCAACGAGTCCGAAGTGCTTACGGGAAGTAGCATGCGCAATATGGATGTCCACTGCTGCTTTAGTGAATTGGCGTAGTTCTAACTTGCTCGTAGATGCTCGTAAGTTGTTAACTTGCTCGTAGATGCAGACAGAAAATGGCTGAACAAAAATTCGGTGCACCAACGCGCCATCAACTGTACGGTAGCTAACACCTGGCATGGAACTGTATGCTGGACAACCATAAATTGCAAAGATTATTGCGCAAGCCCTCTAGGTTTATTGGTTGTTTGAAAATACGCATGCTGATGAACTGAGTAATTTAAAGCGTTGCCGCAGTTGCGCCCGAATGAGCAACGCGACGGCTACCTAAGGCCCGTCTTTGGATCAACTTTACAGAATGCAGCAAGTTACGCAAGCTCAACCAGTTCAGTAGTTGCTAATACCCGACAAACAATTAGGGTCACCGCAGAAGCTAAACCTCCATTTAGCTACCGGGCGGCGCCGCGCCTGCCTCAAATGTTGCTAGGGTATAGCTATGTAAACAAAAGATAGGTTGATAGGCAATAGGGAGCAGCTGCCGGTGCGTGGTAGCTAAAATGTGTCCGAAAGACAACAGGAGTCGATGAGAAGACCAACTCACTGGTGCTCCGCTGCGATGCCTTGCCCCTTCCCTCAATGAGACGGGCATGTGGCAGCAGTCGGCAGGCCGCTGCTGCCGCTGCCCTCGGTGTCGTCTGATGCTGTACGCCCCTCGTACCCGCCGTGCCCCACCCCTTCCCTCCCCTCCCTACGAATTCCTTGCAAGAGCGCGCGTGCATTTTTTGCCAGTGCGCCGCTCTGCCGAAAGGTCGCTGCATTCCACCGCATCGGGGCGAGCGTACACACGCTC
>LQNS02278094.1:47403691-47418959 GCA_001587735.2 Parhyale hawaiensis | reverse complement strand
GGGGTTGGGCAGGGATTGAAGTCGGGCGCTCGCTGTTCCCCGCATCCAGAAATGGCGCCAAGTAGGTATCTCGGGGCTGAAAAAGTCGTGGCCCGACCCGAGATACCGGCTGGGCCCGTATAAGTCGGAGTCGGGCTTGGCCTGTCCGACTCTGCGCCCCTGGTGCTATGCGCGCAGGTAAGCTCAACTTGGCCACTTGGACGGTTGTGCGGTCAGCTTCAGAAAGCCTGACCTAACACCAATAGCTCTTTACCCTTTAAATTAAACATCAATTTTCCCCACCATGTAACAGTGGACTTGAAATCCTCGTGTCTTGTGAAGGTGGTAGCCTATGCCACTGTACGTAAGTTCATCTTAGACAACTTAGGGCACCATGTTTAGAGAGGCCCAAATAAACTTCCGTGAAGAAAGTTTAACAAACATATGCAGGATAGTCTTCGATGAGGTCACGCCCCTCCCTATCCAAGGAAAAGCTGAACCTGAGTGACTATTCGCTGGGGTTGTTGCTTCTGGTCTCGTTGCTTCTGGTCTCAGCTCCTGCTATGAGTTAGTTTGTTAAGTTAGGTAGGTTCTCTATACTTCCCCTTCTGTTCTGTTAGGTCGCCGACTTATTCCGTGGGGCTCGTACCTACATGCTCCCATGTGGGGAGGAGGCAGCACGGGTGTCTCTTTCTTCCGTCTTCTTACAGTTTCCTCTCTTCTCTATGAGATGTTTCTCCTTGTTTTCCCGCCAGTAGTAGCTCACGTAGTCAACTTGAAACAAATTATGTGGTAGATACCTACTGAATACTACTCGACCGTCCTGGTGTGCGCACCAAGTCCTATGGCTTGGATCACATTTTGGTGTGGGTGCGGTGGTAAACTTAGGCGTTTACTTTAATAAGTCCTCCATATAGACCTTGCTTGTTTTATGCAGTTTCATTATTTTGGTCTGATTCCAAAGTACACATATAGCTTTATCAAGTAGTCTACGTATATACTTGGAAGTAAAATTTATAATCTAAATAATAAAACGGTATAAAACAAGTAGGGCAGAGCTATATGGAGGACTGCATGCATAATATATACCCATGCATTCCTGTAAGTTCAGTTTGACTAACATGGACAGTTGAGATCTCGCTCTGGTGCATTGGGCGCTGTGCGGCAGCAGGGCGCTGGGTGTGTAGCCCCCTGTGCAGTGTACTAATATGGCGTACGGAGGATGATGTTCTAGCACACAAGCCTCCGTACGTACCAAGACATCCATAAGAGCTTCATTCAAGGCCTGCTTCCTTTGCGTCTCAAGAGCATCTCAATTGATTCTGTACTACCTAGCGACGTGCTGCCCGCCCTGGCTGTGGGGCTGGCTCTCGTGTTGCTGCTCTTCTCTTGTGTGTAGCCTGTTCCCTTCTTCTCTGTCTCTCAGAAGATCCTAACGCGTAGGTAGTTTTGTATTGTTGCCATGAAGATCGTAGAGCTGTTGGCAGGGCTACCGAGTCGGGATCTGTATGAGTCGGACATTTTCTTAGGCCAGAAGCTGGAGTCAGAAACTAGCCAGACCCAGCAGTCGAAGTCGGTGATAATGGGAGGCCTATTTTCATTTTGTTGAAGTGAGTCGAAGTCGGAGATGTTGTAAATACAAGGACTGGAACTGATCTGCAAGATTCGACTGTCCTGGTTGTGTGGTTGTTCGTTCCGTCATTATCAAGAAATAGTAAACAAAGCTATAGGTAGCTATTAATGATTCGCAAGCCCCTGCCTAAGCTTGATTCCTCCAAATGTATATTTAATAAAATGTCTCTTTTTGTGGAAGTAGGTAGTATTGTTCAAAACTTTTTTATGAAGTACACTGGTGCTGATACTAATAGTAGTAGCTATTGTTGGAAAAGTTGAAAAATTCAAAGTTGTAAATTACTCAGAAATCCTAGACTGAGTGCAAACCATTGAAGAGAAATGAAAAACATTGTAGCTACTGTATATGCCAAACGTCCAATATGCTGTCACCAAGGCACTTCTTCTGCCATATCAAGCGCATACATGCACCGAGCCAAGCTGTTGCACGCCGCACGCCCGTCTCTTTCGATAACACCTCATGTCGGTTTCTTTGTGCTTTATTTTGTGTTGTGAAAATCTAATTTTTTTCATTTTGTGGCCGTGCCGTCATTTTCAGTACGTTTCGCGACTTGTAGGTCAGTCAGTTTGTGTTGTATAGGCTATTCCATTGGGATTGTTCCCTCTACTTTTCATGGGTTTTGGTTGGCGTACCTATATCCAGTAGCCAACGAAAAAAACTTCATGCGGTTTTTGTTATCAGTTGCAAAACGTATGATAGCTAAGTGCTTTTTGATTTGCCTGGCGGGTGTTCCACGACATGCATTCGTGCCCCAGGCATTTGTACTGAGTTCGCTACTGTTCGCTACAGCAACTAATGCTATATTAAATTTTGCAGGTGCTGCAGCATAGTTCCAATGACCCTGAGCTTATGATGGCTCCTGACGGCTGCACCACCACCGGCAGCCACAGCAGCAGCACGCATTTGCCAGCAGCAGCAGCAGTCCCTGCCCTGTGCTGCTCCCTGCACCGCGGTACGAGATAGCTCGGCTGCTGCTACACCCGCTACTGCTGCTGCACCTCTGCTCTGTGCTATACAGACCGATGCCTCCGTCAGGGACTGCCATGACCACCAACTCTGTCCCGCGCTCCGCCAGAGCAGACTACCACAAGGAGGTGAGTCATATAGGTAGCTAGAACTCTGCAATCACCGCTAACCTGTCTAGGAGCATCGTCGTCCATAACGGACGTCTGCTGTACCGTGTCGTGCCTCGTACCCTGGAGAATTTGCTTAGTATACCGTACTCAGGTATTACTTAGCACAAGTCGTTATGAAGAAGTAGGGGCCAATCTCTGAGCCTTAGGTTTTGCTTCCAGTGAGTCCCTGGGTCGACAAACGATCCAGTCCGTATTGAAAATCAATATTTGCTCTCATCTCATCGAGCAAGAAGGCACTGCTGAATCGTTAGTTTGGAGCAAGCACGTTCTTTTCGTGAGTTTGGGCAGAAAAGACGTCCCAGTGATCGGTGCGCTGCCTGCCCGACTGTTAGAAGCCGACCGTAGAGTTCACTTGGACTAGTGATGCCAATTCGACGACAGCGCAGTTCTAATTTTGTGCTTGTGTGAAGATTTGAAACTGTTGTTACCGTAGTGAGTAAATGATGCTTGAAACCTAATTTTCTGTCCGGTGCAGCTTCTTGAGGTGGTACTTAAATAACCATCTTGCTTGAGGTGGTACTTAAATAACCATCTTGCTTGAGGTGGTACTTAAATAACCATCTTGCTTGAGGTGGTACTTAAATAACCACCTTGCTATGTCGGCAAGCTAACCACCTCTCCGTTCTTTGCAGGCTCTCCATCAAATCCGAGCGTCACTGCAGCCCTTCGCCCATGGAGGTCCTCGGGAGCGTCTCAGCCCCGTGGTGTGTGGACCCGGCGGTGAGTGGGGGGGCCTTGTACCCCCCACCCCGTCCCGCACTGCCCCCCACCAGCAGCTGCCGCCTCCCTCGTCCTCACAACACCAATATACCGTCCACCCTCATGTGCCTCACCCGCACTTGCTGCCCGCCTCTCACCTGCCACAGCCTCCTCCTGCTCCTCCTCCCCACCCACCACCCACCGTCACCACCAATGCCGCAGTCATGGCTTATGAGGCCGCCAGTGGGATCCCTACACGGTCCACATCCTCCGCCGAGTACACCAGCGGCGCCTCCCGACACATTGCTTACGAGCCTGCCCCTCCACCGCCTCCACCCAGAGTGCCCTCCCACCACCCGGGGACCGGCCCTCCGTCGTCCCCTCCTCCACAGTTGCCACCATTGCTATCGCGGATGTCCCCCGGGCCTGGTAAGGGCAAACCCGCGGGGTCCGGCTATGCTAATGTCAACGTGAGCGCTGCCGGGCCTGGCAGACCTGTGGTGGTGCCTCACAGCGCTGCCCCCTCTGTGGGGGTCATTGGGCCCCCTCCGCCCTATCCCACACAGAACAAACCCCCTCTCAAGGTGAGTCACCGAGACAGTTCTACAAACTTTACGCCAGCCGTCTACCGTATTTCAGCACTTGATGTAAAAATGTGGCCTCTCCCTGGCTCTCTTGCATGTGGTGCTTCCACTACACCACCAAGTGTTCACGTTTCAGTCCTTTCGATGCACGTTAAGCAGATGCTGCACTTCAAGTGATGGGTATAGTAAAGTGGGGTAAAAATGGATAACCCACGTATTGGGGGTAAAAAATGAAGTAGGATTTTTTACTACAAGCGAGGGATTCATTTTTTACTCCTAATGTGGGCTATCTTTTTTTTTTTTATCCCACTTTACTGTATGGTAAATGCAAACCTTGGTAAAATATTCGTAAATGACCAACATGAACATTAGTTCATTTGTATTTTTCTTCCCTAAAGCTGAGCTAGCTATTTAGGAGTGCCACGTGTTAGATAGAAGGAAAATGGTCTGGTGTGTAGGCCAGCTTTTTGATATCATTAACTGTTGTGTAGGCCTATGTGTATCTATGTCTGTAAGTTTGTATCCATGAGAAAATTAGTTTTACTCTACTTGTATTATGTTCCTAGACTTCCACTAAGTAAATTATCCTGTTCTCTTGATTGTTTTTGTTTCACTATGTCGGCCAGCGCATATTTCCCCAGCTTTTTATGGCATACATTAGGTAGCTGGGCTTTTTATCTCTAGGTTTGGTGCAATGTCTGTTTTTTGAGGTAGATAGCTAATGAGGCAACTGCCCTGATTCCTAAAAATCATAATTCCTGAAATGATGCAGCCGGTTGTGGGGTAGCCTAGGCTATAAGGTACCTAGTAGTCGGAACTTGGACGTTGCACCAGTTAAGGGTCACGCCTGTTTATGATCAGTGCAACGAATATAGCGCCTGTGTTTGTCATCAAACTGCCTTTGAGAATAGCAGCTGAGGGTTTGGCTTGTGTATGGTAGGTACTCAGAGTTACACTGTCGGATGCTCTGCGTCCTACTCCCACTCCTGGTCCTAGTAAGTTTGTGACTCCACCTCACTGCCGTCGATTCCGACTCTGCAATCCCGATACGTGTACTGTGGTACTGCGTACTCTTTAGCTGATGAAAATAATGTGAACTAACTGTATGTAGCCGCTAGGGTTAACAGAACACCATTAAAGTAAGGCAGAAATATATTGAATACCGTAGTGAGTACAGATATTTATGTTTTTGTGTCTTCGACTCGTCGACTCTCTCCCGACATCCTCCAAAGCCAGGACTTATTTAGCACCCACGGTATATACCGTTGTTGTTCGGCTAGTTTCGAACTTTGTCTTGCCTTTTTCTACTTATCCCAATAGCATAAATGGTCGTTTGTCCATTGTGGATAGGTAGCTCCATGCACGAGTGCCACGTGCGGTCACTGTCTCATTACCTATTGGCCTTGTGCACTCTTGACAAACCCATTTGCCCTACTGCAGAGGTAGTTGCATTGGGTTAGCTTGTACAGTACCGTATAGACAGGCATTCTTTGCTTCTTTCTCTTTTGCTTAATGAAGTGAGCTGCCAATATCGGTAAGCGATATATTTCAGGGACTCTGAACTGCGCTCGTGTGGAGAGTCGCGGAAGCGAGCCTTTACATGAGTCTTTCTTCTCTTTTTCCATATTCATCTCTTTGAAATGCTTTACGTCATTAGAAGAGAGCTGGCGAATTAATAAAAAGAACAGTTCTTACGAAGGTATGTAGCCTAGTTATGTTCGCCATCAGATGGAGACCTTTCTGCGATAGCATACTTGTAGCTACGTATTAGTTACCTTAATATCGCCGCGCCGTCCACTCTTTGTACTACATCCTGGGTTCCACGTTTCCTTGACTTTAAACGGTTCTTTCTGTAAGTTTTGAAGTGTTGAGCTATTGTCATTTCGCATTACCCTGTGTCGACACTCGTGCTAATGTACGAATGGTTTGTTTTCTCGACAGACGCCTCCTCCATACCCTACACGGCAGAGCCCCGCCGTGGACCGTTCTAGTCCAGCGTCGGGGGTGGCGTCTTTGGGACCGACACCGCCTCCTGTCGCTGCTGGGGGCTCCTTGGGTGCCGGTGCCATGGCGCTCGTGTTGCCCCAGCACACCCAACACCAGCAGCAGGCGTCCCACGGCCAGACGGCCCGCCAGGCCAAGACCCCCACCCCCATAATCATGCAGAGCGTGCGGAGCACTCAGGTGCAGAAGCCTGTGCTGCAGACGGCTGTGGCTCCTCCGTCGCCACCGGCCACCTCTGCTGCCACCTCCACCGCCGGTGCTGCAGTCACTCACATGACTGTGGCTCAACCTCAACCGCAGCAGTGCACCCACTACACTGGGGCTTCTTTATCTTCTTCCTCCTCCGCGTCTACCATCACCCCTTCAGCGGCCACCACTCCGCCCCCTCCTCCTCCGTATACTCCTACTCCCTCTAATACTTCAGCGTCTCCGTACACCTTACCTCCCACGTCTTCTCCATACACCCTGCCATCGGCGTCTCCCCTCACTCTCCCTACCTCCTCTCCTTATACCTTACCCCCCTCGTCCTCGGCGTCACCGCTTGTTTTACCAGCGTCCCCGTACCCGCTGGCTTCTCCGTCGTCGTCCCCTAGTCCTGTGACTCCCCCTGTACCATCCCTCGAGTCACCCGTACCTCAGTTCGACCCTCCCAGTTACCACTCCACCATGCAAGCCAAAGCTGCCGCTGCTCGTGCCTACAATTCGTCTCACTCAGGCCCGCGCGGCCCCTACGGCCAGGGGTCCACCAGCCCCTCTCCGTACGGCCGCGGCTGCACTAGTCCTGCCCTCACCTCTATACCTCTACAAGAGAACCCTTTGCAAGAGCTAGACTTGTCCTCCACGCCCCTAGCGTACATCCCTATCGACACGCTAAGCGATACCGGCGTCACGGGCAGTACCATTGCCGGTGGCTACAGCGAATGTGACGGAGAGATATCCAGTGCGGTGGTTATAGGCAGCAGATTAAGTCGTGTTATGGCGGACACGCCAAGCACGGCATCACCCCGCTCCGCCTCCCCTGTGTCCTCTGTCACGTCCCATGACACGCACGCTCTCTCACCCTCACCAGTGTCGTGTCTCTCCACCACCACGTCCTCTCCCTCCACACAATCCGATATGACCCTCGAGTCCGGCTACTCTTCGAGCAGTCAGTCTGCCGTCCGAGGCATGTTAGCTCCCCCTCCACCGTCTAATATAGGCTCTATACCTCCGTCCCATTCCACCACTAGTACCAATATTAATAATAGCAATATTAGTAATAATGTTAAAAGTAATTCTAATAACGGCGGCAGCGCGGCTTCCACGACGACGGTGACGCCGAGCAGCGGCGGCGGCTCTTCGTCCATGCCCCCGCCCTCCCTGCCGCCCCCGTCCTCCCTCCACCACAAAACTCTCCACCAATCGCCCATACCCGAGAGAAAGAAAAAACAAAGTCAGGACCAAGATGGCGCCCATGTCGAGCCCAAGATTAAGTGTTCGGCCGAGGCGTACAAATTCTACATGGAGCAGCACGTAGAAAATGTTATTAAGAGCGCCGAACAAAGGAAACACCGCGAGCTGCAGCTCGAGAAGGAAATGAAAAAAATCGGCTTGTCTCCGAAGGACAAGTTAGAAATGAGAAAAGTTCTATTCCAAAAGGAGTCCAATTTTATACGATTAAAAAGAGCGAAGATGAATAAATCCATGTTCCACGTAATTAAAACTATAGGTGAGTAGCTGCCGGACTAGGTTAGAACTTACAAACTTGGTACCTTCTAATTTTAGATTTTTTTGTGCATTTTGTTTCTTGTCGAAGGAAAATATTGCCTTGCATAGGGGCGTAGAAACAAAAAATTAAAATGTTTGTAATATGTCTTGTAAATACTGACAAAGCAAAATTGATGCACAACTCTATGGTATGCTTTTATATATGCTATTATTGCTTGTCCACCCATGGGACATGGGATGGGCTATCCGCTATAGGTTTAGGATAGTTTGCTTCGCCCATTCGGCGAGTCGTACGCCAGAAGAATCTGTTGGTCATCTTATCCTTAGCTAGACATTCGGAACGACTCGAAGACCGCTTTGCTTCCTTCCATTTCCGTGTTCCTACTGATCACCTTTTTTGGATCGTCCTCTCTTTTTTTTTCCCCGACTTCATCTATCCATACGCGTTGATTTGATCTAGGGTGTGAACACCCTCGTGCAAGCGTCCCACGTTTTATCGACATACTGTACTGTTACCTATGTGCCTTAAATACTCCTCTGTCTGATTGCTGTTGCAGTAAAAAGAGGAAGGCTTGATAGTAAGCTTTAAGCTGTACTTGCCTTCTATAATATTCGCTGCATCGAAAGGCCATTATAGGCTGTATTGCGTAATCCGTAAGACTAGTATGTTAAATTATATCTATGGTGCTAGTAACCCATCGCACTATAATAATGAAAATAATATCTAAATATCTATGGTGTCGTGGCTACAGGAGTGGGAGCGTTCGGTGAAGTGGCGCTGGTGCGGAAGTACGACTGCGCCAAGCTCTACGCTATGAAGACGCTACGCAAGTCTGACGTCATCAAGCGCAACCAAGTGGCTCATGTCAAGGCCGAGAGGGACATACTCGCCGAGTCGGACAACGACTGGGTCGTAAAGCTTTATTATTCGTTCCAGGTACGTCCTGCCGCTGTGTAACCGCCTAGTATTCGTCTCGTACTTGGATGAAATAACAAAACGTCATGAAATGTTGTGTTAGGCTGTTAGCAAGTGCTGTAAACGGGATGATATGTGTAGTAGCTATACTATGTAGCTATATGAAAACACGACTATTATAATCGTTGTTATTGTACCAGTATAGCTAATAATTGTACGAATGTTACAAGCCTTTCCCACGTTCCCTCTCTGTCGAAGAAGCGGAGATGTACCTAGGTATAGTTTGCTTTCATCTGAGTCGGGCATTTGGAGGCGCTACATTTTGTGTGCATCGAAAATAATTTTAAAGTTGACAAGCAGTCCTTCACTCTGTTGCGACTCGCAGCCTGAGCTAAAAGTATGGACTGCCCTGTGTAATTACACTGCATAGTTGGTCTCTCTGTCCTGATGTGAAGTTTCTGGTAGAAGAGAAGTTCATTTACTCAACGTCAGCAATGAGCCCGTTGTTTTGCCGAATCTAAAATGTTGACATTGAACTCGACTGGCATACCTGTTAGCAGGTGGTGCTTTAGATAATGGATATTTCTTCCAGCAGCAAAGCCTAATTTGCTCTGAGCTCGCGCAGTCCTTGCCAGCACTCCAAAACCTCCAATTCGTAACGCCGTGGCTTCTTTTCACCGACTTAGACAACTAAGACGAGCGAGTGTCCGAATCCTACCGACTCTGACTCCATTACCCTGATGAGAGCGACAAAATTACAAGACTTGTCCGCTCTGTCCCTACCAGCCTGTAATTTATTGCTACTCTGTGTGCAGGACGCCGACAATCTCTACCTTATAATGGACTACATCCCAGGCGGAGACCTGATGTCCCTCCTCATAAAATTCGGCATCTTCCAGGAACCTTTGGCAAGGTTAGTCGTTGGTTTGTGTTGCAGGAAGATATCCTTTACATAACGCATTGATTAACACTTAGGGAGTAGTTAAAACGCTTGTCGCTAGTACAGCGTTCCTCGCGCCACTTCGTTACCCAAACCACCTCCATTAAGGAATGAAATTCAAGTGACGGGGCACCACTCCACTGCCGTTGTTCCTTCAGTACTGCCATCCCAAAGTCCAGTCCTCGTGTTGTTTTAGCTCCTGTGCTACTGACCGCGTCTCTAGCAAATACCAACATGAATTTTCAATTTCCTAAGTTAGTGCAACGTTTTATTATCTGATGGATAGGATGGCATTTTCACTAGCCCGTTCAATAGCCAAAGTTTTACCAGTTTTATAACATTACATTTAGGGGCAAAATAGCATCACGTATACCTAAAAAGTAAACTAATAAGACTCGATTAAATTTTGTCGCTGATTGGTTAATCCACAAAAATTACACAAGTGAAATATTTTAGAAATCTTGCGAAAATTGCAACTGTTACATAATGAAAACTTAAGTATCGTATATTATTGCTGGTCGAAACATGTTTCGCTAGACAAGTATTCTCCAGAGCAACCAATATGCGTTGAAAGTTTACCACCTTAGAAGTGCACGATTCCCGCACTTGTGTGTGTTCGCTGCAACGTTTTCTTTGTTTGTGCAGATTTTATATCTCCGAACTTGTGTGCGCAATCGAGAGCGTCCACAAGATGGGTTTCATTCACCGGGACATCAAACCCGACAACATCCTCATCGATAGGGACGGTCACATCAAGCTCACCGACTTCGGCTTGTGTACAGGCTTTCGCTGGACACACAACTCCCGCTACTACCAAAGGAAAGGTCAGCACCACGCTTAATGCAGAGAAGCTTTCTAGAGTGGAGTGGCTAGTAACCCAACCCACTATAATAATAATAATAATAATAATGAGAAAGGAAAAGCCTCGCCTCGAGGGCTAAGTTGAATTTGAAACACCAAAGAAACCCCAAATATGTAGTTGGTTTCTCGTAGCAGTAGTATTGTCTCAAACATAATATTAGGCCTGAAGCTCCTTGGAGGCTTGCATTTCGTCAGTATAGACAGAAGCACTTGCAAATTGGGATTCTTTGGTTGAATAGCTGCTAGTATTTCTTAGAAGCAAGAGCAAGTAGTATATACTTCGTGATTTTGATTTTATCATGCCAGTAAATTCTACCTATATATTATGCCCTTCCTTTTCCTCTTTGAAGCCTCAGTTGCTACTTCTCTGGAAGCTGAAATCGCCCACTTTCCTTGCCCATTTTGTTCATTACACAGCGAAAAGTATTGCCCTTGCCCAAGCTCGTAACGAGGGACTTTTTTTACTTTTTAGTGTCTTACTCACGCTTCTTCTGTTGTGCAGGCGAACACGCGCGCCAGGAGTCCATAGACCCGTGCGGGGACAACGATATCGTCTGTCGCTGCAATGATCTAAAGCCCCTGGAGAGACGGCGGCGGAGACAGCACTTGCGGTGCCTCGCCCACTCTCTCGTAGGCACTCCCAACTACATCGCCCCAGAGGTGCTCGCCAGGACCGGCTACTCGCAGCTGTGTGACTGGTGGAGCGTTGGTGTTATCCTCTATGAGATGCTCGTGGGGCAGCCGCCCTTCTTAGCTAATACACCCGCTGAAACGCAGTATAAGGTGAGGTGCCCCCAATACTTTGTTGTTCTTGTTACATCCTCGGGCTTCCTTTTCCAACCTGGGGACCCTCGCATAACTGTAGCGTGGACTGGATATTGTCCATAGCTGCTGACGGGCTGAGTAGACAAGTGCCCGTGCCCTAAAAGGTTGCGAAGTTCTATAGGTCAAGTGCAACTCCGTGTGCTTGGTGGTATTCAGTTCAATGGCGATAAAATCAATATAGCATCAAACATGCATTGGTTAGGCTCATACTTCTATTGTCTGAACGAAATGTGATGGAGTTTTTATAGGAAATGTATTTAAGGTTCCCGTTTAGTCAATCAATTATCTATTAGCACTGTCGTACGGCACTGTTGTGGTGTGTTTACCGTAGTGACGTGTAGTGCTACTCGGACAGGCTAGCATCGTTTGTCGTACATATTGTTGAACAAATCCACTGAGGACCCAGCTTAATTATTATTTCCCGAGTAAGAAAAACAAAAATGGGAATACAGCATTCAAGAAGTCATCGTCTTCATATCTGTACTAATGCGAAGCTTGGTTGATTCGTGGTGAACTTATGTATAAAGCCGTTTTAACGTCGCTCTTCCCTAAAGCCATAGTCAACATCTATGCAACACTTTAAAAAAAAAGCATCGTTGTTGTTGATAATGTCTAGTTGTTTTAGCTAGAATATGATTAGTTGTTAATGATGTGAAGAAATTTCAACGAGATAATAAAATGACTTTGACACAGTGATCCCAGTTACTTAAGTCTGAATTGGTTTTCTTCATTGCTTTCCCTAATCATAAGTGAGTTTTTGTTAACTCTTGTTTGATATATTGCTAAGCAGCGGCTTCGAGCCACTCATTAATTTTCCGATGCGTGCTTTGTATTCTCTCCATGTTAACACTGGCATAATAAGAATAATTTGCTAACACTGCGCCCTGACCATCCGTGCAGGTCCTCAACTGGGAGTCTTGTTTACGAATACCGAAGCAGGCCCACATGTCGGCTGAAGCCAAGGATCTTATCCTGCGCCTGTGCACCAGTCCTGAGAAGAGACTGGGGCGCAACGCTCAGGAGATCAAGAGCCACGGCTTCTTTGCTGAAGTGGACTTCGACGCTGGTCTTCGCAAGCAGCAGGCTCTGTATATTCCTGAAATAAAGCACCCTATGGATACCTCTAATTTCGACCCTATTGAACCGGACCGCCTTCGCAGTGATAACGAATCCGACGCTGACTGGTTCAACAGCAACCAACCCATTCACGGTTTCTTCGAGTTCACCTTTAGACGCTTCTTTGACAGCACCCCCAGTTCGGGTGGGGTTGTGGGGGTGGGAGGAGGTGCGAGTGGAGGAGGGGGGTCATTGAGTGCCGGTGGGGCTACTGGTCAATCTACTGACGAAAAAGATGGTCAACATCCCGTTTATGTTTAAAAACTTCAATTTTTGGCTCGTGGGAATTGCTTGCAATTGAATATTCTTAAGGACCTAAATGTGTTAGGTTAGATCTGCCTTTATGTCTTTGTGAGAGGAGCTGTTGCTCTTGGTTTTGTTGTGTTAGCTACAAGCTGTCGACTGGTTTTGTGTGGTCCAGGAAACTCGAGCGGTCCCTGACTTTAATTTTGAAGCCTTGTGGTGCCAACAGACACGTTGGTCTCTTGACCGACGAGTTTGTTAGACGTTGTGGAAGCTTCGCGATTAGTTGATGCCTAAGAGTCAGTCTCAAAAAGCTCTCAACACCGACCGCCTACTCCTAGCCACAAACTAAATTCTACGCTTTTTCCAAAGTAATGCTGTTGCCGCTAGCTGTGGGCCTGACGATTTCGGCCCCAGCACTTCATACAGATGGGGCAGGAGTTACTCTGGCACATGGGTATTCTTCTGTGAGCAAAATGTAGAAAATTCTCTATTCTTCATTATTACTTAAGCCACGCGTCCAAGCATTATGGATGGACTCGCCTCAGCACGCTCAGAACGCTGCTAAGGACCACACGGCCGGAGACTGATTACATCATTGAAATTCCATGCTCACCGACTCAACTGACGAGTTTTTTCTCCTAGAGAAGGAATTTGATTCAGTCGCAAGTGGTGTGTTTCACCCTAAATTTCTTAAGGAGGAACATACGTATAGAACCAATGTTCTTCGTTTCCATTGTTCAATACCTTTTAAAACGTATAAACTATGCCTGTGGCACACGTTCACCAAATTGTCCTGGGCACACAACTGTGGAAGAGCTGCTTGAGGCTGACTCTCAGTGATACCTTTTGTCCCACCTCAAGTCATGTATATGGTCGCCCTGTCTCATCAAATGCTGTAACGTTTAGCTCTTTGTTTCTAACAGAATTTATCTCGGCTGCACCCACTCCTGGTGCTATGCTTCCAGCACGGTGTAACGGCCGTTCTTTTTGTTATGACTGTGTTGTTGTTTTTGCTAAGTGGAAACCTTGTGCAATACGTTGGCTTGTCGTATTCTTGTGTCGCTGAACTCTCTCTCTGTCTCCCTCGCGAGCACCGTGGTTCATGCTGGTTATGGATTATTTGTTTAGTGCGACCCGGCGTGATAATGAACGTGTATGCACTATGAGGTGGCATAACATTTTATTGACTGCAAAGAGAAGGTAAGCGTGGCAGCTCGAGTGTATTCTTATATGATCAATAGGCTGCCAGCTCGCGCATGTTTGGTTGAGAAAGTGTAGTGTATGCTAGTCCTACTTACATAATAGTGTTGAGCTTAGAACGCAAATGTGGGAACTGATGTTCCCTTGTACCCTCTCTGATGGTTTCCTGAACTTTACCGCCTAGGAAGGAACATTGCGGCAGTTCCTGCAACGTGTTGACTTTGTTAAGGATCCTTTTACCGCTCCAACTCTCGAATTTAGCTTGTTTGTAATAAGTAATCTTTTAATCTCAGTCGTTTGAATTTTGGTGCGTTCGGGACCTCCTCTTACTCGAGAGCTTGAATCTCACGCGTCCGTTACGAGTGTGGCACAAGTCATCTCCAACATCCAATCTGACGACTAGTTCGAATCAGTATCACCCTAAGCCACTTCTAGCAATTCTACGCAATCCACCCACCAAGGAGGTTTCGCCATCTACCGGATTGGAGCCCTTGTTGCCCGATTTTAAAACCAGCTCTCTTATATGCAGACAGAGATACACTATTGACTTTCCGTCTTGAAGCATCTGTAATGGTGATACTCCTTTTTAATAATGCTAATAGTAACATTGACAGCTGTTCGTGTTTCTTTTTCTAATGTGATCTATCCTGACCTTACTATTCGTACAGGTTACAAAAAGCTTTAGTAGAATTCTCTACTGCCAATTATATGTATGCTTTGTTATCGTCTTTGTGAGATCGGATCATTTTCAGACGTCGTTCTTGTACTATTTAAATTTGAGTTAGTGAATGGGTCTACAACTTTTTGTTACTGTTCGCGTGCACATTTCGAAACAGGTTTTTTGTTGTTGACATCGAGCGCGCCAAACCTGCCTCCTTGTTAGCGAAAAAAACACTAGAATTTCACAATGCCTGCACCTATTTGCTATGTTCGTCTACTGACTGTTTTCGTTCCGTTTTTCCTCTTCTTTTCCAACTTGCTGCTGCCATGCGCCGTGGTTCCGGTCTTCTCTGTGCACGGCTTCACTCGTTAGCTCCACGTGCCCCATTTTCTTCCGTTCCTCCCTCTCTGCAATCGCCATAGTAGTGCAAAAGGGACACTTTATAACTTGGGATGTGTTATCGAGGTCGTGCTCGTGCTTCCGATATTACGTCGGGTGTCTGCATCGGGCTCGGCTGCATTTTTTTAATGCTAGCCGCATTCTGCAGCAAGCACATCACACGAGAAGTCTTGTGGGCAGTGTTCGCCGAACTGTGTTGTTTGCGGGCCTCGGCAAGGTCTAAGGCCTGTCCCACTTCGCTTCCTTCCACTTTCATACTCCTACTGATCTTACTGTTGTCTGTTCTTCCTCTTCTTTCCCGACTTGCTGTTCCCATGCGCGTTGGTCCTGTGTGGGAACACCTTCGTGCATGGGTTCCCCGT
>LQNS02278094.1:47292970-47306039 GCA_001587735.2 Parhyale hawaiensis | reverse complement strand
CCCCCCCCCCCCCCCCCCCCCATTGCTAGCAGCAAAGGTCAGTAACCCACAGCAATACACAGGGCATATGCTGACAGATCATTTGCATGCCTAGCGGGAAGTGAGGTTTGAGCCTGTGGCCTTGAGAGTCAAAAGCAAAACAAACAAAAACAAATATTTATTATCTCGTATACCGGGTAGCTACAATGGATACACCTATTGAGGTTTTCTTTTTGCCTTAGGCTAATTCTAGAATTTTGAAGATCCAGTAGTGTGAAGAGCAGGAGAAGCAGTCCGAGTTGAGAGTCAATTTAGGTTCCCTCATCGTACATCGCCAAGGCCTCTCGGTGCTGGAGTGCTCCACGCAGTGTAAATCCGAAGTGTGCCATCCGGGGAATTGAACCGGGTCTCTGTTGATGCGATGCCAAACCGTTGTCACTTCACCGCCAAGAGAAGCTTTAGTCTGCTGCTACTGCGGGTCTAATACTTATTGTAATATTGATCAAATTCATTCAAAGCCCTGTCTACATAACCGCACATTGGGTCAGATACATCCCTGGCATGCGTATGACTTTGAGCCAAACATTGCTGTTATCTAAGTGCATTTACAGATAGTAAATGAATACACTGCTATTCTTACTTTAAATTGTAAAAAAATGAAATTTGAATTCGCGTAAAATCATCGTAAATCACTCTCTGTTACTGTATATTCGCACCACTGTAAACTGGTAGAGATGGAATCTCATGCAAGTGCCAAACGCTTCATGTAATTGCGAGGACACACGTTAGCCAAAAGAACGAGCATCGTCATCTCTTCGTTGGAATGTGTTTATGTGCCTGTTTGAATCGCACACACGTGCAAAGAATTTTGAGTTTTCAATTTCTTGAGATATTGAGACGTCTGAAAGTTAACTAACGGCACTTGTAGAGTAAACCGAACTGACTGAACCTTTTTACACCATTTCTCGGGAATTTCAAAGCTGTGTTTGCACGAGTTCAATACTATAACATTCAAGCGAAAAGAAGACAATACTCGTGCTTTTGACTAGCGTGTGTCATGGCCATAACACACTTGAAAAGTGCATTGATGATCAAACTACTGACGCACAATTCTTACCTAGTTTTATGCACAAGTCTCCTCTGTCAGTAGCATATTTTCCCTTAACTTTGTCCGCGAGAGTAGATTTAGGGAACTGATTAGATTAGATAGGCGGCAGTAGACGAATGAAGAGTCCCATTCCCAGAGAGACACCGGGACTTACACCCCAGCCCTCTATGAGCTATTGCCATTGTTAGTAGGATTTAGAGGACTGGGGAAACGAGAAGAGAGAAAAAAAATGGAAGATGAAAGAAAAAAAAAAGAAGGGGAAGAAGAATCTCCGCCAAAGAGATAGTCTTGAATGCACACAAGCATGACTGAATAGCCGCTGATATGCGGAGCTTAAATATATAGATGGAGCGGAAGTGTGAAGAAGTCAGCTTAAAATGGCCTGGGAAGCTTTGGCTGTTAAGTGCTGCGACTCGTGGAGGAGGAGTCCTTAGCTGTTTAGGATGTATCTCCCAGTGTATGTCAAGACAATTTTTAAATGAGTTGACTGACTCCACACCAACAACGTCGGAAGGTGGTTTATTCCAAATGCTGACTATGAAATAGGGAAAGAACTGCAGACTTAAGGTTGTTCTTCGAGCTGTATACTTGAGTTTTTGACCGTTGTTTTGCAAGCGATCATTAAGGTCTCTTTCAAAGAGTCCCGTTATAGGTACGTTGTTGAATCCATTCAAGTACTACTTGAACATTTCTATGTTGAATGTTGCAGCTTGCCGGATAGTCATTTGTCATTTCTGACTGAGGCTAGGGCTTTTACAAGTTCATCATTACTATATCTAGTCATAATTTTTTTTCTTCCCGTAGGAGGCATTACCGGTTTATTTCCCTTGCTACTTTACTCACAGACAACTGTATCAGTATGAATAAGTAGGTATTAATCTGCCCATGAACAGAAAGAGAGGAAGACGCTTTTGGAAAAAAAAGTCTATTGCAGATTTTAATTTGATTGTTTTACAAGAACAACTGTAGAATGAAAGAGAAGCCCACTTATCTGAACATAGCAAAGAAGTACCTACTGGGCCACCCCAAACTGCTTAATTGTAGTGTCACATATGTCACGCAGGTAAATCAGATAATCTACAACTTGGGAACAAAATACCTTTTATGTTGAAATATATCATTCCAGTCATGACTAATATCTTGGGAGCCATTTTTATTACGTACTGCGTTATCAAAGTATTTCTATCAAGACAACAGGCCCATATATCTGATACAAGAATAAGGCCTGTTAGCTACCGGCCTTTATTTGAAGTTATTAATTATTGCCTGTGAACTACAGGCATTTTATATATGAGACAAAATGTGATCTATTTACGGACAGAGCAAATTAATTTTAGTATTCTCTCACTAAATCAAGCACAGATACATATAAAGACGCTCAAACATATAATCTATTGTATCAATTACAAATCACATCAACAAAATATTCTGAATGAGTACAAATGAATCATTAACAACAGGATAGACATTCCGTGTTACGCATACCACTCAGCCCGCCAACTAAGTTTCCCGTGAACACTGACGGATTATTTTTGCCCTAAAAGCCGGATCATTACAATTTTTATAAAATACGGTGCGAGATAGATGCAGATCCGAATTCCATGAGCTTGAGACAGACGCTTGACAAGAACATGTGCCTTTTAGCAATTCACTTTAGAGTGTCCGTAATCAGATTTTGTCCGTAAACTGCGTGATTACCCTATATTCCCATGAAAGTGATGATAACTCATAATTATACGATTGTCGACAAATTTGATAAAAAATCTTAACGTTTCGGGAATTTAATTTCCCATGTCATAGCTTTACAGTAAGCCCTTGCTATTCACGAGGGTTACATTTCATCAAGAGGTCACGAATAGCGAATCCGTAAATACTTGAAACATAGGAAATTAATAGGTTATGTTCCTGTAGAAGTGGGTGATGTGCGTGTAAAAGCACGTGATGTGCGTGTAAAAGCACGTGATGTGCGTGTAAAAGCACGTGATGTGTGTGCTAGAGCACGTGATGTGTGTGTGCTAGAGCATGTGATGCGTGTCCTAGAGCACGTGATGCGTGTGCTAAAGCGCGTGACGTGTGTGATGAGAAGGTGCGCAACAAGGAGTGAGCTGTCAAAGAGACAACTTCTCAGATTTGTAATTCGGGTAAAGGTTTGTATCCCAGGCATAATTTTTATGCTAAGATCCGCAAGTCGGGTAAAGGTTCGTTTCATGGGCGTAATTTTGGGCCAAGGTTCGTAAGTCACGAAGTTTGATGGTCGGAAAGCTTGTTTGTCGGGAGGTTCGTAAGTCGAGGATCTGTTGTAATTAATTTATAGGACCGTGAATAAGCAAGGGCGTCCCGCGAATAATGGACTGTTGCACTCCAGGCCATTACGAATAATCGAAACCGCAAAAAACGAACCCGTGAATATCGAGGGATCACTGTACTGTAAGTTTAGTGTATTTTATACAATATGTTGACTATTTAGAATGTTTCTGCCACTATATCAGCATTTTTTTTTTCAATAATAACATATTTATGACCTAAAAGAGCTATTTTGTCAGGTGGGAAGCCAAATTAGCCCCACAAAACAGTATGCCGAAATAGCCCGCAAAATGTGCCAAAATAGCCCTCCCTAAAGTAAGCAACTCTGAGCTATTCTTACAAGATGCTGTTTCATTGGGGATGGCGAAATTAGACACACACGGGCAAGCTACAAATGAAAATACCCAGTTTTATACACAAGGATCAAAATAAATGTTCGCCTGATGACTTTTTTGAAATTATCTATAACTAGTTATTTTTTAAACTCAACTTTGACGTCCAACTGACTCTGAAATATTTGTCTGGGGGGCTTGTTTTTTGTCTTAATTGAAGACAAATTTCTCACCTTTGAAATGGACCTTGTATCATTTTTCTGCTGTTGAAACTTTTGCTATAATGATTAAAAAACTGAAAACTTTGCAAATTCCGAAATAACCCCAGGGGTGACGGAATAGCCCAACCTTACGGTATCTGCGCAGCATCACTTTCGGGAAATCTTTTGAAAGTCGTAAGTTTTGCCGGGCTTTTTCCTGGAAATACCAAAGTTTTCCGGTATTCCGGCTTGGTTTCAGTTTCCTGGAACGTGCCGGCAAAACCCCGGAAAAGTAAAAATAGTCCGGGAAAACGGGGTTCCACTGTATAGGGAGCATCCAGACGCTCCAGCCTCACTTTAATTTTGATTCACACAGAGTGAACACCTCAGCAGCTCCTCTCCTCAAGATTAAATCCTCAAAATGTACAAAATTCGCCACTCATGACACTTAGCTAACTGAAATTGTTTAACAAATTTGAAATTTAAAAGTTTTGCTGAGTTCCCTGTGTGGGACTTGAAAAGAATTTCAATAGACCCTTGTTAAACTTAGCCTCAGAACGAGGCTGATACCTCTACACTTAGAATTGGTGTAGGCCTATAGGATGAAATTTTGGTAGGTACTTATATTTTTATATTTGGAGTCCCAAAAGATATTTTTATCTTTGGAGTCCCCTTTTGGGACTTAGAACTTAGTGTCAAATACTTGCTATGATTCAACACTTAGAATTATTCAGTGGTGGCAAAGTTTCCTACTTCGTCTTTGAAAAGAGGTCATCTTAATGGACTTAGAAAAATTTTCTGTGCTCTTCTCTTGGAATTTCGGCTCAGTATAGATCAGTCACTTCACTCACAGTCAGTGCAGTCGTGCTTCTCCTTTGGGTTTTTTTATCTGACTTTATTAGACTTTTAGCATATTTTAAAAATTTTCAAAAGTTAGAGGTGATCCATACATAGTAATTTTTGGAATAATTTTTTTTTATTCAGAATACACTTTTGAAATTGCTTGCACCAGGCGGGCTTACTCTGAAATTCTGTTAGGCTTGTTCACCCTTCAGAAACAGACAGGAATCTAGCATGGGGTTATTAAATATTTCACATTGGAATCTGAATTTGAAAAAGGAATAGACTACAGTAAAAACCCCTCTAACCCGCCCCTCAGTAATCCAAACCCCTCCCTAATCCGAACATCTTATTATAGTTTGAGGTGTAATCCAAACAAATACAGTAAAACCCCTCTAATTCACACAGCAGGGGGAAGGTGGTAACGGATTCGCGGGATTTCGGATTACGTAGAAATCCGAAAAAACTCTGTATTCCGCTCTAATAGGGATTATAGAGAGATTGTTCGTACCTTCTGCGCAGCATCTCTTGCAGATTTTCTGCTCATCACCCCCTTAATCCGAAAAATGAGAAGCGCCTTGTACGGATTACAGAGGGACCGTAAGATGGGGTGACTTCGGACAAAATGAAGGTTTTTTCTTCATTATTTGTGCTGGAGGGCAAGTTAGTAGTTTTATTCATAGTCGTATGGGGTGATTATACGTTAGTAATATACGTAGTAACAAAAATCCACACCTGAAAATTTTAGAGATATTAGTGGTTAAAAAGTGTCCGAAGCCACCCAAGGGGTGGGGGTGGCTTCAGACAGGGGTGGTTTGACTTCGGACACCCATCCCATTGCTGTAGGTTATGGATTCCCTGGCCTCCCTGTGCTACTCCTGGATATGGCAGGGTGGCTTCGGACTAAAATTTGGCCTTTTAAAAAAAAGTCTGCAAAACTAGCAAAAATAGCTGGGTTGAGAGCTGGCTAATGACAATAATGGAATGGAAAAACAATGTATATTTCCACTAAACTTAAAGAGACCATGTTGAACTACAAAATGAAGGGAACTAATGATACATGGCAGTAACTTAGAGCTACAGTGAGTTCAACATCTTGTTCTACTTCTAACTGGTGAATTTTCCTCCACCAAAGCAAATTTGCCTTCATTGGAGCACATCATCTCACACCACGAGGTATCCTACTTTTTCTAAGTTTTTAATTCAGAGATCTGAACGGGGCAGTCAGTGCGGCGCCATCCTTGTTGGACACAGCATTCATATGAGAAACAAGACTTACCTGGCTATCAAAAATGACTTGGTTGAGTTTGCTCCCACCTCAGGTGGTCTTACGCCACGAGGCATTATAGTTGAGCCATCTGTTGGGCAGAGAAATTAGCTGTGGAGTCTGAAATAAATGATACTAATTAGTACAGAAGGGTGTCAAAGTCACCCCACAAAAAACAAGACACAAAGATAATTTTTTTGAGCACTCAAAATGGACGTATTTTTAAGCAAAGTCTAAAATGTCTCCAAGTGGAAGCTCATCATATTGCCATATATGGTGGTATGCTCACTTTCACTCCTGACTGTACCAATTTTTCTGTGCCGGTGAAGTATGTTTGATAGGAAAAAAATTGATGGTATACCACTCCTTACTTATGATTTTTTTCAGGTACAAAGCCTTATTGCAGGACCCCAAGATATCTAAGATTGCACAGGTATTAATCTTTCATTCATGAGTAATAGTTTCCTCACACAATTCATAGCATTTGCTTGGATGTTCATTGTACAATCTTTTCCTTAAACTGTCCGAAGTCACCCCCTGTCCGAGGTCACCCCCAATTTACGGTAACTATTCGTACGAATTCCGTACTTTACCTCTGTAATCCGTACAAGGCGCTTATTTTTTGGATTAAGGGGGTGATGAGCGGAAAATATGCGCGAGGTGCTGCGCAGAAGGTAGCTAGTCTACTAACAATCTCTATAATCCGTTTTTGTGGAATACAGAGGTTTTTTCGGAATACAGAGGTTTTTTCGGATTTGTAAGTACCCCGGTAAAAATCCGCCACCCCATTCTCCCTGTGCTGTGTGAATTAGAGGGGTTTTACTGTACTTGAGCCTCAAGTACTGAAAACTTTTCTTTTCCTGATTCAGTGCTGGTTCCCTGGTTAGGGGTCAGTACATTTCAGGATTTTATATAAATTTAGTTTCCTTGGAGGAGAGGATGAGGCGGTTTTTTAGTTAAGAGCTAATAAGAAGATAGAATAATTTTGAACCCCATACCGGCTTCTTTTAAGTTGGAAGACCGAGTTGGCCTGACATGTCCTGCTGATAGCAGCAGTATAAGTTCAAACTGTTGGATTGGGTGTGAGCCACGGCCTTTGGCCCAGTAGTTTCCGAACTAATGCAGCAATGATCCTGAGTCCAAACGCTTGTCTTTATTGTGGCGAGTGCTCTAGAAGCATTAAGGTCAGGTGAGCCGCATCTAACGACCAGCAGCCTTTGGCTGCTGCAGCTACAATCCTACTCCTTAGCGACCCATTTCATCTTAAGGAGGCATAGCCTACCTAACAAAGGTACGGTAGTAGGCTAAAATCTTACTAGCCGGTGTGCTATAAAATAAATGCTTCTAGATCTTGGTTAATAGCTACCTTGATCATGGCTGATGCAGTGATACCCAAATGAAAAAATTACAGACCCATACCGTGTGCAGCCGCGGGTCCTACAGTGAGTGCATGTAGAGAGTCCTTCCAAATATGTTGCCAGATTTGGGTACAGCTCTTGAGGCATAAATCTAAATAGAATTACGGTACTGATACACTGCAGAAGACTCCGTAAGGGGTTCTATTATGAATGGCTAAAAGCCAGGGTTGCGGAGTCGGAGGGTTCAAGGTCCGAATCCGACTCCTGGCCCTCCAGAATTTCCGACTCCGACTGCTGGTCCTCAAGATTTTCCGACTCCCGACTCCGACTCCTAGGTCCAACTAGTAGATAATTGATTTAAACATAAAACATGTCCAAATAATTTTTGCTAGTATAAACATATGTGTATCAAGTTGAAGATGCTAGGTGTATTGTAAATATAGGTACCTACTGTACAATGATATTTTGCATCATTTGGGATATTAAAGTGAGGACATGACATTAAACAAATAGGTACAAATAAGGTGAGGACATTAAACAAATTTTGGTAAAACTTTTGCACCTGGTACTTTATGTGAGGGGGGCAATATACTCAATTTTCTACCAATTGTTCTGAAATTCACATAGTGTAGGTATGTATTTTTGAAAAAGACACACATTTTACTCCTACCATTTCTTTCATGTAGGCCTTAGTTTTTGAGATAATGGAAGTACAGTATATACAGTATAAAGATCTACCTATGCATACTGTATTTTCTAAATTTCAAAGGAATAGAACTCAATGAGTTTTCACGCTACAGTAAAAACAATGACAGTTTTGGAATCCTTGAAACATTCTTAACAAAGCTACTGAGCTGGCTGCTCCATTTTCTATTCTGTCCAATCACTACCTCACTAAAATATAGGGGGAAAATCAGTTTTGGGTTGAATTGAAAAAAAGGGCTTAATTGAAAAATCCTGTTGTATAGTTTTCTTAGGAATGCTTCAAAGATTCTAAAACTGTCATTGTTTTTATTGTAGCACAAAAACTCATCGAGTTCTATTCCTTTGAAATTTAGAAAAAAAATGTGTAGGTATATATTCATATAGTTACCTATATTTCCATTATCTCAAAAACTATGGCCTCAATAAAAAATTGTGGGAGTAAAATGTGTTTCTTTTTCTAAAATACATACCTACACTATGCAAATTTCAGAACAATCGTTAGAAAATTGAGTATTTTGCCCCCCCCCCCCCCCCTCACATACCTAATGTACCAGGTACAAAAGTTTTACCCAAATTTTTTTTAATGTCCTGATGTCCTCAATTTAATGTCCCAACTGTTTCAAGGATTCCAAAACCATCTTTGCTTTTTTCTATAATGAAAACTCATTGAGTTCTATTCCTTTGAAACTTAGAACAAATGCATACCGTACCTACAGCTATATTTATAATTTCCCTTTATCTGAAAAAGGAAGGCCTAAACCCAAAAATTTGTAGGAGCAAAATGTGTTTCTTTTTCAACAATACATATAGACTACTATGCAAATTTCAGAACAATCGGTCTAAAATTGATCATTTTGCCCCCCCCCCATGCCCCCCTCACATAATTACAAGGTGCGAAAGTTCTACCCAACATTTTGTCAATGGCCTCATCATATAGAATAGGAAAATACCTACATGGTAGCTATAGCTGTAAAAGAGAAATGTGCAAAAAAATATCCACATTTACATTTTTTTTTAAATTTGTGACTGAAAATTTAGAACTGAATGATATTTGTTTATAAATGTGATCCCGGAGTTGGAGTCGGACTAAAAATTGCGACTCCGATTCCTAGAGCTATTGGAATTCAGACTCCGACTCCCCCTCAAATCCTCCAACTCCGGCCAACTCCGACTCCGCAACCCTGCTAAAAGCAGCTCATTTGCAGTGATTCCTAGGGGTAAAACCCTTGGGATTCGTGGACATATATGTACATAAGAATAGAAATATACATAATTTTGTCTTGAGATGGCATTATTTCAAATACTGAAGAAAACTAAGAGAAGCAAATTAAGAAATTTGGTTACCCACGATGCATTTCGCCGTATCTCGGCTCATCAGGTGGGAGGGTCAAAGAACGTGTCATCAGATTCGACCATCTTCAACCCTCCCTCCTGATCAGCCAAGGTACGGCGAAACTCTTTGTGGGTAACCGAATTTCTTACTGTGCTTCTCTTTGCTTTCTTCAACATATAGGCCTATATACATATACAAGCCGCTACACTGCAATAACCTTGTATGGGGTCAAAATTGCCAACATAATAAATACCCTAGCTAATTCTGGGGTACATTTTGTCAGAAGTGGCATAATACTCCAGTCCACCTGGAGTACCTACCTTTTGCTCGATGGAGCTGCTAATATCCAAAAGGATATAAAATCCCAGAGAACAAACCCCTATCATCCAGCGTCGGGGTGATTATGCTGCTAATTCTCTATTGAGAATTATTTGACAAGTGGCAAGCCGTTTAAACTCTTATGGAGTGCAATTATAGACATAATACCTTGGACTATGTCTGAGAGATAAATTCAAGCGGCCATACTGTAAGATCCATAAGGAAAGAACTACAGTACAAAGACCCATTAGAGGTTTAATATTAAAGACGTCAGGGCTAGCCTATTCATTTGCCAGAGCAGCTGATAGACAGTAAGACCCCAGGGGGGAAAATCCTTGGGCTATATATTCTCTATGTGCGGCTACTCTACAAAAACCACTTGAATGTTAAAAACTGCTGACGTAATACTCCAGTTAAACATGGAGGAAGATTATTGGGGATAGGCTAAACTGCTAATAGCCCCACGAGACAAAGGGATGGTCAGAAAACCCCCAGGATACAGGTCCAAGCGGCCATATTGCAAAAAAATTACTCCTTTTATGTCGCCAAATTCCTCTCTAACGACAATACGAAAGTTGGATAAAATTTAAAATCCCTGATCTCTTATTGAGGCCAAGACTGCCCAAAAGGTAGGCCCACAAAGTTTCTCTTGGACTAAGTCAATCGGTCCTTACTGAACTCCTATGCCGGGCATGATTTGTAACCTTTAAGAAGTCTACACTATACAGAAATTTGGGAATTGGCTGAGTTAGGTGCTTGAATTAACAAAGTCTTCACAAAAAAAAAACTGATTTAAATTGTATAACTACTGACAACTCCAAATTCTTGATTAAGTCCTGCTATTACTGCTTCACAGTACTGTTACCTATACTTATAGGAATGAAACCTTGCATTGGTCAAGACCTGAGCTGATGCAAATGCAAGCACAGGACTCTATAGGCTAATCTAATGTTCAGTCTTACACATAGGATCTCAAACTTCAATTGCATACTTAGAATTTCAATATTCTTGATCAGGTCATGCTCTCAATGCTTTACAGTACTGTTGCCTATACTTATAGGAATGAAACCTTGAATTGGTCAAGATCTGAGCTGATGCAAATGCAAGGACAGGACTTTGTATTTTGACTTTGTCTCATACATGGAAGTTAGAAATTTTTGACTAAGTCTTGATCTGATCACTTTACAATATCGTTACCTAGAACTTTAGGAATGAGGCCTTGCGTTGGTCAAGGCCTCAGCGGAAGAAAATACAAATACAGGACTTCATATCTTGACGTTCAATGTCATAACTACCTAGAACTTCAAATTTTGACCAAGTCTTGCTCTTACCGCATTACAGTACTGTAGCCTATAACTACTTAGGTATTGGAATGAAGCCTTGCATTGGTCAACACTTGAGCTGATGCAAATACAAGAACAGGATAAAAAAAACTCAGTTCTATAGGCCTAGGTACCTAGAACAAAAAATTTTAACTAAGGCTTGCTTTTACAAATTTACAGTACTGTTACCTATTCTTATAAGAAGGAAACCTTGCATGGGTCAATGGTGGAGCTAAGACAAATTCAAGGACAGGCCTTCTTACACAATTTGAATCTGGACTAAGTTCTGCTCACAATGCTCTGTGTACTGGGTCAAGATTTTTCTCAGTTCCATTGGTTATGAACACAGTTATTTGAATTGATCAAATACCTACTGGGCTTATGCCTATGCAAAAGCCAGACTTGAGAGAATTTGGGTTTTGTACCTGAAATAGTAGTTACTTATTAATTACGATAATAGCTGTTACGGACGGGTAGGTACTGGTATTACCTGAGAAGTCCGGGCCAGATACCTAGGCTACACCAAACAGGATTCGAGTTTTCACTAGGTCCTGCTATTACCTATGCTTGTGTTGAGCTTAAAAAAAAAAAAACTGGATAAGGACCTGCTCAAAAACAGGTAGCCTACTCTGTTCATTGGAAGACAGCAACCAGACCCCAGCAGGAGCAGGGACGGCATATTCAGTTTAAACCCAGGTCGAAACAGGTTTTTGGAACTACACCAAAGGCAAATTTCAGATAATCACGAGGCAGGATGCTGAAAATTGCGAGGGATTTTTGTCGAATGCCAGTCCAGGAGCGGCTTTCGATGAGAAGCTAAATCTGGCCTAAGATCAATGCAAAGAACAGAACTTCAGATCTAGGTTAAGTCTTTTGAGTCTCATCCTTTGAGCTGCACAGGATCAGACTATTCAAAGCTATCTGAGAAATGCACAGGGATAAGGCTGAGTTTTTTCCAAATTCGGAGTAGCTACATACTTCTGGTGGGGTACAGCAGTGCTGAAACACAGCCTTGAAAATCAAGTCTAACCCCTGCTTCTTACCTAAGCGGAAGCAAGACTTCGAAACCTGGAAGAGATCTTGCGTGTAGACCCAGATAAAAAAAGAAAAACAGAACCGGAGTGGGTCGGCAGACTTTTCCTACACAGGAACAGAATTTCAGAAGGGGACATAGTCTTGTTCTTATCCATAGGCTGGCCTACACTTATAAAGGAGACTTAAGTCAATCATAAGATTGAAAGGCGCTGGGAATATTACGGACCTGGAAATGTTGAAGTAAAAAACAAGACAGAATTGAACCGTGGTCTCGAATAAGCCTGAACGGAGTTTCTCGTAACTTAAATAACTACCTTGTAGAAAGGTAATTACTGCTTTGGTTGCTAAGGAAAGACAAAATGTTACAATCAAAAGCATAAAATTTACAAGGACCTTTTGGAAAACCCGATTCAGCCTCAGTTGTTAAAACAAATATAGAGGCATGGATGTAACGACGAGATAGTGGGGTGTAAACCTCTAGGAAAGCTAGAGTCCCAGACTGCAAGATGAAAGAAAATAATATACAGGAGCTCCTAGGGATCTCTCATCCGATCCAGAGTAGTAAAGTGGCATGAAAACGAGGGCTTTTATTTCTAAACCAGGCAGGATCATACTTTTATCAAAGGTTGCTCTCTACTACTGCTGTCTTCACAAAAAAATTCAGGCTCCGTTCTCCAACCACTTTTCCATCAAATTTAACAATGTTGCAGGTCAATGTTGTACCCTGTTTTGGGGTAACATTGACTGGTGGGTAAAAAATGTAGCCTATATACTACAGTAGGAGGAGGAAGAAAACTGGCAAGCTTTCTGTTAGACCCATAAGGCTTGAATCTGGTCAACTGGTTAACAATACTCAACTCATGTGTGAGTTATTTTCTGAGGCCTTCAGTTCTGTGTATGAGGGAGGAGATCCTGACCATCCTGTTGTGGGATGGCGCTTTGATGGTACCATTGAGGATGTAACTTTT
>LQNS02278094.1:47253854-47267169 GCA_001587735.2 Parhyale hawaiensis | reverse complement strand
TATTTGAATGCGTTTCAAAAATGTGTTCATTATTTAATTGCATTTGAACGTCGTATAGCTACGGTACTTAGTACCTAGTTAAACGCATTCAATTTATTTAGAGGCAATCACTGGATTTACTGCCTGCACATAAGTTCGATATGGCCCAACTGACTCAGAGTTTTCGATTCACAAGTATACCTATGTCGGTTTAAGTTACGGTCTATTATACCAAGCGTGTTGTATACGGTACCTATTTTAGTAACACATCTACCGGAGGTCACATCATTCACTCGCTTTCTGTACTTCATGATATTATTTAGTGCTGGGGCTGTGGTGCAGAACACTTGTGCCACTGCCACGTGTGTCCATCTGTTATTTAAGCGGTATTAAGAGTAGTATAGTATATTGATCAGGCTACCATGGAATGGGATTTCGTAGAGAATCCAAGGTCACATAGAAAAAACAAAGATGAGAATAATAAACCCTAGATTGCAAAACAACATCGGAAATTTAATAAAAAACATATATTTTATTACTTATCTACTTCGTAGGTATGCTTACGAACTCATTCATTAGTTGTGTATCTATCATCATGAGGACGAAAAAATCTAAAGTTGTCAGAGTCGAACACAAGACTGTAACGAGACCTAAGGTCTAGGGAAAACACAAGGTTTGACAGCCCTAGTATATACGTATACCTACTGTATATATAACCCAGCAGTAAGTACCTACTGTATATGCACACACATACACTGCTATGTACACCAATGGGACCAGTGTTTCTCAATACTGGGGTAATTTATCTAGTGGAGCAATAGACCCATATTTTGGGGGTGGTAAGGCTACAGGGGTAGAAGTAAAACATATTGGGGTCCTGGATTATGAGTCGGGAACTGCCTAGAAGCGAGAGTCAGAGCCGGTGAAAATTGCTCTATTTTCGTGGCAGAAAGAGTCTGTCTGAGTCGGTCATTTTTTAGGCCGCATTAGTCTGAGTCGGGAACTGGCGAAGCCCAGAAGTCGGACTTTGATCATCCAACTCCGTAACGGTGGGTGGGTGTTTCTATATGCTTGCACCCCGTGCCACGCTAATGGCTTCAGCAAATAATTTAGTGTTTCATGTGTAGTAGAATTTTATTATTTCTTTTTTAATTTTTGTGTTGAAGTCCTGCATTCCTGCTCTAATGGCCTCATTTTTCACTAGTCTTTGTTGTGGTGTCTTTCTTGACGAGATATTACACATATTGCGATCTCCAGGTGTGCCACGAAAATAGCTGCTGAGAGAATTCGGTTGAATGGGTAGACACAAGAGTCTTACTCTTACTGATGCCTAAACGCTACTATAGTGAAAGGTACGGCTAATAACATTCCTCGCAAAGTGATAGCAGGCTCCATCGAGCGCCATGTTGACACTGTGAAGCGATATTTGGCAGACCCATCGACTATGAAAACTCGATCGGATTGTGGAGTGCTAAAAACAGTGACTGCAAGTGACCATCGTTCTGTGAGGAGGCAATTACTCAAGAAACCAGAACAGACATTGGGAAAGTTTCTGCCGCGGCTGATCTGCCAAATGTGCCAAAATAAAAGATGTAGGTGGCTACGGGACATGGGTAAGAAGCTTAAACCTGAAAAACAACCTTCACTTACTGCCCGACACACGAAAAAATTGCTGTTGCAATGGTCTGAAGAGCGCATAAAGTGAGAAACATGTATGCACAGGTGAAAATAGAGTGATTCTTGATGGACGTGATAGATGGGGGAGGGATGGGTTGGAAAAAGGCCTGGTCACCACTTGCGTTTCTGTTCGTAAAACGGATGCGGAGGTATAATAATTTGGGTAGAAAAATTGGCAATGAAGTAATTGGACCATTTCGTGTGTCTGGTGCCGTAAAAATTGCATCTGCGGCTTACTGTCGACTTCTTGAATCAATTTTGTTCCCATGGCTTGAAGACATACCATTGCAGAAGCGTCGCAGGTTGATATTTCAGCACGACAATGCTCCGTTTCACGCTACAAAGACAACGCAAATTTGTTGCCATCGATAGGCTTCAATGGTAATCATGTGCCATGGTGTGGCCTCCATTTTCACCAGAGTTGAACCCAATCGAGAAAAATTGGAAATTCTAAAGCAGGCTCTTTACGAGTATTGCAAGCAATACTCCAGTCTTCACAGTGAGGAAGTAGGTAGGTACTGCAAGCTGCAGTACATCGCCTATTGCATGCTTGTATTTTAGCTCTCTCGGCGCTGGCCTTGCGATCGTACCTGGCCATATATAAGTTCCGGGTTCGTATCCCGCGAACCACGTACTGCATTCTTCCAACTTGAAAAACGGTCAGCCTGTGAGGTGCCTTCCGAGATATTTCCAAGTGCGAGTGGGACCATTAATCTGTGACTTGGTTATAAACATATGTATATATTATACACGCTGAAGTTATTCTATGAAGTTCTTGAAAAAATCAGTCATGTGCATATAATGACGGTTTAACTCGGGAAATTGCTGAAATGTTTAAGAATTTCCGGATAATGGATATCACCGAAATAAAAGCCACTGCGTTTTTGCAGTCTCACTGACGATGGAAGTGTCAGTAAATTCGTGAAATAACGTGTTTTATCGGTCCTGAAAGAGCCACAGGCCAACGGGCGAGATGTGTTCGGTGCCGACATGGCAAGAAAGCACATACCGGTAGGCCTGCCTGTACTTTTATAATTGATGTACGAGTACTAAGCATAAAGTATTGTATATACTGTATTTTGACCTGTGCTTCAAGTGAATTTGTAAATGTTTTTTCAGAGCATAAGCCGTGTCGTCCATTTATTAATCTACTCTGTAGTTTCTAAACACACTTTTTAATAAAAATTATTTGTGCTATCTACTGTTGAATTAGACGTTTACGCCGTTTGGCAATGCCTATTATATCAAGTCGGTATAACAGTTTTTGTCGATTTAGAAGAGAGTAATTTTAAACCTACAAAATTATGCATTAGCCTATGCTTATTATTACTTGAATGTAACATCATGAGTAATTAATAACCTTTTATTCATGTTATTAAAGCATCAGTCTTTTTTTTTTTCAATATATGCCATATGGGTCCCGCATGAACTATCTTTAGAGAACTGCAACAACGTGTTTGTTTTGAATCTTTACTTTCACGACATCTGCAGACACCATTTTTTGGTAAGCTTGTCACAGGTGGTGAGAAGTGGATTCTCTAGTAGTTGTACAAAATTTTACTAGCGCATCAAGGACACAATGTCCTCATCACGCCAAACTATTCTTGTGGCTTAACATAGGCTCGTGCGCCACTAGGGCGCGAAGTACGGCTCGTTTCAAATTGTCAGTGATTTTTGTCTCTGCTTTCTGCCGGTAGGTCTCAGATTATAAGCGAACTCGGATAAGTTTTATGTGGTTAGTGCGCTACTGACAGGAAAAGGTGCAAGTTTTGCATCTCCAACCCCCGGGCACGGCTGAACGCTTTCGCTCTGTTACGCCGCACAGAGGAAGGAAGGAAACGAAATACAAGAAGGTAGAAGTCTAGCGGGACTACGTCGGCCACTTTGATCGGCGGCCCACCTCCCGAAGCAGAATGGGAAGTATTGAGAGCCTACCTAACATCACAAAGTTAACCTCGTCAGCAGGAAATGCGGCAAGCTGCAACATCCCTTGCGGAGAAGGCACTAGGGACCCTTGGGGTTGTGAGGCCCAATTATATTGTGGTGGGGAAAGGGCCTGCCAGAATATACCTACTCCTGAGGGCGTGGATTCTCTATCATACCGTTAAACGCTGACTATCAAGTCAGGGTTAAGGCTGGTTATCGCCTACCTGAATGTTTTGTTGGGTCTTATGAGGGAAATACCGCTCAGCCATCCTAATAAAACAGACGGCTCAGTTTTGAGTCATATTCACCAAAACTAGCAGCATACGTCGAGGGAGAGAGTACGAATGCGGTAGCAACATGTCCGAAGCGTCACCGCGCCCATGCGTCGCCCAAGATCTTTCAAAGCTTCCCCTCACATAGCCTACTGCGTCCACTCGGACCTGCCTGTGGTAGCTATGGTCGTTGTGGTGTTTCAATCGCTGCCTGCATCCCCTCTATCGGACGGCTGCACTGCAACCACCGCCACCTCCCTGCACTCCGCCCCATGTGCACTCGTGCTGCTCTGTGCTCTGAGGGCCTTTGATATGCGCTGCTACCTTCCTACTGTAGCTATGTGCAGGCCATGCCACTTGAACCGTTAAAGGTAACCGAGGAGGTTGTTTCATTGTTAACGAGGAAATAACCTTTAAGCATACCACGAATAGAGGTGCATTCCTGCTGCGCTCATGTCGTAACTTTGGTATTGACACAAATTGTCGTAATCGACACCTATTTTAATTAAGTAAAAAAATCTCATTAAGTTTTTATATACTGTATCCTTTATAACGTAAATCTAATTGGACTCCTATTTAGATTTTCCTCTTTAAGGATGCTTATTAGCTTATTGCTCTACAGTTATTGCAATTTTTCTTTGTGTATTGATTACTAAATCAAATAATTAAAAAATATATATTTAGAATCTATTCACCAAAGTCAATTTCGGCAGCAGCGCTATAGTCTATAGGTACTTGGGTTTATTTTCGATCAGACTTGTTTCTCTCTTTGTTACGGAAACTGTTGAATTAGGTACTTCATTTAGTTGAGATTTGCGTATGTGCATACGTATAGGAAGTCCGGCGTTCCATGATACCTTGACGAATGGGTAGGTCGAACTGCAGCTTTAGGCCTATGCCACACCAGTGCAGCGAGCGCCATGCGACGCAACAAATGCGCTGCACGAAAGAACGTAACGTCGGGTACAGCAATCTATGTAACTGTCCCCACTGACGTAACCTAGATCGCGCAACACAGAGCATTGCTGTCGGTCATAGGCAGCATTTCTCACAAAAGTCACATTACATTGCTTGTTGCACTGATGTAGGCATGGCATTATAGTGTGCAACCGAGAATTGTCCGTATTTCTCATGACGATTAATTTAGGATATAGCTAGGCCTGTTTTTTTTTAGGAAGGGCGGGCGCCATTGAAGGCAGGAATGACCTATGAGGTTGGTGGAAGTCTTCTAAGGGCAAAATTGTTATTGGGTAAAAACAGCGAACGAGGAGTGGTTGAGGTGTGACCTCTTCTTCATGATAGCTACAATGTATAATGAAGAAGCGGTAACAGACATATACCTATGTTAAAACTGAATGAAACTCAATGCATAGTTGTTCCGTCATGCCTGGAAATACGTGCGCTGCCTCATGATGTGACGTGCTGGTCTCCCGTCTATTTTTATGCTAATTTCTTTATATTTATGAAACAATTAACTTTATTTAATAATGAATTGCTATGATTGACCAACTGCCTAGCAGCATGCATCCCTCGAAAGTCGATAGAACTTTGTGCTGCGCGTAGATAGCACTTCACTTTGTCTGCTGCAGCTGCAATTTGTAATGTGTCCGCGTCTCTTCAACGGTTCTTAAATTGCGCTTGTGAAGAACATTTACGTGCATATATATATTTTCTTTTTTAGCTATAGTCCTTCGCATGCGCGTAAATTGAGTTACATACCCAGCGTTGGGAAGAGGCAGTCGTATTGATTTTCAATCATCACTGTCTAATCATGTGAGCCATGTTATATGCCAATAATATTGACTCCGCTGGGTGATTGATTTATGTGTATCTGCCCCCAAATATGATATCGCCGTGGCAATATTTGTTGCACGGTATCAGTGGACTGTCCTGTGCTGATAGGTGCCCTCAGCCTGCCTTACCGTCTCGACCGCTTGTGCGGCTCTGCTGCGCGCCTCCTTAAACTTGGTTGACCTTCGAGAGACTTCTTTTCACTGGGTGCTCTTTTGCTTCTTCTTTCACTGTCCGTGCTCCTACTGATCGTCATAATCTCGCATTCGGTGGTGCAGCACCTGACGATTTTTTTTATTTTTACTTCAATTGTTAATTTGGAAAATTTGGAAGCATGAAGACTCATCTAACCCGTTAAGAGACTAGCCCGAGAGTATATCCGTCTGTCAGTTGTCCTATTGTTATGAATATTATGTTCTATGTATGTTATATTCTCAAATGTTGCCTTGTCAATTAATTAATATTGTTGTCAATCTACAGAGATAAATTGTTCAGTTTTTTATTATTATTAATCTATTTCTCATCTACAGGCTGTAGTAAAAATTTTTATTTTTACAAGTATTTCGAACAAAATTTTCAAAGGTGCCTTCCTTTCTTTCAGCGAACGCGAGTATTAAACTACAACATTTAGACATTAGCGCAGCCTATGACAGTAAGACATATGACAACAGCACAGCTGCTCGCTGGTTTTAGAATGAGCGAGATAAGTGATCTCTTTGTATACATTTTTCACGGCGAACAACGTGAGGCTGTGAAATCTCTAGTATTCTTGGTGGAAACTCTTGAGAGCGAGGGCAAGGTTCAAAAAGTGTTATGTTTGTTCAGGTTGAGATGTAGGGATCTTTGTCCGTACTTTGTAGAGCCACAGGACGAAAAAATATGTATTGGGGAAAAGCTTGAAGGTTCACGCTTAGGGTCTTCTTAAAATGAACTAGTCAGTGTTAGGAAGGAGTTCGTTCAAGTGAGATAGTGCTTCTCTACTTTGGGAGGCACGCGTCTGTGCCCTCCCCCGTACCGGAGGGACTCCCGTTTGATTTCCCCGATTTCCTATCCCGTTTTGCGAACGGACTTGTTTTGGCTCCTCTCTGGGCATGGGCCTCTAGCGTCTCCGCGCCAAGTGCTAATTGTGATAACGCCCCACGGCACTTCCTGCATCACTCACGCCATGAGTGCTAACGTTGTAACTTCAGCCCCCTATGTGGAGACAGGACTTCACAGTAGTGTAAAAAGCCGCGAGATATCCGTTTTTGAGGGTAACCTACCCTCGCGGCTCCCCTCGCGTGTGAGCTTCCGGTTTATAACGGCCAATGCACGACCGGTTTATCGGGGGTCTGGAGGGGGGGTGGGAGCGCAAACCGGTAGTGGGCGGGGCCTGGGAAACCGGAAGGGGCGGCGCGATGAGCTGGCGGCGCGAGGGGAACTTACCCTCAAAAACGAATATCTCGCGGCTTTATACACTACTACAGTAGTAGTGTATAATGCACTGAGATACTACTTGTTGAGGGTAACTTGCCCTCGCGGCTCCCCTCGCGCGTGAGCTTCCGGTTTATAACGGCCAATGCACTACCGGTTTAGCGGGGGTCTGGGGGGAGGGGCGCAAACCGGAAGTGGGCGGGGCCTGGGAAACCGGAAGGGGCGGCGCGATGACCCGGCGGCGCGAGGGGAACCTGCCCTCAAAAAGTAGTATCTCAGCGCAATATACACTATTCACCTCTCGCCAATCAGTGTGCTTGTCATCAAAAGCACGCAGTGCTGATGCATCCCTTCAAAATTGATCCGATTCTGCAGCGCATCATGCTGCATTCTTCAATGTAGATGCGAGGGTTCTTCTACTTAGTGAGTTTTAGACCCTGTCTGGGATTAGATCCGGCATTCTGCCATCAACGTGTAGTAAAGCCATTATGAGATGGGGTGTGGTCTAAGTTGACTTTATCTTTACCTTCCGTCCCGATTCCGCAACCCTGACGTTAACCGCACTAGCTACCAGTGCAGTGATGACCGTGTGTCCCATGGTCGTGAAGAGACGTGAGTGCTGTTGTTGCTGGCAACGGTCGCCAAGCAATTGATTGAGCTGCAAAGGTGGGTACTGCGTGCGCATGGTGTGCCTGCCCTTGTCTCTCATGGGTCATAGCAAGTACCTTCTTCCTCAACTTTCCATTGGGGAAAATATTGAATAGTACAGGGCGTGAGAATAATTTCGTCGCTAACAGTATACGGTTCGTTTGAAAACGGGATACAAAAGTATTTGTATCCTTCACTATGAAGACTACTAATAGATACAAATGATGCTGCCATAGGTGAGGCTAAATAGGTTCGCTCGCTCTATCTTATGAGGAGCAGCGATCCCAGAGAGATCCGTGTAGGTTACCTGAGCCTTGGCTAGGCCTTCGGGACGCCTTTCTTTCATGCCCACTTTACTTCCTTCCACTGTCATCTTCGTGCTCTTGATGTTGTATTCTGTGCATTCTCTTCTTTCCCGACGTGTCGTTCTCATGTCAGCTTGATTCTGTGTGGGAACATCCTCATGTGTGCAAGGGTTCTACATTGCTCTCGACATAATACAGTGCCATCCAAAACTAAGGGACATATTTCCAAAACGGCATAACTTTTTTTCTAACCATGCCAGGTACTTCTTCTTCTGCACAGTATTGGCCAGTAAGATGTTGATTATCGTGTTAAAATTTGAGACATGTATGAAGGACAATAAAAAAGGTATGAACGAAAAGCCTTTCTCTTGAAATTTATAACGTCCAAAACTAAGGGACAAACAAGAAAAAAAATGCATTTAACTCATTATTTGTTAGCAATATTTAGCAAAATGGTGGTGAACAATCAATATTTGGTAAATAGTCTCTTGCTTTCGATTTCAGCTGCACATCGTCGACTACATGACCGAATGAGACTCGGACAATCTTCAACAGTAATTTTCGCCCATTCCTCTTGAAGTTTCATCCAAAGATCTTCCGTATTGATAGGGTTTCTGGCCATAACTGTCACCCCGTGTTTTCCAAAGATTCTCGATTAGATTTAGGTCAGGACTTTGTGGTGGCCAATCCATAACTTCGAGATTTTGCTGCTCAAGGTAACTCAATGACTGTCTTTGCCTTGTGGCAGGGGTCATTGTCTTGCATGAAGATAGGGCTGGGGACACCTGAATTTACAATATTGGGCACGACAATACCTCCCAACAGATTTTTATACACCTGAGCATTCACACGGGTCTGCAAACGAACGAGAGGCGATGTCCCTTGACTAGAGAACATACCGAAAACCATCACGCTCCCGCCACCAAACTTCACAGTCTAAGTCTTAGTACACTTTCACTTAATTTCTCACCTTCACGTCTTCTAATAAAGTTGTGCCGTCATTACCAAACAAACAGAACTTGCTTTCATTACTGAAAAACACTCAAGCCCAATTTTTATGAGATCAGTTAACATGCTTTTTTGCAAACTCTAATCTCTTTTTCTTGTTCTTGGCACTCACAAGCGGTTTTCTTTTGTGGGTGTCTTGTAAATAGTCCTATTTTTTGAAGGCGCTGAAAAACGGTCTGACGTGATACGTTCATACATGTTGTGTCATTCAAATCCCTACTTATCGCAGCTGAGGACATGAAACGATCCTTCAATGACGTACGCTGGATGACTTTGTCCTCTCTAACTGACGTTTTGCGGGGCCTGCTAGCTTTTTAGGGGCACCAATGCAGCCGGTTTCATTGTACGACTTCACTATTCAGCCGACAACACTTTTCGAACGGTGTACCTTCTCAGAAATTTCTCTAATAGTGATATTATTCTTGTGCAACTTGATGATATCTTGTCGCAGGAGCCCTCAGGGGCATATTGTGGCGGGCCCTCTCCCTGCCACAATATGTTTGGGCATCACGCACCGAAGGTTCCCGAGTGCCTTATCTGCAGGAGATGTTGTAGCTTGCCGCAGTTCTTGCTGACGAGGTTAGTAGGTATTGTAAAGTTAGGTAGGTTATCTACTTTCCTCTTTCTGCCCCGTGAGGTGGGCTGTCGACTGAGATAGCCGACCAGGTACACGGGACATCTCTAGTCTCTCTCGTGTGGAAGGACACAAAAGGGGCCGACCACTTGAGTGTCTCCTACTATACTTTGCGCCTTTTTTCTTGCCAGTAGTAGCGGACTGAGCCAACCGAGCTTCTCCGGCAGGAATGCCGAGATAAAATATTCCTACTGATGAAAAGCGTAATGTTATTTTCGGTTCAGCTTCACTCTTGAATCGCCTCGCTGCGTCTAGGGTGGTTAAACACTGAATCTAATAATAATAATACAGTAATAATAACTTGTCGCAGGATATAATCAACTTTCTGACGTGGTGCCATCATGTAACGAATAGCAATGTTTACAAATGGCAGTGATAAACTTTGTCTTCGATGTAAATAAAGAAATACGGACTGAATAAGAAATTAACTAAATTTTTCTTTTTTGTCCCTTAGTTTTGGACGTTATAAATTTCAAGAACAAAGCTTTTCGTTCATAACTTCTTTATTATCCCTGATATATGTCTCAAATTTTAACACAGTAATCAACATCTTAGTGATCTTACTGGCTAATTTTGTGCTGAAGTATAAGAAGTACCTGGCCTGGTTAGAAAAAAAAACGTATGCCGTTTTGAAAATTTGTCCCTTAGTATTGGACGGTACTGTATGTTCCCCTTCCTTCTTCCTCTGTGAGATTTCTTTTTTGAGGCACTGTCGGTTTATGCCTTATTTTTTACCGAAGTCTAAAAAGTACAGTTATAAATTGTGAAAAGTATAATTGTAAAACTGATTTTTGAAATTGGTTTGGGAAAATCGAGCATAAGGTCATTGCTACTTCCTAATGTGGTGAATGTATCCCCGGTGTTGGTGTAGTATGTCTCGTAGCCTATCTGATATTTATGTGTGATGTACCTATGTGCCAATATGGTTAGACACCTGCTGAGCACAGCGTAACGTATTCTAACGTAACACCTACTCTGAGGTAGGTATGCTAGTAATGCTACATTAGCATTAAACCCATACCTACTGGTACCTTATCCCTCCTATTGTTACGATGCGCTACATGTACAATAGAGCTCAGTCCAACCTTGTTTCCTTCGCCACCTTGTGCTAAATTTCTCTTCCATGACACCCAGCTGATGCGACCCACGGCCTCTGCTAACCTTTATCGCCTGCTTATCAGCTTTACGAGACGCGCCTTGGGTGCTTGAGTGCGTGACTGGATGCTTAGGTGTGCCGCTGCTAGTAAATCATTCTTTTCCTAATTCTTTGGAGTTCTACCGTAGCTTGACGTGAGTTTTTTAATGCCTGTATTGACATGGACGTTTGTCCTCATGTTTATCTGAGCGATATGTCCCGTCAGTTTATATGCTCTTAGTTAGGCGATAAGTCGGCTAGGTCTGTTTAAGTGTTCTATCTCTATAGCATCGGGTACCTGTTCTGTCCTCAGTACCTATGTATACGTATGCGTTCTGTGTGCTAAGTACCTACACTGTGTTATTGCCTCGAGATAAGTGTAGCACTTACACTTTTATAACTACTCCTACCCTACCTGCCACGTTTGCTCTAACTAGATATACCGTCTCATTGTGCTCACATGGGATAACTATAGGGTAGGTTGAATTGTTAGGTTCGTACATACTTGATAAAATAGGGCATGAGTGTCCAAGAGGAACTGCGTGAATGGTGTATCTGACTGCCAGACGCCTTGGAGGAATCTTTCTTCCCGTAACCTGCTTGGATCTTTACAGTAATTCCCAATCTTAACGGCACTTTTTTGTTTCAATTCTCGCAGTTCTTTTCCCAGTTTGCTGCATGTGCGGTGACTTTTCATGCACGGCTCGTCTCGTTTTCCTTCTTATACTGCGTCTTCGCGCAGGATCTTCAACTTCAACCTCAACTTTTTCCAAGCGGTGCGCCATCCCTTCTAGGGAGTGATAGGCAGTCTCGGGTGCGACAGATATATGTAGGTATCTCTAATTGTTCCATTGTACCAAGACTACTCTATATTGTCGTACGCTCACACCACTGGATCAGGGCGTCGTCCCAGTACCTACGTATGGGAAAGGTTGGTACCTTGAACGACGTGCGAATGCTCATCTGCTATTCAAGTTGTGTGTGCGATTATATTTTATACCCCCGGCATCATAGCACGACGAACTACGCTGTGGAGTATGCCAAAAATGGTGTGCATTGGTGCAGCTCTGTCCGTAGACGTGGAATGAACAGCGAGTGTGGTTCATTAGTTCTGTGAGGTTGCCCGGATAATTACAAGTGCTCTTTTGCAACGCACACTAGTTTTTCTCATTATCTCACTGCATGCCTTTCAGGAGACAGGAAATGGGCCATAGGCATCTGTTAGTTAGGTTTGTTCGTCCTATACTATGGGTATAGACCGACCGGGGGCTGAAATTTGGCCGGGTCCATAACCGGGGGGTAGCAAAAATGGCCAGGGTCTCAGTCGTTTTCAAGTTTCGGGGAACCGATTCTCTCTCTCTCGAACGTGCAACTTCTTAGGTTTCTGTTCCCTACCTTAGCTCCCTTTTTAAGTTCAGCATCGATTTCTCCTCTTACCGACTTTGCTTGCTACCATTTTTAGATTCTAATGTCTTCTTCATCTTCATATTTCCCGAAATTACTCGCTTTATGTGCATCAATCCGTGCATGGGTTCCAGTGCCACGTACCTACGTATTATTTTTAGTTATTGTTCGCTATTATTTCATTCCCATATTAGCTGCGTTTGCTTCTTGTCCCGTAATTTAGATCTTGAAATCCACTTTGTATAATAAGCACAGGGACGCCTGTGACAACTCGTTTGCTCGTTAAGCATGCTGTGCTACCTCGCTTCTAAGACTTTTTTCTTTGTATCGGAAGACCATGGTGCCAAAAATCCCTGAAGCAAAATAACTCAGCTTTGTATAAATTGGGTTAAAGGTGTGAACCAATATGCAATTAAATCCATTGTGAGAATTGGTGTTTCAAAATTAGTGTCGGCCTCGTAACTTGTAGGAATTTTCCTTAACGTCTGCTAGCTCATGATGTTTCTGTGGAAGTTGCTCAAGTGCTCTCGCTGCTCATCCTTTGTGTTGTTTCTACGTCGGACATTGTTGCTGCACTTGCGCCGTGTTGCGACACGAGGCGCACTGACGCGCTCAGTTAGTTACCGGTGCTCGTAGTCAACAGACGTCTCTGTCTTTTTTTTTCTTTAGCATTTAAATTTACGACACTCATTTCCCTATTAATGGATTCCTCGTGTGTATTTCGAATTGCTAACGAGAACATCGTATCTTTCATTACACCAGTCAGTGCTAAAAAGTTGCTTGCGAATTGTCAGCGATGTGTCGATGTTCAATTTAATTTTATAATACTATTTACCATCAATTAAAATATAGCTACTGGATGAGTTACCTTAAAATAGGATTTTAACAGCTTCGGAGGGCAAGTCTACACAGGTATATATTACAAAGTAAAGATTAGTTACGGTATCATGGCTGTATCACTTCGAGATAATCTTAATGTCGTTCTAAGTATCATTCGTTAATAGAGGGTAATGTGAACGTTTGGCCGTTTTTGAGGGTAACTTCCGGCTCCGCCTGCTTCCGGTTTCCTAAGCCCTCCCACTTCCGGTTTGCCCCCCCCCCCCCCCCCCCCCCCCCCCCCCCC
>LQNS02278094.1:47224349-47242703 GCA_001587735.2 Parhyale hawaiensis | reverse complement strand
TTAGAATCATTGCATATTTTGAAAAACAGACCAATTCTTAACTCTGACCAGACGGCCGTGCCTTTGTACACGCAATGATTTCTGCTTCCTCCCGTTTTTTCTTCATTTTATACCATATTTCTACAGTAGATATTCCTTGTTAGTTAGGTTTGTTTTGATCTTTCGTCCTTATACCGCTTTCTTTTCTTTTGTATAGCTATGTGAAAACATCTATTACGATAACTATTCTATCTCTTTCAAAATTTGTTTTTTTTGTGTGACCACGAGTACGAGGGAAGGAAGGATTGTTTGGCTCTGTTGAATTGCAACAGAGAGTAGGTTCTCATATCCTAGTGTCCCCCGGTACTTTGAGTTGGCCGTTGTAGTACATTCTTTACATGCATATTAGTAATAAAAATATGATTACCTATTGAACTTTCATGATGAATTCCTCACCGTAATTCTTGGCGACGCGGGTGCTTTAGTGCTCATGAACTGTCTCGCCCTACGCTGTGAAAAAATGTAAAGGATTCCACGTGCATGTTAATGAGGCTGTCATTTGGTTCAAATATCCAGTTCAGCAGAATCCTCGAAGCTGTTATCCGATTTATTGTAAAGTATATCAGAAAAGCCTTGAGAGACCCGGCGCAGACACCAAGGTAATTTTTTATTACCAGCAGTTCTAGTGCTTTTCCTGACCCTGCCAGCTCGAGCGGCGTTTTCTGTAGCCAGCCCAGAAGTTTCGACTGTTTTTTATATTTATTCTGGGCTCACAGATGAGTTATGACCCGCGAGGAGTATTTTCTTTTGGAAAGAAAATAGCTACCGTGGTAGTGAGTATTAGCTCAAATGCAGAATCCATGTTCCAGGGGGCAAAGGTCTAACTCTGTAACGAAAGAGCAGAATGCAAAAGTGCGAGGCATTAATTGATTGACGCCATCTGCAAGGGCACCAAAAGCCGCCCGCCATATTGGGTGGGTCTCTTGAGTATCACAAAGTCTACGCGCTGTGCCCTCAGAATGCCCCTCTCGGTGACGGTGTAAGTTTGTGTGCGTGTGTCTGTGTGCGGGGCTGCTGTGCGGCGGGCGACCGAGAGAGAGGGAGCTGTTTTAAAGCAGGGAGGTCCTAACGCTGCTGCTGCACCAGTTAGACCCAGCTGTACCGTGTGCTCCTTATTGTGATGCCACGCTACTACTCTTACGTTGTTGTGCGTGTGTGTATAGTGGCACCCCCGCAATGTGTTTAGCTTGGACCATAGAGCGGTAGCTTCGCCCTTGCTCTCTACCTACAGTTCCTATTCGTGTCTCGGCTTCCGTATAGGGTTTGCAGGGTTGCAGTGCTGAAGCCGGTAGGACTCATATTTTGGGAGCCCTGGGTCAGAGTCAGTGAAATGGGCCTATTTTGTTGAAAGATTCCGAGTGGAATCTTTTGGTGTTCGAGGAATCGGGAGTCGGGAACTTCTTGTAGCCAAAACTGAGAGTCGGACCTGGCCCATCCGACTTCGCAACCCTGAGCGTTAGGCATGCAGAACGTTTTTCTTCCGTTTTCTGTTGAATACCTACTCTTCATCGAAAATTAATTTTTCCTAATCAGTCGTTGCTAACTAATCACGCTTGCGCAGTCTTACAAATACACATAGGGTCCATCCATATCTTTCTTGTAACGAGCCCATCTCTTCTCATGAAACGCCCGCGGTATATATATAGATAGTAATTTAGAGAGGCCTTAGTTTAATACCTACTCTAATATTACGTTTTGTCCCATTCCGGTTCCCAAATGATGTTAAATGAAACATTTGTCACCTGTTAGGTACACTATGGTGATCACTCAGTTGTCTCTCGCTTTAGTCTCAAGTGATTGCACCAATGAAGACGATAATAATACCAGAGAGATTCTAAACGTGAAGAGTTACGTGCATATCGGCACCTGCACCTCATTCGAATCTGTGCGTTGTGAGCAAGTTTGTAACGCACGAAGTACCTACGTTTTAGTTAAAATACCCCTGTTCAATGGGCGCACAAAAAACTCGCTATAGTTAATCTAAGCCACTAATTCAATTAACACCTAATTGGTTCTAAAGCCCCTGCGGGGGGGGGGGGTGTAGGATAAGCCGTAGTGTTGGATTCGTTAGCGTCTCCCATCCAATGCTACGTGGAGTGGCGTCGTCAGGTGCTTCCAAAGCTTACCTTGGCCAGGCCTCTGGGATGTCTGGCTTCCGTACCCACTTTGCTTAATTCCATTTTCACACTCCCAGTGATGATTATTTTTTTTCCTTTCAAGGCATGCTGTTTCCATGTGCGTTGATCGTGCGTAGAATACCCTCGTTCAAGAGATTTCTTTCGACGTAACTATATATTCCTTCTTTTCCTCTCTCGAAACACCGTAGGTGTGTGTCTAAGGAGCCTAAGCAACGTATTGACTCAATGATTTCGTTGTGAAGAACAAAAAAATTAGTATAAACAGTGAACACTCAAGTTATATAACGAAGTTACCAACTAGCTCCCCCAAAAATTTTGATAGGTATTTGTTGTGTGTATTGCATTGTCTTTTGTTCCAAGAATTATCTTTTTTGCTTTTCACAGTCGAACTTTATTTTATTTTATTTTTGTTTAATTTATTTTACACTAACTTGTGAGTGTTCTGTGTGCATGTATATGCTGCGGAAAGGTGTGAACATTTTTCTCGTAAGGAAGCGGCGCCCATCATGACGGAGCAATATAAGAGTTCCAGTGCGCCAATACCACTACTAACACTAGGGAGTAGTTAACTCAATTGTAGTATAGCCCCGTTTGCAATTTTATCTCGTGTACATATGTGATTAAAGCTATGCTATAGAAACACTACCACTTTTTGCATTAAAAAATAACCATTGTCATGGGATGCTGATGCTCCCTAGGAGGAAGGTGTTTTGTCCTGTCGACTACCGGCGAGTTTTGCACCACTGTCTCCATGCACTGTCCGCCTCTATCCGCTTTCGTCTTGCGGAGGTATGTAGGTACTGCGTTTGTTTCTTCTTTCCGACGGCTTTGCTGCTCAGCATCAGCACAGACTACGCACACATCCGTAAAATGCTTCTGCACCAGTAACCTGAGCATTTGCAGAGATGATCGCAATATCTTCCCCAAACTAGCATATGTAATATTTTGCTTTTAGATATCCTGCATTTATTTATTATTGTGATATGCAGGGTTGGTCTCTCATAACTGCATGCAGTCATTTCTCTCCATTTGTGCCTTGTAGGGACGCTTAGTTTCACATGTTCTGGTTTCTTGGAAGGAGCTGAGTGCCTCTCGTGTAAATGCTCACTTACTGTATAGGCACTTCCGCGATAGAGATGAAGTCTTGGATAAACCCTGCTACCCTTACCATCCAATGGCAGTTTCTTTCAGCTACGGTATTAGGTATGTAACTTACTTTCTTTGGCAGTTTTCCGCGCTACTGGGCTGCTTTTGTCATTAGCAATCAACTCAGTGGCATCATTGATTGTATTTGCGTTGAGGATCGCGCCAACTACCAGTCTCGTGCCTCGTATCTCCGCCATGTATACAAAAGTACCGTAAGATGGTGTTATACCGGATATACGGGACATTCTCGGTTATGCCATTCATAGAGTTTTGATCGTAAAGGCCTGAAACTTGGAATATATTTGTCTCTAGTCGTCTTCTTTCTAACACTTAAGTTTCAAGTGAATTGCTCCATCNGGGGGGGGGGGGTGTAGGATAATGCGTAGTGTTGGGTTCGTTAGCGTCTCCCATCCAATGCTACGTGGAGTGGCGTCGTCAGGTGCTTCCATAGCTTACCTTGGCTAGGCCTCTGGGATGTCTGGCTTCCGTACCCACTTTGCTTAATTCCATTCTCACACTCCTAGTGATGATTATTTTTTTTCCTTTCAAGGCATGCTGTTTCCACGTGCGTTGATCGTGCGTAGAATACCCTCGTTCAAGAGATTTCTTTCGACGTAACTATATATTCCTTCTTTTCCTCTCTCGAAACACCGTAGGTGTGTGTCTAGTGAGCCTAAGCAACGTATTGACTCAATGATTTCGTTGTGAAAAACAAGAAAATTAGTATAAACAGTGAACACTCAAGTTATATAACGAAGTTACCAACTAGCTCCCCCCAAAATTTTGATCTTTGTTGTGTGTATTGCATTGTCTTTTGTTCCAAGAATTATCTTTTTTGCTTTTCACAGTCGAACTTTATTTTATTTCATTTTTGTTTAATTTATTTTACACTAACTTGTGAGTGTTCTGTGTGCATGTATATGCTGCGGAAAGGTGTGAACATTTTTCTCGTAAGGAAGCGGCGTCCATCATGACGGAGCAATGTAAGAGTTTCAGTGCGCCAATACCACTACTAACACTAGGGAGTAGTTAACTCAATTGTAGTATAGCCCCGTTTGCAATTTTATCTCGTGTACATATGTGATTAAAGCTATGCTATAGAAACACTGCCACTTTTTGCTAAGAAAAATAACCATTGTCATGGGATGCTGATGCTCCCTAGGAGGAAGGGGTTTTGTCCTGTCGACTACCGGCGAGTTTTGCACCACTGTCTCCATGCACTGCCGCCTCTATCCGCTTTCGTCTTGTGGAGGTATGTAGGTACTGCGTTTGTTTCTTCTTTCCGACGGCTTTGTTGCTCAGCATCAGCACAGACTACGCACACATCCGTAAAATGCTTCTGCAAAAATGATTGCAATATCTTCCCCAAACTAACATATGTAATATTTTGCTTTTAGATATCAATGTCCTATTCCTGCACTTGTTTATTATTGTGATATGCAGGGCTGCTCTCTCATTACTGCATGCAGTCATTTCTCTCCATTTGTGCCTTGTATGGACGCTTAGTTTCACATGTTCTGGTTTCTTGGAAGGAGTCGAGTGCCTCTCGTGTAAATGCTGACTTACTGTATAGGCACTTCCGCGACAGAGATGAAGTCTTGGATAAACCCTGCTACCCTTACCATCCAATGGCAGTTTTCTTTCAGCTACGGTATTAGGTATGTAACTTACTTTCTTTGGCCGTGTTTCCGCGCTACTGTGCTGCTTTTGTCATTAGCCATCGACTCAGTGGCATCATTGATTGTATTTGCGTTGAGGATCGCGCCAACTGCCAGTCTCGTGCCTCGTATCTCCGCCATGTATACAAAAGTAATGTGATTGGCCGAGGAGTGTACCCAGCCGGAGTCCATCCACAGCTTAGTGTTGTTTTTTATGAGCACATTAGGACAATTGTTACTTCTTCACTCCATGCAGTGCACTCTTAAAACGAAAATTCCAGATAGAACTTCGAGAGCTTAAAAAATCGTATGAATTTGGAACCTAATTTTATTCATTGAAAACTGTATAGAAAATATGGAAAAATAGAATGGGTAGTTGAATGCCGAAGAAAGAAGACCCGATACGCGAAGGAGTTCAAACGAATGCACACGTCAAGGTACACGGTAGTAAGTGTAGTCATTATCTTATAGTCTAGTGGCCAAAATGATGTGTTCATAGACATCAACCTTGATGTGGAAATTTGTACCAATTTTTTGCGTCCCAGATCTCTCGTATCTATGTTCTATATGGCATTATCTTTTTACATTTTTAGATTTTTCTGTGAAGGAACTCGATGGTTCCAAATTTGTAAAGATGCTTTTGTTTTGAGATTGTAGCTTCATCCAGGACACTTTCATATTCAATGAGTGTTCATTTCTTCATTTCTTTGAGTGGAAAATATCTTCGCTTTCGGGTGTGACAGTTGCGATGTATGATAACGACCTATTCATTGGTAGCTACATCGAGTAGGGTCGCTGTAACCTGGCCATTGTCGTTGAGCGCTTGCCGGATGTACATATGGCTTACAATATCAGCTTGAGATTTAAGACACCAAAGTGGAGATTAATTTCTTAATTTTTTTCTGTTATTAGCGGCAGTTATAATTTTGTATTGAGGTTGATGGAGCTGTGTCTTTGTTGACAATTTCTGAACAATTCTAGCTTGGTTGTCGGAAGCCCATATTGTCTTCACAGCTGCTCTAATTTGGCTATTGTGGGCGCTTCATTTAGCGCCGCACTGAGCTCGCCTCGCCTTTGTTAGCAGCAGACCGAGGGAGCGCTGCACAATTTCACAGAGTCTCGGCGCCATCAGCAATTGTTATCGTTATTAAAAATACGGTGCTCGGACGTCAACGGACGGGTGAAGCTGAATAAACTACTAGTCAATGTCAAGAAGCCCGGAATGCTACTAAAAATAACACTAAATAAAAAACCATTCTATGTCTCTGAAATGCATTGCCCCACAGTCAAACGCAGCACCGCCGGCAATGAATTCTAACTGCTGCTGATGTATGTTATCCCTGTTGTGTGCAAGAGATGTGTTCCTCGGCTGCTAAGGTTGAGCAGAGCAGCTCCCCATGTGACTGACCTACTGCACAGGGTGCGCTGCATTGGTGATCATCTCCGCACTCGCGCTTACTCTTGACATACCCAGCCGAGGGACGACGTGTCAGGTGCCCCACGCATGGCCTGGCTGACTAAATGACCGGCGCAGGCAAGAGTAGAGCTGCAGACCCGCCGCCGTCTCCCGTTCTCCTTGAACGCCATAGCGGAGATGGTACCTGCTTCCCTCTCTATAGCTCTTGCTCAAATTTCCTCGGCCTCAGGTTGCACGCTGAGCAACAACTGGTTCTTATTTTACCGTCTGGGGCTGCTTTCTCAAACGTTTTTAAAGCTGCAGGTGTTGTAACTGCATGAACTGATGCGGGCACGAATGCAGTGTCGTACCGTAGTTTATAACTATATGATGTCCTCCTGTTTTCAGTACTTCCGTCCCATTCACATAATCCATTAAACATCCGTAATTCTGTTATAATCGGTTGAAAAAAAGGTGACATTTATGAGTTGTGACATCGGTTCTTCTGCATGACACTGTACGTTATTCGTTCTCGCAGCTTTACGTTTTTTTTTATGCCAGGCATTGTACGCTGTTCAGCAGCATTGCAGCGAATCGAGTGTCATACTTTCAGTGAACCTTGAGGCTTTGAGGAACGGTAGGATTAGTATTCTTGTGTCCTACAGTGCTTAGATATGTTTCGCTCTTTCTCTTCATTGCCGATTTGCTTTACCAATGTGTGGCATTGACCCCAGATCTGATGAGAACACAGTGTGCATGGGTTCCGCGTTTCTGTCGACAGACAACACTTTCCTTGCTTTCTTGCAAAAACGTGCTGTATTTATGGAAGCCTGAACCATCATATGAGATCGTGCCCTCACAGTTAAATCTTCCTGTAGCCAGCATTTCAAAGCTTTATTTATTAGGATAGTTTTATATCATTTCTATTCTTTAGGCGACAAGCATCGCTAGCACAAATTTTGGTGAACGACGCGAAGCCTGTAGAATGCTCAAATTGTAGTATGAAAGTGGCTTTTTGTCTCTCTACAATCGACCGTTGATTGAAAAATTCTTAACCCTTTCGTTCCCAAAACTCTGCTTTTGCTATGAGTATCTAAAAGAAGTTCATAATAGACACTGTTATTGTAGTCACTTGAGCTCCACATTTAGTTTTAATTAGGTATCGTAAATACATAAAAAAAGAAGCACTGACTTTGGACGGGTGGTAAAATATCTTGCCAAAATTTCAAGAGCGAGAAACAACGCGCTGGTTTCAATAATCGAAACTTTGATACGGGAACTGGAGTTTCCATAGGGAACGAAAGGGTTAAACTCAGTAACAGAACTCTCATGGAGCAAAGAATTGGCCATTCGCTTGAATTGGTAGTGTTCGCCTATCTTATGTTACGTGGAATAACTCCCCATAAGGGACCCATAAATCAAGTGTCTGATTCTACTGAAACACCCTGGACGTTAGCGCGTTGCTTGATTCTTTTTGTATAATTTGAGCCTCCGCTGCCTAGATAACAACTGTAAAGCTAGAGCCCACACGCAAGTGACTGCCTGGCTTGAAGTTAAACTCTGGTGCAGCCGTGATCGTCTCCGCTTAAATATTAATGGCCCTGAATAGTTCAATGCTGACCCGAGCTACTTACTGGTAGAGGCCCAAACTCAGTCAATACCGTTTGTGACCAAACTTTGCTGCTGCAGTGGTGTGTCTGTCAACTGCTATGTAGGTGCGGTCAGATGGCCGACCCAATATTATGCGTCGAGGTACTTTCCTTACCTACGTCTAAGTTCTTCATGTGTACTCTGAACGGAGGTTTTATCGTAAAGTGTTTGTCCCGATCATACCTCGCGCATTTCTTTTTGTTCAGTAGCTATATGTATTTCCTTAATTAAGCTGGATATATTTGGCGTTTGAAGTTCCCAGCAAAGCCATGATACAAAACATTTTTTTGTTGGGATGAAAACTTACACTGCTGCAAATCTGATGACTACGCTTGAAACAAGATGTAGCTATGTCTTGTTTCTCGAAATCACTGCCTCGTTTCGCGAAGTTTGCGGCAGCCAATGATGATTCTTCTATTTTTGCTATTATACATAGATGTGACTGATCTCGATAGAGGATGGCCGTATTTTGCCATGCCTAAATTACAGTAGCCTAGTGATGTCCGCCGCTTAACCCTGTCTACCGTTACGCAGTCCGTCTACCTTACACTTCGTCTGACCTTTTTTAGTATTCTGATGTCACCTGTGAATCTCGCATTTGTTCTGCCAGCAAAGAGTTCGCACTTGTACCGTGATAAAGACATAGAGGTACAACCGTAGCTATTTCTTGCATTATTCTCATGTTCTAAGCGCTGTTTCCCATAGTTTACAGATAAGTTAGTCCTTCATAATGTTACACGTTTCAATTTTTTTTGTCGGCAAATCAGATTTTTCTCACTATTAAGGGACCCGTTGATATTAATTACTACCCCGTCTTTTTTCTACTTTGATGCGATAGCTATGCAACAACAGATTCGGCCAATTTCATCAATCACAGCAGCGTAAGCGCCCTGACACACGGTAAGTGGGGACTGTCATTGTCGGGCTTGCTCCGCCCACTTTCTCTCTTTTTCAGCTGCTCTCTTCATTGCCGACTTGAAACTGATGACTGACGAGCCAACCTTGGTCAAAAAAGAGAGTGTCAGTCACTGATGATCACGGACTCGTACCAACCTCCATGCCGCCGCTCATAGTGCCGCCGCAGCTGCCGAAGTAGAAGGATGTATGACCGCGCTGCTCTTCAGTAGCGAACCCTGTAGTTAATATTTCGCGCGCTCTTTGTCACTATATAGACTCCAGTTCAGTTGTGCACTTCTTTCATGACAAAATATAAAAGAAAAAATAATATTAACGCCAATTGTTGACTTCTAGCTACTATTATTGTAATGACTGATAAGATTCCTTGGCGCGTAAAATTTTGCTAAAATTAATGTATCTTTGAGTTCTCCGAAGCAGCATTGCGGAGTCGGATGGTTCAAGGTCCGACTTCAGGCCCTCCAGAATTTCCGACTATAACTCCGACTCCAGAATTTCCGACTCCTGGTCCTTAAGATTTTTCCGACTCCGACTCCTTGATCCAACTAGTAGTTAGGTTAATGTATACATCAGTTAAATATGCCCAATTTTTTTACTAGTTATATGACAGGCTCATATCGAGCGGTTCGGCGATTCCAGAGAAAACAGACAAGTTCACAACATTTTCAAATTGAGATTCACGGGAAAATAATGACAGTTGAACTGTGAGACGTCCAATTCTCGACCATATTGCATGACTATAATCGAGAACTGGAGCCTGTCAACACCGATTACTAATGACGGTTACATGTGAAGTTATCGTGCCAAGAAATGATTGACATGGACAAGGCAATGTAATATAGGAAAATCTTATCTATGACGGTTACATGTGAAGTTATCGTGCCAAGAAATGATTGACATGGACAAGGCAATGTAATATAGGAAAATCTTTTCTAGGAATGGTCCTTGTCGACACGTCCAGGCATGGTGGACATGAACATAGCACTTACAGTTGTTAACTAGGCGGAATCCTTTACGTACTAAATATTCTATGAGTCCTACGACTTATTTTTAAGAAATTAACACAATAGAAAACTTACAGGTCACTATTCAAAGTGTTCCTTAAGGCAAGTGGCGCGCTCCGTACACTTGAGCGCACGTCAAACGGGCGGAGGCGTCAAAGGGCGAAGACGATGCATCACACAGGTATTGGATATTGTACACTTGCGCGCACGTCAAAAAGGGCGAAGACACGCATGGCGCACGTGTCATTTTAAGGATATTTACAGGTCACTGACAAATGTCACAATCGGTATAAGCGCACATGTTGAGGCAGACGTCGTGCGCAGTCACGCGCACCCTCAGTGCACGGGTGCGCGTTCGAACTCCTCTCGAGAACTGTCCCGCTGGTTATTTATACGAGTGCCCAGGGCAGATTCTGGAACCTTCTGGTCCCTATGGAGTATACCGCCTACTTGTGGGTCTCACCCAATAAGCTTCGATGATTTCTGCGCAGGCTTTCTCGCGCCTATTTGTTCTGCGTTTCTTGGTGCTTCGGTTACCAACACATAGTTACAGATCTATGACAACACGGTATTTATCTCCTACCTTAAAAACCACTGGTATTATACATGCAATATGTACATCAATTGGTATCTCGCATTTAAACACAGGTGGTGCCTTACTTAAATTACGAGTATAAGTACCTGCTTAGCGTAATTTTCTTTAACTCTATGCGCGTTCCGCGCTCTGTGGCATCTCCACAGGCCACGTTGCTCAAACTCTAGAAGTTTCTCGAAACGCAATAAGAAAAACGACAAGAACATTGACACTTTAAACAATGGGACCTATTTCGAGAATCCGCTTTGTGTGTGCAGATACAAAGCGAAGCGAACTATTGTTTCTACAGTAATTTAAAAAAAGTTTATTGCTGAATAATTGGAATCATCAAATTTGAGATTTTAGGTAAATTTAATATGCCCGCTGATGAATATTTATGTGTTCATTTTTTGATAGATATATATATGAGCTTGTACACAGCTTGTACACATTGTTTCCTAACAAAGCTATTATATTTTGGAGAAAAACTCGAGTCCCTGAGGTTTATGCTAAATGCACAATTTGTCTTAAATATATGGTAGCTCTAAAGGATTTGTATGTCTTCGTACCACGACCCAGATTTAAACACAACGGGCTTGGTACCAGGACATGGTATCGCACAGCCGTCCTCTCCCCGTCGACCACCCCTCTCAGTCGCCCTCCGCTCCGTTAATTTCCTTGTCTTTAGACGGTTCGATTACCGCTTGAAAAGGATGCCAGTTATTACCAGAAATATGATCTTTTAGGCAAAATAGCAGAAGTTTTGGTGACAATAATGTAAGATGATAACATGTATTTGCAGTTGTAAGAAAGAATTATTCAAAATGTTTGCTAGATATTAGAAAGGTTCGAGAATACAATAGCTTTCCTTGTACCAACCGCGGCCTGTGCTGTGAAAACAAAGGCGGGCAGTCTGAGTGCAGCAGCCGTAGAGTCAGTGCGGCTGCGGGAGCACTACATGTTTTGCGGCCCCGACGCCGGTCTTGGCTTTCGGGGTGGAGAAGTGTTTTTTGTAAATTCTCTTGTGAAATTCTGAATACACAACGTCCATTGCAACCGAGTTTTCCTTTGAAGACCCTTACGATCCTTCGATTTTCCGGCGCGTAGGAGGTCATGGGCGACGAAATAACAAGGCCTATGACACCACCTATTAGTTTTATATAGAACATTTGCTTGGTGATGGTCAATGGGAAGAGTGGAATTTTTATTTTTTTGAATACTGGAGGCATTTTCATTTACTTGTCTGTCCAATTGTTTTCAGTTAGCTAATTTGTAAAATAATTAGGCCCATGTGATATATTAGTGGCATGTTCAATACAATTAGCAAATAATAGAATAAAAAAAAATAATACTGTCACTAAACCATAATGATATAGTTTATTAATATACATAATATACAAATATAAACTAACAGTGGAATCTAATACAACAGCTCAAGTTTCAGTATTCTCACATTTGTACCTCAAATGGATTCCATCACTATTTGCATCACTTGGGACTGCAATTACACGGTTTGTTCATGAAATATAAGAAGTTAGGATAAATCAGCATTAGACAATCTAGGTACTCCATTATCAATGGCAAACACATAGATTGAGCCAAAGACAAAGTAGCTATGCCCACAATTCCATTTTTTTTTTTAAACTTGAGACCAAAATTCTGAATTAATTTGAAAGTAGGTAATTTTTTTCTGAATGGGATTCCGGAGTCTGAATCGGGTGAAAAATACCGACTCCAACTCAGACTCCTAGAGCAAGAGAGATTCCGACTCCCCCACAAAACCGCCGACTCCAGCTCCGACTCCGCAACCCTGCTCCGAAGAGGGAAAGTTTTCTATGACTGAGTATAAAGCAGTTCATATTTTAAAAAAAGCTCACCACTCGGATACAAGGTAACTTTAAGCTATGTATTTTACATGGCATCGATGCCGTACGGTAAGAGCAATTCAAAATCTATCCAAGGGCAGAAAATAAACTTTAATAGATGCAGATTTATCTACGAACGTTTCTTAAGTGAACTTTTTGCTAAATTTTCAATTAAAGTGGCGTAATGTGGTAGCTATACTTTAGCTTTACCATCTGGCTAACTTTTTTTATTGAAACTTCTCATGCGACTGATAGAGCTTGTGACTGACACTCGAATCGCGCGCGTGTGGCCGTCAGTCACAAATCGTGGTCATCGATGACACTGCCCAATGACCGTGTGTCTGGGCCTTAACCCTCTGTTCTTGATCAAAATGTTCTCATTAGATCTCATCATTAGATAAAAGTGGACGTCTCCGTGTCTACAAATTGCTAAAAAAATTGCTGGTTGGCGGATAAATCTTTACCCTCAACTAGGTATAGCTACATGAAATTGCGTGGTGTTGTGAATTTCGTACTTTTGTTTGTTTCTTCATTTTCCTGATGTTCGGGGCGAGGCACTTTCTGCCCTGACATTTGTGAACGTCCGAAGAGACTAGTGAAGGTGGGAACGCATCTTTACATTGAAATTAAGATTCTATAGAAACACTTGGTCTTCTTTAACATTACACTCACACTGATTTGTGCGTAAAACTTTCATATTATAGACTGTACATTCTTTTTCATTTCGTAGCAATGAAATCCAGAAGAGCGCACTTTTAAGTGAAGTTTTTCATTCTGCTGTTGGAGATATCATTACCATTGTAGTTTTTCTAAATACTGTCTGATTCAAATGCGATGGAATGAAGTTGCCAGTGAAATAATTTCATGCATATTCAAGTTTTGTTGAAAAATTCTGATATTTGGAGCAGATCCCTAAACGCTTCCCGGAAGCAAAATTTAAATATAGTGAAGTTGAAACTTCGGCCTTGTTTGTGCATCATATATAAGCTATGGGAAAGGTACGGCCGCCATATATCGGGGGACAGAGGTACCTACCTATGGACCATGACGAGATTCCCATAAAACTTGTTTTGACTGTCAGATAGTTACTCTAGTACTATACTATAGCTATACAGCAATAATACATTTGTTGGTTGATTGGTCTCTGCGTTGCAATCTGAAGGATAAAATCGGTGAAAAATCATACCTAGCTATCGAAACTTCGAAAGCAATAGGGTTGTTGCAAATGGTGGCAAAGTAAGTGTGCCTTAAAATCGAAGGCTCTCCTCGCTTTTGGTTATTTATATATATATATATATCAAGGACTTCTGGTTAGTAGTAGTCCTTGATATATATATATCAATTTTGATGCTCTGCGGTTGTATGTAACCTTCAGGTCCCTTGTTTTTGCTGCATATGTTTCAATCGATCCAGTTCCGTTTATAATCCATTTCGCGTAATTTTTCTTGCGCTGAATTTTTACCCATCACTTGAAATTTTACCCTGAGTAGAAGTAAAATATTTTGACTTATTGCTGCCCAATTTTATCCTGAGATGGTCAATGTTTGTATCGATAGCCTACGGTAATAGGCCTACGCTGCTCAATGCACCGGGTAAATTCTTTTGGTTGAACTTTATTTACTTGCTACGACTTGATTACGAAACGTACAGTATTTATGCTTCGGGATTTTACTGGCAGGAAGGAAAATTCTGTTGCTCCAAACTTACTTTAGTGTCTCTCGTTTTCAAGTTTTGGTGAAGTTGTAGATCAAGTGTGCAAATAACGGATGTAGCTAATTCATTTTTTTTTGTAGCAGAATCTGTACCTCAACGAGAACAAAAGGTTCTTCACAAATTCATTGCCGTCATTTTTGACGGCTGGTTACTGAAGTAAATTTACAAATACAAATTTATTAGATCTATGTCACAGGGTTTTGATTTTATACGTATACATTCCTTGGCAAAATAAAAGTGGGACCGAATGCTTTTTATAGTTAGAGGTAGTAGACTAGTAGTGACTAGTAGTATTAGTAATTTCATTGATTTTCATGAGGGATAATTTTTTTTTAAATCCAGCTTACTGTGTCAAGCCAATTTAATCATGGTATTGAAGAATATAATGACACCTAAGAAGAAAAAGAAGCATTTCTATGAAATACGAAAAGCAGAAGTGTATAGGGATGAGACAAAGTAGCATGCAGTATCAACAATTTTTTTTTGCCGAGGAAAAAATCATGTTACTACTTTCTTTTCCGTTGTGAAATAAAGTGGTAAACAATTCGGGTAAATTGGTAATGTGGTGAGAACGACCACAGGCTCACGTCATCGCAATTCCTCAATAAGAAGATAACTCAAGGCTGAAAATCACCGGTCTTTGCAACAGGAAAGAAATCCGTTCAAATATGGCCAAAGAGTTTAAAATCACTGATGGTAGGTCTTTCTCCAAGAACAATAATATAGGAGGTCGAAGGAAAACGATGTATCATAAAGACGACGGGCAAAACTTTGTTGTCAAAAAAGAATGTCAAAGACAGAAAGAGTCATGTTCCTAACTATTTCTTTATGCCGGAATGGTTTCAGTGAGCTAAATTAGAGAGCAGAGGCGTGGCGTGACCGCGTTTATGACCATCGTGTGAACACGCTCAAATTATTTGTATAGATATGTCAGAGTTTTCTCTTGTGAGTGATGCTCGTAGACGGTGCCTTCGATGATCAGGTGAGAGATTCAGGACTGATTTTCTCTATTAGTTATCTACAGAAGCGAGGGATTATGGATTGAAGAGTAGTTTCATCCCTTGGCGTATGAGAAGTCTGTATATAAGTATCAATGCCAAAGAATACATCGCGTCATCGATATCTTATACAGAGGCTTACTTCCGGCCGTTTCGATGGGTAACACCCAGCGTCGTTTACTAAGAACCTTTCAGGCAATGCTATTTGTACGCAAAGCCAAGTTCCTTAAAGTCTGTTTGAGGTTAAACGACATTTCAGTGAACACGGCGCACTAGGAAAGCCACCAAAGTACTCAAAATATCAATACACTGCATTCGTCTGCTGCCGTACAGCTTTGCGCCCCTCGGTGACACGTGTCGACCAACCTTACTGATTACCTCCGGCGACACGGCAACGCTTCACCTGCAGTGCACGCGCACGTGTCACGCCGGAGCAGGTGCGGCTTCACTGTTTAAACTCAAAATACTATACGCGTCAAAATTGCGTCTCTGATTGTAGACAGGAAAACTGGCTGCTAGCCTATTTATAGTTGAACAGAAAGCTGGTAACTCCCAGGGAAGTGCCGTGCAACTGAATCTTTAGAACAAGTCCGTGCTGTTGATTGTGGTTTAAGATATGTGTGGAAAGTTTTAGATGATATTTTAAATTCATTTCCACGTGTTCTTGATCTGCTTGCTATTGCAGATGATGTTTGCGGTAGACTATTTCTTATCGCAAGCATTAATGCATGTGAACGCGGTGGGGATTGTGATATATATTTCTACGACTACATATTTTCTGCATTTGCTACACTTCCTGCTTGTGTTGCATTCTACAGCTCCGAACACGAGCTGGTGGTTACGCTTCATATTGTGATGGTGCTTCCGGTGCGATCCTGATCGATATCGCTCGCAGGTGTTAAGTAGTTGTGTTTTTTTCTTCTTCTTTTCTTTTTTTACGTTTCTTGTTGGAAGGATCCGTTGTATAGCGGAGTATTTGGTAAGCCTGTAGTGTGACCGTATAAGTATAATATCTGTTGCTGTAGTATGGGTACAGGTGATTTCACGAACTCTCTCAGTTTCACAGGTTTCGTGTGATGGGACAATGTTCAGTATGTTAGATGAAGTGCATTAGATTAGACGAGGTGAATCAGGCCAAACGGCGTAAGCCTATGGTAGATAAGAAATGCGCTGCATTAGATTGGGATAGGTTAGACCGAGCCGGAAAAGGTTCGTTTGAATGAAAAGTAATAGGTTATGAAGTTCAGGGGTTTTATGACATCACTATAGTTGCACTACCTGCCCACTTGAAACTAACATATCTATTCCAAATTTCTAGGTCAGCAGTTTCTCTTATATAGGTTTGGTGTCGACTACTACAAATTAGAAAAAATATATTTCTAACATGTGAGGAGTAACGGACTCAATCTAGACTACCATTCTAACTGAGCCTGGGCGGCGGTGAGTCTCTTCAGATCACTGCATAATATGCGACATCAGTAACGACAGATATATCTTTACTATTAGCATATTACGAGTTTCTTGTCGTTGCCATGTGTTGCTATATCGCATCATCAAGAGCACTGCTGAATGGTCATCATCTCAGTGCAAGACTGTACTTGTATAGCCTGCTGAAATTGGAAGTTCGTACCCTAAGCAATTTACACTAAATGGGGATTGACGCTTGTCTTGGCTAGTTCTTCGTGAAGCGACTCGAAACCTACAGAAGACTGTTTGTTTGGAAAGAGGTCGCCTGTCGTCCTAGCGCAGTATGGCCTGCAGAGCAGTAGACCGTTGGAGGTGCCATGAACCTTGCAAACCATTTCTTGTACTCTGTGTATGAAAATTACAAGTGCTCTTTTTTCACGATTTGGTAGCGTTGTAGGTATTACAGATGCGGAAGTTCTTTGCCGCAACTTGTGAGATCTGGCTCAGTAAACCGATAGCAACGATTTGACACAATAGGTAGTATTTTGTATATTAATATTTTTTACTTTATAACATGTCGTTGTGCTGTGACTGAGTAGCTCTCATTTATAACGTGGAATTTTGGTCTAAATCCGCGATGAAATGCGTAGCGCATCGTGCTAACTAAGATGTACCGGTACAGCTGTGCCTGTTTCTCAGCTTCTCATCGCCCTCAGGGGTACCTATATTCTGACGGGCCCTAACCCTGCCACAATATATCTGGGCCTCACGAACCCAAAGGTCCCAAGTGCCTTTTCCGCAGGGGATGTTGCATCTGGCCCCAGTTCTTGCTGACGAGGTTAGTTGGGTAGTTTTTCCCGCCAGTAGTAGCGCGCTGAGCCAACCGCGTTTTTCCGGCAAGAATGCCTAGATGAAATATTCCTACTGATGAAGAGCGTTATGTTTTTTCAGTTGAGCTTCACTCTTGAATCGCCTCGCTGCGTCTAGGGTGGTAAAACACTGAATCTAATAATAATAATCAGCTTCTCATCACTGTCTTTCCATGCCAACTAGGGTTAAACTCCTTGAAGAAACTAGCCATCAGGCAAATGAGTTCAGTGCTACAACTTCACGAGACAAAAAAAAAAGTATATGCTAAATATCTAGCTGGAGTTCACAAGGCCCTATATATTACGCAACAATATCCAGGAAATAGAAGGGCATTTTATCCCTTAGCTCCCGAATTAAACACCACCTTCCGTTGGCATGGTGAAAGTTTATGCACTGCATGGGAATACCTTTGTACTCTGTGTGAGCGTAGGCTTATCGGTGATGTTTGGGTCGGGTACGCGAGATATTTCTTTTTTGCCCACTTTGCTTCATTCGTTATTTCATTGCCCTTCGATTGTCTTTGTTGTTGCAGTTCTTTACCGATGATTTGATGTCTTCGTGGGCCGATCCCATTTTGTTCTTTTTGGATTGTGGTAAACACTGTTGGAAGAGAAACTTTTGTTATATATAGATTATAATCACAATACTAATAACTAGAGCACTCTGAGAGCACATGCCTCCGCCAAGCAAGGCAACGGTTACGAAAAATTCATATTGGTTCTGAGACCATGGTTTTCCTTGTTTCAACACCAAAACCTTATCATTTGTGCCTTTCAACAGGGTTAACAGCATCGGTAATTTTTTTGAAGATCCGTTCACTATATACTTATTTTTTGAGTTATGCTGATAGCAAACATTAGATTAGATTAGATAGGCGGCAGTAGACGAACCAAAAGGCCCATTCCCAAAAAGACACCGGGATTTACACCCCGATCCTCTATGAGCTATTGCCATTATGTTAGTAGAATGTAGAGGAATGGA
>LQNS02278094.1:47129112-47161926 GCA_001587735.2 Parhyale hawaiensis | reverse complement strand
CCGCATTCATTGTTGGCAGATTCACTGACGGCATGGAAGCGAAGGCCCTGAAGTCCTCAGAGAAGTACTACATCTTGCGACCGGAAGTGCTCGAGGGCTGGTTCTACTTGTGGCGCTTCACCAAGGATCAGAAGTACCGGGACTGGGCCTGGGATATGGTGCAGGTAATTCTGCACAGCCTCAGCTCGTTACACATGACACCTAGGTACATTATATCGGATGAAACAGAAGGAGGTCGAAAGGGAACGGTTATTTTTCAAAAACTGAGGGATCTTCAAGGATGGAGTAAACGGACAACGAAGGTTTCATTTCGTGTTTAATTCCCCGGCTATTTATGACCTACCTTAGTGCAAATAACTTGCTTCTCCTTTATTTGTGTCGCACTGGATTGTAATAGTTTTTTTCCTTCTGTGCCTATGTACCTGCTTCCATTCTCCTTGCTCGTACTGATGACTTTTTTATGGGTTTTCCTCTTCTCTCCTCCCTATTTATTATCCTCCTGCATTGCCCGTGTGGATCACCAGAAACTGTATGCAGAGTAAGGAAGGCATCACCTTGTAGAATACTACTACTACTGCACCGAATGTCAGAGGGATGCGACAGAATTTCCATGGCAGCCTATATATAGCTACATACTTGGATAGAGGTAGTAATGAGATTCACTGGTATTAACACAGTAGGTTTGAAGGTTCATGCCCATTACTTATCATACGGTATATGTCCTAATTCTTTCTCTCACCCTTTTGGGATGTGAAAAGGTTACTAAATAGGTAGACACTAAAATGAAATGTACGGTTACTGAAATAGAAGCTTCCACCTCCCTTAGGTGCATGGGTCAAGGGCTGTAGGGGTAGATTAGTTAAGTTGGTCCATCCTATGTTATGGGGACTCCTGTCTTCTGAAGGACACCATACTGGCATTGCAGCTTAACCTACACTTTAGGACATCTTTCGTTTGTGTCCACTTTACTGCCAGTTTTATACTCCTGCTGATGGTATTTATTGTTTTCACTTCCTTGGGTGTAGTGACTGTAGGGGTCTGTTAGTTAGCTTCGCCCGTTCTATCGTATGGCTCCTCAGGGGGCATAAGATAGACCATAAGGTAAGGTTCGCCCCTTCAGTGTTATGGGGAGCAACGACCTCAGGGGAACTATAGGTCACCATAGCCTTGGCTAAGCCTTCGAGACGTCTTTCTCTGTGCCTGCTTTGTTTGCTCCAGTTTCATTCTCATACTGACTTTTTTATTCCCCTTTCTTCCTCTTATTGCACCACAATACAGTCATTGGGTAGGGAGGCTTAAGCTAGTAATATAATAGAAAAATATCTCACTGGATGAAGTTTTGCCTATATTCTCGTGTTGCTGTGTCCACCCGCTATAATCCTCTGTAGGAAGGCCCTCGATGTTGGGTTCCGCATTTATCTTGGCATACTGTGCGTCTCTTCCATTTTCTTTCATAGAATATCTAATCTGTGGTATCGTATATCAGGGAGGCTTTAAGTAACTCTCATCACCATCTCAATGTAACGGAGTTTCGCGCCTCCAAGGGGGCACCCATGGTAACTTTAGCCCTAGCTCTAGGGCTTCGGAACATATTCTGCGTGTCCATTTTGCTTCCTTTCGCATAACTAGCAAATCTCTGTGTGACACACAGCTCTGTTCGGAAGTGCACCAGAAAATATTCGGACGCGCAATTGAGAAAATGTCCAATTGCCTGTCATCTCGGCCGGCCTTTCGCCTCAGCTGGGCTTTTGAGACCTCATCTTTTTTTCTGTCCGCTGTTTTTCGTTTTTTTTTCAGATGCTCTCGCTTGTTTTCTTTGTTTGCTGCTCGTATTTGCCTTTTTGTTTTCTTCCCATTAATGGGTTTCACATTTGATTAGACATCCCACGAGTGTCTTCTTTTTTCCTTTCTCCGAATCACAGCGTTTGTTGTATACGAAGAGCTCTGCGTAGGTGCTTAATTATTATCTCATTCCTACATAATAGCTTATTCTCGGTGTTTGTGCAGTCGCTGGAGCGCCACTGTCGTGTGGAGGGCGGCTACTCCGGCATCCAGAACGTCTACTTAGAAAACAGTCACAAGGACGACGTCCAGCAGAGCTTCCTCTTCGCTGAGACTCTAAAGGTTCGTAAAACATTCTAATCTTAGTTGTTTGTGTTCACCCCCTCAGGGGGCATATGATAAGCCATAGGGTTAGGTTAGTTTAGGTTCGTCCATCCTATACTATTGGGCCAGGCAACCCCAGGGTTATCTCCGCTATTAGCTATGCCTTCGGGACGTCTCTCTTTCGTGCCCACGTTGCTTTCTTCCCGATTTCATATTCATACTAACTCTGCTTTATTCTGTACTTCCTCTTCATTCCCGACTTTCTGTTCCCATGCGCGTTGATCCTGTGTGGGAACACCGTGCATGGATTCCCCATTTCTCTTGGCATACTATATTTCTCTTCCTCTTTCCTTTGTGATATCATTCTACTCGGAAACGGAGGCGTAAATTCCCTAACTATAACTAACTTGTATGTATTCATTCATATAGCACCGTAGTAGCAAAATTCTTCTCTTCATTCTCGGGGTCTCTCTGGGAATGGGCCTGTTGATCCGTCTACTGCCGCCTATCTAATCTACTGCCTGATTAGACTGTCCTCACACTGACTTTAGCCTTAGGTTCGCTCATCCTATGCAATGCGAGCAACGCCCTCAAGGGACTTCATAAGCTGCTTTAGCTTTAGCTAGGTCATAGACATTTTTTTTTCGTGTCCACTTCCTCGGAGGTGGGCTGGGGGGTAGGGGGCCGCTAGTCGTTGAACCTTCCTTCAAAATGGCATCATAGTTTGTGATGACCCGTGGTCGGCTGCAGCCGCATTTACTCTCTGGGGCCTATTGACCTATATCCGCAGCACAAATCAGTGCGTGCGGGTTTCCCACTTGAGAGTGCGGTCAAGTTGACTTCACCTTTATCATGCGCGTTGATCTGGTGTGGGAACATCCTCGAGCAGCAATGGGTTCCACGCTTCCATTGACTTACTGATGTCTGCTCCGTTTCTTGTTTTACAGCAGCTTATTTCTGCTGGGTTAGAAGCTTAGTATCAGTTATGTAATGTTGACGGTGGTCTTGGTAAAATTGTGAACCTCCTCAATACATAGCAGATATAAAAAACAAAAGCGCAAGCGACAACCCCTTACTTTACAGCTCTTATGCTAGTGAGTCCTGAGTGCTGGTTCACTCGACAGTCATGTGAACGTGTTCTATGAGCTTTGCATCTGAAGGCCGTACTTCATCTCGTTGAACCACAGAGAAGTGTACTGCTTTCTAACTTCTAGTTCACTAAGACATATAAAGATATATACCTACCTACCGTATCCGAAATATAACTAGCGATAGGTAGATAGGTACTTATTCTGGTGGCTGCTATCTTATTTTGATGCATGTTTTGATGGACTAGACATGCCTATGTGTTTACATGTACTGTGTACAACTAAACAGTGCGACATGAGCTGATAGAATTCACACATACGGCTTCTTTCTAAATTCGCCTCAATGCTATTCAAGTAAAATTTAAAACACTGACTTCTCGTTAACATAGGGACCACAGACAATCAATTAAAGCTTCACAACGTTGCCAGGAATGTATTCATTAGCTAGAACCAGTAATTCTTGCTTTTGATAATCGGTGGACTGCATATCCTGGTTTGTTATTTTCTGTAGATCGTGTTTGGTTCCTCAAGATTCTAAGTTTACCTCCCTTTGAATGTGTGGGCGAATTTGTGCTTTTTGTTGATAAATATATCCAGTGCATTAATCGGAATATGTTTCTTTTTTTTTTGTTTCTACTGTGCTTTGTGTCATTTATATTTACATCTCTATAGAACAACCGTAGGAAGACTTACTTGCGGTGGGTTCAATTCTGAGTGTACAGACAAGCTTGGTGTGGTCTGTACATCTGTTTATGTTCTGTGAAGCCTCGGTTGTCAGTGGAGCGCAATGTGATTGCATCACTTAATCCTTGACTCTGCTTTTGTTGAGAGTTGATGCTTGCGTAGGTACTTTACAATGTTAACCAGTCAACAGCAAGGCTATACATACATCTGTTTTCTTCAGGGGTATGGAGTCTTGGCAATGTTGCTGAAGGTTTGACGAATATAGTAAGTTATGATTGACCTCAAATGTGGTACAAGCCCATGGAACTTGACTAAAGTGAAGATGTACTCAAGGCAGCACTGTATCGAATGGCAATAAATTGATCAAAGTGAACGCCACACTGCTGCTTCATGAAAGTATTAATTTCATATATTATCTCCACAGTACCTGTACCTGATCTTTTCGGACGACTCGTTGCTAAGCCTGGACGAGTGGGTGTTCAACACAGAGGCCCACCCCATCCCCATCAGGGGCAGCAACACCTTTTACAGGTCGGCTCCTGCAACTGGTACGTCAGGTTTCCTCTATAGGCCCATTGCTAGAAATAAAGATTTCTTTTATCTCATGTAATTACTGTTATCATCGTAATAGAGCGTATAAATAACTAACTTCTCGAGGTTTTTCAGCCTGTTTTTTAACGTCTTACTGCGTCTTTCATTTATGCTGTGCGATTTAGAGAGCGTTATTCTCTTAGATGTATATTTTGTACATGAGTTTCAAGTGAGGAGTTTCGTTTCGCCAGCTAAGCAAAGTTACTGTAGGTAATCGCAGAGCAATTACGTTCTTGAGGAGTGAGGACGAGACTCGTCCTGCTCCACAGGATCGATCACGATGTGCGTACGGTAGCTATTGACTATACGAGAAGCTATCCCTCCAGTGTCCCAATTCAAAGTGAATTTTCGTAGTGGCAACACTGATTGAAGCGTGTTAATACTCCTCCCAGGGGTAACTCAACTTTTGGGTTGATATGTTCACATCTTCAGACCTAGCTCCTACGTGTGAGGAAATTCATTGTTTACAGACTGAACGAGTGTCCTTACTGAATTTCAGTTCTCTTTCGGTAATGCTTTGGCGCATGCGATAAGCGAGAATGAACGTCTTTTTCTCTAGGCGGTGCAATTCCTTACCCACCGTGGAGAGTGAGAAAATGTCTAATACTGCTTATCTATGAATTAGTTACATTACTACTAGCTACCGTGTAAGTTATTCGCCGCTGGGTTGGGCGGCAATTGCTTGAATGTAATGCTGATGATTCTGATATCTGAGGTGTACTTTGTCTTGTGGTGATCAGTCGTGGCATTAGCTGAAGCGTCCGCTGCTGCCCCTCCTGCACCCACCGCCACTGCTACAGCATCTTCCTCACTCGGCCGAGAACCCCTCCTCCCTTCGCGTGATATGCTCCTACGCCCGTCTGTTGGTGCTCTCTCTCGTATTCGCACTCTTCCCTCCGCTGCCACACTGAGCCATCATCTCCCGCTGGCGCACCCTGCGCGTCCTGCCCTTATTGCCCATCTCCCGGGCTCTCGAACAGCTAATCGTGCGCGTGTCCAGCGTCGCCCGCCGTTTGTATGGCGTCCTACGCCCTCTCTGCAGTCCCCTCTAATAGCTTCAGACTTCCAAAAACCTGCAGAAAGTGAGACTGCCCTATCTTTATCTCGTGAATCTGTTCTCCAGCTGCCCTCTACTTCGGTACCTGATGCTACGTTTGCTGGCCCTCACCGTACTACTGAAACGCATACTACCGTTGCTCCGTCACGTTTTGACGAATCTCTTCCTGTTCGGAACATCTATTCAGCTCGAAAGCCCAAAACTATGGTCAATTCCAGCGTTATAGTGCCTGCGAGAAGTAAAAATCCACCACTGCATCTGTCGGAAGGTGTGCCTAGACCAGAAAATCATGTCGCGCCCACTCGATCTGTCCCTGCAGCTGTACTTCCATCTTCATCAAGACGCCTTCCGTCGCTTCACTTGTACTTTGGTCATTCGCTTCATGATGCGCTACACTCGCCTTCCAGATCCCAAGCTTCGCGATCTCTCTCCGCCCATTCTAAGCTCCCGTCTAGTGATTTGCGTGCCTCTTTTTCGCGCTGGAAACTTCCTCAAGCGGGCAGATTAGCCCCAGCAATGCCTGCTCACGTGCTTCAGAGATGGTCGTCGTTTCCCCCTCACTCGCGTAACTATCTAACTGGCCATAGTTCTCGGTCTGTGACGCGTCCTCGCGTTCACTTACCTGACTCACGGACATCTGCCTCCCAGGGTTTCTTGGAGCACTCTATTGCATCGCAGCCAGTTGGTCTGCAGCCACCAGATCATAGTCATGCGTTTTCGTCCTTACGTGAACCTGACCTCATCTCGCCACACTCTATTGCACCTCAGCAGAGCAGGTCGCACATGACAGATTTTGCCCCTCGGCCAAGCGTCCGCCGAGTTTCAGCTCAAACCCCAATCTCCTTCTCAAGTCGTCATCCTTACCTTCACACCATTGACCGAACTGACCCTGTGTCTGAGCCTCATTTGAAGCTCTACCGGTCGTTTTCTAAACGCCTTTGAAATGTATATTTCTTCTCAGTGATCTTGACGTATTATGTTTATCTCGCATTGCTTGCTTAAATTATAGCCTTCTGCAAAGCTTCGTTTCTATGTAGGAATCCGCCATCCGCTAGCCGTCGAGACATCTTTCAGCCAGAGTGTTACCTGCACCACTAAGGGAAAATCTTGAAAATACCACTCCTGATGTCGTACCCTACCGAAAATGCAGCGTCGAAATTTGCCGCTCCGCCCTCCAAAGTGTCGATATACACGTGTTCTTTCTGTGGTGGAGCCAGCATTGAAAATTGCTTCAGTCCATGTTCCTACTTCCATACCCGCCGGGCTCGTTTGTTGCCCTGTCACCGTTCACGCATTTCTTTTGGTATTCCGTACACAGTTCGTGCATGCACTTGTATTGTAGCTGCTTCGTATCTCGTATTTTCTCACCTCCAGGTCACTTGACACCGTTAGGTCTGAGCCCAGTGGTTCCTTCTGCCCTTTACCAATTTGACAAACTTATACTAGTGGGATTCTTCCATAAAACATAACAACCTTTATCAGTTTGATTGATGCTATAATCGTTTCAAAATGTATGAGGAGGATTTGATAGCTAAATCTTATCCTACCTTCCAGATTGTCTGTCAAGCCGCCGCATGGTACATCAGCCGGTCAGCGCCACGCCAAGCTGAACGGCGGTCCGCCGAGCCAGCGCAGCCTTCAGCCAGGTGGCGCGGCCGCCAGGCAGCCACCCAGCCGAATGGTGGTTACCTCGGGGGTTGCCCTGGCTCAGTTCACCCTGCCCACTTGTGAAGTCGGCGAGGAAGGTTCTCTAGTGCCTACCTCCTCCGACTTCATGGACACCTACTCCCGGCAAGCCTTGGTGCTTGAAAAAAGATGAAGCCCTTTACCTGTAATATCTGGAGTATAGGCCCTAACTATGTGTAATTTAAAAAAAAACTTGGAAAAAAACTGCTACCTGCAGGGCATGGCATCTACCGCAACTTGATTGTTGAGCGTCTTGCTCATACCCTGTCAAAGTAAAAAATTCGACCAAATGCTCGCACCTCATCCACGAGCGTGCGTCTGCGGCTTCGAACGAACAATATCATATCTCAGTATAGCAGTGCCCTGAGCTCTGGTCCGAAACTTCTGCGAATCATATTTCGGTAGTATGTACTGGACTGGTTCCAGCCCGGCTCTACTAGGAGTTCGTTTCTGGGAGATGTCCCACGCTAGACTGCACGAGACCAGGGGTGAGACCCATTACTCTAACTACCTGCACCTCTCTCAGCGGGGTTCCCGCTAGGAAGGTACGCGATAACAGCCCATTTTTTCATGTCGTTTACTAGGCAACAGAAGCTTACTTCATCTGCCGAAAACGACGTTGACTGAATCGTCCTTGACCGAACGGTCGCACCTCATATACGAACGTGCTTATGCGGCCTCAAATGTATAGAAATCTTACCTCGCCCTAACAGGGCCTCGAACGTGTCACGCCCAGCGACGCCGGGCCCACCTCTCAATTGAAGTGGCCACCTAGGTCGAGGACGTTGACCAATCGTCTGGTAAGAAGTTGATCACACCTCGGTGTCGAGGGCTTATGCAAGCCCAAATGTACGAGACTCGTATCTCTTTCGGCCATTGCACTAAACTTGTGCCTGAGCCCGGCGTACAGCCCGATCTGTCGCCCACCAACGGGTCAGACCAATAATTCAGTATCCGAATGGTCACACCTCAGTCCCAAGCGTTAAAGCATTGAACATACGAGAATCTTACAGTGCCTTCATCTTGTTCTCAGGCGCAAAGCCTGGACTTGTTTCTTCCCACAACGCTGGGGAAGCTGCGCCGAGCTGTGGCTCACGACTCCCCATCGCTAACATCGATAACCGTTGCTCCTTTTACCTCGCACGTTCTCAACATTGTGCACGGGAGAGGCTCGCTATGTTTTTTGCTAAGTTCCCTGAACTAGTTCCGCCCGGCTACTCCTTGGTCTCCTCTCTCCACACCGTTGGTACTTACCTGGGTTTCCCAATTACCTTGGGTACAAAACTCAGCTCAGGACCTTGCACCCCGTACGGACACGACGGTAATATCCCTAGACTCTGACCAAGGTATTCTCTTGACCTGCGGCTCTTAACGCAATTAGGACAACGTACACCTCATGCATCATAGAGACATGTCTATCTCTGACGCTGACCTGACGTAGTCGGGCCACCAGCAAAGCAACCTACACGAAGCACTCCTTTGCTGCATCACTCAGGTACCTTAGGTCTCTACAGACCTGTGAGCTTAGCAGGCTCTACGCAGGCCCGTTGGGCAGCCCCGAGCCTCAGTACTTCACTCGATAAAGAGGCCAACACTCCAACTTAGCTCTTATAACTAGAACCGATCCAATACGACGCTCCCAAATCCGAACCACGGAGAGCATTCCCTTCCGTAGCATTATCAGCACATACGGGCTTCACTCGAGGAATAGCGCCCCTCTGGACCTTTCTGAGGAGTGCAAGCTCAACCTCCCTCCCGACTACGAATTCTACGCCGCATGCGGTTTTTTCCGTCAAGCACCTGTCACCTTGCGTGCTATGCCCCAGTAGCGAGACCCACAACTAACAGAAGTTGACCGGCGGTTACCACCACCCCAGATATTGGGCCTTCCAAGCCATGATTCTGTTGCACATAGCCCAGAACATACATACCAACTGGTGTGCCAACGTACGATAGGGCGGTCGATGTTAGCCCTCACTACTTGCTCACCTAGCTCTGCTAGACGTCGAGTCTCCGACTTCCAAGCGCAGCATGTGCTCGATATTTAGGCCTGATCGACCAAGTTGAGGCATCCCCAAAAGCATTACTCGGGGCCCCGCGACTGAGGAACCTCCTCTCCGACCCAGACCCTCAAATCAACCAGTCGGGTGTCACCTAATAATAGGAAGTTAATACGGATTTCCAGTTCCTTTTATACAAGTACCACTTAGCGCATACCATTAAGTTGGACGACCGAGTTGTTTGAACAGGCCGGGACTTGAAATAATTAGTTTCTGCCTTTACAGTCTGATCTCTGGTCACTTCCACAGCCAATGATTACCCGTTCGGGCCTTAAACTAATAGGTCCTAACGGTGTTAAGTGACCTAGAGGTGAGAAAATATGCTTGTGACGAGCCAAGGGCGACGGAACACGCCCTTTTTCTCGCCATAAGGGAACTTGACACCGTGAAGTCCTGCCACATCCCCGTCGCGACCAGAGGGTTGCGTGGGCAGGGTGAACTGAGCCAGGGCAACTCCCGAGGTAACTGCCAGTCAGCTGGGTGGCTGCCTGGCGGCCGCGCCACCTGGCTGAAGGCTGCGCTGGCTCGGCGGACCGCCGTTCAGCTTGGCGTGGCGCTGACCGGCTGATGTAACATTCGGTGGCTTGACAGACAATCTGAAAGGTAGGGAAAGATTTAGTTATCAAATTCTCCTAATACATTTTGAAACGATTATAGCATCAATCAAACTGATAAAGGTTGTTATGTTTTATGTAAGAATCCCACTTGTGTAAGTTTGTCAGATTGGTAAAGGGCAGAAAGAACTACTGGGCTAAGTTCTAACGGTGTCAAGTGACCTGGAGGTGAGAAAAAAGGCGTGTTCCGTCGCCCTTGGCTCGTCACTAGCATATGTTGCGGTCTTGCCCTCATCTAGGATGCTCTCAAGCCTTCGTTTGCCTAGCACTTGATTCCGTGCCTTCTGCATCCTAGTCATAGAGTTCAACCCAAGTAATCCAGATCTTGACGAGCCGTCTTCCATACTCTACGACCAATTCATACCACCCCAAACAATCTGCTGTCCATTAAATTTTAACACCTTGCAATGCGCCCCTGCTAGCCTATTCACACTACGCGCCTTTTTTCACCTTACTGTTCGCTCACCTTCTCCCGCAGCATCATTTACAAAACCCACCGTTATCCTCGGCAACTGTTGGCATCTGTAGCGTCAACAACCAGCACATTTTATACCTCTTTTTTCCTTCATTTAATAGTCTGTACTATGAGCAATAGCGGAAACATTCAACTGATTTTGAATTATATTTTTTTTCGCCTAATGGAACAGTTTATACTTACCATTGTTAGCCGGTTGGCAACGATAAGTTGCTCTGTACCGGGAGATCAAATTTAAGCGCGTCATTGCTACGATAATCGTCATTTAGTACTAGGGGTAAAATCTGGAGTGCCACAGTCTACAAACAAGGTCGTTTGGCATCGGGACAAAATCCAGAGCTTCACTGCGGAGGTGGAACATCATTCGGCAATTTGGGCAAAAAAATCTAGAGCATCATGATCTGCTGAGATGGTCATTCGGCATCTGGGGCAAAATCTAGAGCTTCGCTCTCTGCAACGATGAAGGTCATTCGGCATCTGGGGCAAAATCTAGAGCTTCGCTGTCTGCAACGATGAAGGTCATTCGGCATCTGGGGCAAAATCTAGAGCTTCGCTGTCTGCAACGATGAAGGTCATTCGGCATCTGGGGCAAAATCTAAAGCTTCGCTGTCTGCAACGATGAAGGTCATTCGGCATCTGGGGCAAAATCTAGAGCTTCGCTGTCTGCAAAGGTGAAAATCATTCGGCATTTGGGGCAAAATCTAGAGCTTCGCTGTCAGCCAAGATGAACATTCTGGCATCCGGGGCAAAATCAAGTGAGAATTTGTTGACGACAGTGCCGCGTGCACAGCGCGACTCAGGACTCGATGTGCTGGCTACCATGAAATGTAATTGTGCTGCGACACATGGATGCGCTTGTCCTGTGTGCTGTTCTGCTTTATTCCGTGGGATTGTTAAACGAGACTGTCGAGTCACGGTGTTTGTAATTGGCCAAACTTTCTGAAGCTGCAGCAAGCACTGTAGCCATTGAGTTCGTTTTTTAAAACCCACAAACCTTATACAAAGCATGTTGCGGTTTTGAGATGGTTGGCATTGGACCGTATCTGCTTCATGGTCTTGCATAGTGAGCCGTAGTGAACAGATAACATGACTTCTCTGGTGTAACAGAACGTAATTTTGAGATGAGCGAGCTTTGTTGTGCTTACATGCATATCATCATCGTGAAACATGCCCGCCCATTTTGAAATATGCTGGTCTGTGCATGCGTTAGTGTAGCACGATGTAACGTGACAAGCGGTTCTTAGCTACGTAACACGCTGCCTTTAACAACTGTAAAGTAATTCAACCTTTACCCTGACAGCGATTATTTATTCACTGTTACTAACCGCAACCCCATTTTGCTCGAATGAAGATCCACAGGACAGTGATTACCAAAGCGACCCGCCATGCAGTTTCTTGTTAATAGAACAGCTCCTTGAGTCTGAGTGTCGCGAGCGCTTCTACGTATGTTGAGTGCGTGCGACAGCAATGGAGGAACTAATGCAGTGTGGCGAATTTGCGAATGTGGGGCGAGTGTCGCATCGTATGATCTCATTACCATGCCAGCCCTGACTTGTTTAGCTAGAAATAGAAGTCTGTGTCTCATGCTTCATTTATTTTGAGATGGATTTAACTAATGCTGGGGTGTTTTGCTTTGCCTCGTACAAAGAGGATATGCTCCATACCGTGGCAATTTGTATAGTTTGTAAAGATATTGTATACAGTATTTGTATATACTTTGATCTGCTGCATTCTACAAGGTCCTCTAAACCTGTGTTCTTGGTGCCATAGCTACTTGAATAAAAATTTGCTTCAATCAGCAACTCCATTTCAGCGTTTACGTCGTCGCTAGCGTAATATACTAGTCCTGATTATATAGCTTAGTACATCGATTGCCAGAGGATAAAATATTTTCTATTGCTTCATGGTGAGACTTGTGTGTTGGGCAAGTAGGAGGTCCAATTCCCGACTGCTGGAAGTATTAGCTGCCCAACTGACCCAACTCTCTGTGCGCCTCTGGTCATATCTCTAGTTACGGAGTAGGTAGTAGGAGGTTTTGCTGAATGTTATTTGTCACAGTTCCAAAAGTAATTTGGGCTGTAGCATGGCCTTCAGGATACCTATCTTTATTTCCTGTCCACTGGCTGCCTTCCATCTTCTGAGATGCTTCGTTCTCTTCCCCCTCTTTTTTCCGCCTTGCTGTAGCGTAGGTTTTTTATTGACATAGGTACCATTCGTCTCTGCAATTTCAACCTTTGCTACACCGCTGCAGCGTGTAGGTAACAACTACACGCTAATGAAGCAACCATGCCTGCTCTATCATTGATAATCGGCGCTAGTGTACATAGTAACTACTTCGGTGAATCATTGCGTCTCCTGATTTCGTAATTTGCTGTCTACCGCGCTATGCTGCGTCGCTGCAAAAGCTGTTTTACCTGTAGAAATACAGTAGGACTGTGAACGCATGTAGGAAAAGAGCACAGCCTGGTATGAATAGGGTTATAACTGCCTGCTACTAGCTATATTAATTAAGAATGTACAAGATTATTCTATAATTGAGGCATGAAAGTGTTGACACACAGTGTGCGCTGGTTTGCACTTGACATCGTCTCTCAGGAACGTAGGATTAGGTTAGTTACACACACCCATCCTATCTTATGGTGAGCCACGCTCCAGGAAGACCCTATAGGTTAGTCCCGAGTTTTTACTTCCATTACCCTTGTTGTTTTCTCCCTCTTATCATCTCACGCAGCTCAGGAAACACAGACCCTCAGTGTAATGATCCTCACGTAACACAGGCGGCTTCCATCTTGTTTCTTTGTATTCATATAGCGCGCTCCGCGTTGCTGTATCCCAGTCAAATGTTTATTGGGAAATTATTTATTTTGAAGATCAGCCAATAATAGCGCCTGTATGTTTGGAAATTTTTCATGGTGGGTCCATTTCTTGTGTCTCACGAACTGTTGTGTCGCTCAGGAGCTGAGGTCCCCGACAACTGACGACCGCCGTGCGTAGCCACCACCACCACCACCACAGCACCTACCGCTGGCTCCGTATAGGGAGCTTCTGCTGCTCTGGACGCGTCTCTTCGTATGAGTATCAGCGCCCCCCCCCCCTCCTCCAACTCTTATAACTTCAGTTCCAGATACTGATTCTCTCCACCAACGCTAGTGCAACTCCTAACGCTGTGCTATCTTTTGATTCTCTGTCACTCAGCGCTGTTCTTATTCTCCATCTGCTACTGAAGGGTGATATTTTACCGCATATCTCATACGTTGTGAGGTCTTCTGGTAACTCGCTGGTAGAGACTGGTGCCTGCGATTCAAAATGCCAGTCATAANAATATAATGCGCTTCCGAAACCATTGCAGCGATGCAAGTTTCGCACTGCACGGCTGCCCGCAATTTTTTCTCAATAAATCCAGCTATATAAGCTACTGTGTTCACAAAATAAATGGACGCATTAAGTTCAATGTTCAAGTCGTCTTCTATATCAAAGTTATCGGTGCTTTCAGAGTCTGCTTCTACATCTATAAAATGCCACTTTATTTTTAGAGCATGAGCGATTTAATTTCTGAACATAATGACTATGAAGTTGTTTGCTGTTGGTGTTAATGTTTTGTTCACGTTAGTATAGGAATTTCTTCTGAAGGCATGCAACTACCGCGACAAGATTAGTTTGTAAATTTATGAAAAGATTAGTTAGTTTCATTCAACAATTTTTAACTAACGTTGCTGCAGGAAGGTATTCTGAAGCAATTTATTTTCAATCGAACCGAGTACATTTTAATTAACAAAAGGAATTCTCCATATGTATTTCGCTTATCAATTAATTTTTTATTATATTTTTGGAAAAAAAGATAAAATCCATAACTGATAGCGTTCATAAGACACTTACTGGTGAAAGGTAATACCACTTTCTTTGCTGAAACTCTAGGAACTTCCGTAAACGATGCAAGCTGCATGCATCTCGCCGGCTGACACGCGATAACCACAAGCGGTTAAGGTCAATCAAACACTGCCCACTGCCAACCCACCCACGCACTAACCTGACCAACTGGCTGGGCTGGAGCTCTCACAGCCAGCAAGTGGCTTCGCTGTGCGCTCGCTAGCTTCCCTCCTCCTCCTCCTCGTTAATTACTTCAAGGTTATAACTGCCGGCTACTTGCTATATCAATTTAGAATGTACAAGATTATTCTATAATTGAGGCATGAAAGTGTTGACTCACAGTTAGTGTGCGCTGTTTTGCGCTTGACATCGTCTCTCAGGAACGTAGGATTTATCTTACGGTGAGCCACGCTCCAGGAAGACCCTATAGGTTAGTCCCGAGTTTTTACTTCCATTACCCTCGTTGTTTCCTCCCTCTTATCATCTCACGCAGCTCAGGAAACACAGACCCTCAGTGTAATGATCTTCACGTAACACGGGCGGCTTCCATCTTGTTTCTTTTTATTCATATAGCGCGCCCGCTCCGCGTTGCTGTTTCCCAGTCAAATATTTATTGGGAAATTGTCTAGATTTATATCGGAGATCAGCCAATAATAGCGCCAGTATGTTTGGAAATTTTTCGTGGTGGGTCATTTCTTGTGTCTCACGAACTGTTGTGTCGCTCAGGAGCTGAGGTCCCCGACAACTGACGACCGCCGTGCGTAACCACCAACTCCACCACCACCACCACACCACCTACCGCTGGCTCCGTATAGAAAGCATCTGCTGCTCTGGACGCGTCTCTTCGTATGAGTATCAGCGCCCCCCCTCCTCCAACGCTTATAACTTCAGTTCCAGATACTGATTCTCTCCACCAACGCTAGTGCAACTCCTAACGCTGTGCTATCATTTGATTCTCTGTCACTCAGCGCTGTTCTTATTCTCCATCTGCTACTGAAGGGTGATATTTTACCGCATATCTCATACGTTGTGAGGTCTTCTGGTAACTCGCTGGTAGAGACTGGTGCCTGCGATTCAAAATGCCAGTCATAAGTTCATTTTAAGCAATTCAGAACATGGTTATTCTGTATTTTACCTGCTGATTGAATCGAAAACTTTAGTCCTGTATATAGTCTGAACCCGTTCCCTCTGGTACGCTGATAGTTAAGACGATGGAAGCATATACCTCTTACACTTACTTAAAGTCCGAGTCTGTGACTGGAGTAGCCGTCAGAACCTGGCGAAATTTTACCATCGCGATGGTAAACATTGTTTGTATAGCTCTCTTCTCAACCAGGCTGGACACCTTCGCGCCTGCTTGTTTATTTTGGCTTTGCTGTAGTAGAATTGAATTATGTCATATTATTATTTTGCATGATTTTTTGTATATGCTTGTAGTTGTTGCGCTTTGATGATTGAATGCTGATTATATCAAAGGATAAATTGTAATACCTACAATGATCGTAGCTTAGTACCCAATGCTAGTGAACTAGTAACTTATTGAATTCTTTTTAAAGGAGTCACGAAGGAACATTGCTATATTTGTCCTTACCAACAATAGGTAGTGCGATATACCATATAAATATCACTGGGTTCGCTCGATAGTCTGCCACCCTTGTGTCAAGTGCCAGCCATGTTCAATGTGACTATTTGGGTCGCTTTTGGCTGTGGGAGCAGAACAGGGGCTGAAGTTTGGAACTGGTGGGCTTCCTGAAGGGTTGGTGCCCTGTTAACTGTGCTTTATTCCTTGGGAATGCTCTATAAGATGAAGTAACTTTCAATTGTTGTGTCTCTTTAGTGTAGCAAAATTGAATTCTAATGATCATACTGACAACTTTAGTTACAGAACTACTCAGAAGAATGTGATCCCATTACTGGTGACTTAGGGTCGGGTAGCGGTCCGACTCCTGGAACTACCGGGTGTTTGACTCTTTACGACTCCGACTCTGCACCGTGCTTGACTCAACCGACCAATTGAGGTCTGCCGAAGTGATGGATATGTGCTGGCTTAGCATCAGGTTCCTACGTCTTATATTTTGAGTCACAACGTATTGTTGTCTGTAGTTTTAAAGGGTCCCACACAGTCCTATACTGTTTGTTAGTCATGAATTCACAAAATTATATATCCCTATTAATTTTATTTTAAAACCGAGCGTCCATGTCATATAGCAGGTTCCTGTTGGCGGAAATATGGCGATTAGCCTCGAAATGAAAGAAATATATATCCTATTACTTGTAATTTCAAGCACCGACCGAGCTAGAGTATACCGTACTCATGTTCAGCGTTATCCCCATAGCGCCCAGTGCCCTTCATAGAGAGAGACACCATGTTTCTAACGGTGCTATTCCTTCGAGCAACCGAAGGAATTAATGGCGTTGGGACAAAAAATTGAGGTTATAAGCATCGCAGACTCTTGTTTTCCTATTGCCCCAATTTTAGTTGCATTTCTGTTAGATGATGAAAAGGTTTTGCACTGTTAACGTCACGTCTATTGCTGCGCTGCTTCTGTACCAGGCGGTGTGGTAGGTTCAGGCGAGTGGCTGTAGGCAGTGGCCACTTACTGACGTCTGATATCTCATCTGCTTTTCATTTATTGTAGTCTGTACTAGCAACGCTATCAAGCTGAAAAATGGCTCGGAGGCCTGGTAAATAGCTAGGTACGTAATGTGATGTTTCGATAGAAGTATACTGAGAAAGTTGAAACGAAAGCATCTTCATCAGTGTGGATTTATGCTCTGGCCTGGCGGTTATTGCACAGTATTGCAATGTACGGGCTATTTAGTGTCCCGACAAATATACCGTTACCTTCGTACAAAGATAAGATGTGTAGCAACTTCAATGACATTTTAAAAATGGTATCCCGTGCTAAACTTTTTCGATAAATATAAATTTTAGAAGATGTTGTCTATGGTTATATTAACCCAAACGATCTTTTTACCTAGTTTTCTTCGTACCTACTTTATAATTTAGTTCTTGAACAGTAAAACACATCATAATAAGCTTTTAAATGTGCAGGAATACTAAGCAAACTGCACTGTTGTTACTGTAAACACGTAGGTAGCAGTATATGAGACAGACTAGTACGTTGAACGTCCCAAATTCAAAGAACTGTTCTTGCATAGGTCGGCCCCAAAGGAGGGAGAATATTCGGGCGGAGCCTATCCCCCTATTAGTATCTATGCGCCTCATGCCCGTAGCTGTTTAATATAACAATAACATGCCGATAGCGGTTAATTCAAGCGCCTTTCTGCTTCAGTTATTCATTGCATCAAGCTGCAGTTCCTGCTGATAAGGCTACTTTGTAAAAATATAGTGCTTTCATGTCTTTTTAACCTTACCTTCTGCACCATGAAATGGGCCGCCAATTGTGGTGTGCGACCTATCATACGGTAGGTATCCTTATCTATACCTGTATGGGTGGGTTGTAGAAGTGACCATCCATCCGTACGAGTGTCTCTCCTGTTCTCTTTTTATTGTTTGTTTTCCGTCTCTTTGAGATGCTTTACGCCTTGTTTCTCGGCCATCGCCCAAAATTTGAGACACTGTTAGTTCGCTGCCAAAATCCTGAAGCTTTCCAGCAGAAACGCTGAGACGACAAAATATAGATATAGCCCTCGGCGGTGATGAGGCTTGGAAACTCTGTGCTAGGAAGCCTACTTAACTTACTACTTACGAAATGGGACGCTTGTTTCCAATAATACTACTATTACCTACGTATGGAATGTAGCCATTTCTCACCGTAGCTGCAGCATCAGCTGCATATCCGGGCAGTCGGTGCACTGTGCGGTCTACCGCCCCACGCTCCAGAGTGTGTGTGAGAGACACGCGGACACAATCACGGAAGAGCTCTCCTACATTGTATTCCTTGCCGATGTGCTTGTTTTACCGATTTGGCCTAGTTAGGCCAGGTTAGGAGACCACATGGTTACCTGGCCTCGGTTAGGCCTTTAGAACTTAGTCTTTTGTGTCCCCTTAGTTTCTTTCAATTTTACAGACATCCTTATGACTTCGTGTTCTTCTTTGCCGGCTTTCTATACCCATTCCCGCTGATCCTGTATGGGAACGTCTTCGTGAATTACTTCCACAGTCGCCAGATATACTTTATGTATTTTACTTTTCGGTGGGCGATGTAGCCCATGTTCGGCCGCTGCGTCGCTATAATAATGTAGACATGCCAGTGTTCCTAACATATCCCTGGGTGCGCACACTGGTGTAGGGGAGCTGTTGCCGGCCCTAACTCAAAATTCTCTTCGTAAGGTGGTGAGGTGGGTGAGTTCCGGATGCCTTACGTGCTGATGATATTCTCCTTAGCAGGAACATGTTGCATTCCATGCTGTTGCAGTCTTGCTCATCTCTGTTGTCATGAGCGATGATACCTTTTCCTCAAGTAGGTCTTTGTAACATCGGGTGAGCTATTTAGTGTATGTGTGACGTAAAGTATTACTGAACAGGAAACTGAGTGTTAAAGTGTCTGGTTGTCCACGTTTCTCTCAATTGAGTGTCTGGTTGTGCACGTAACTCACGGTTGAAGATGTGCACTGTAAATAGACGCTGATCAACTTCAGCGATGTGCTGCAACGTTAGCGTCGAGTTCTACTGTGTAGGACGGGCATGTACTCGTTTGTTGCTCTTCAGTTTAGTGAGCTCATTTCTGCGTCTAGGGCGCGTTTGATTGAAGGGTCGAAATTAATCCTACGAGGCCCGCCTTGTCCGAAACTTGAGGCAGGTTAGGTGGCTTCGACTCGTCCTATTGAGTTACAGGCCCTGGCCCGAAGCCGGTAAACCTTCTGACGACTTCCAGAAACTTCATCTTCTGCGTAAAAGCATGTGTTCAACCTGCTCACCGTAACCGCGTTGTTTGTATTACCTGCAACATGATTTACTTGAGGCGAAGCCAAAGCGCGTGTCTAAAGTTTCGCACTAATCAGTCAGGCCTCGAAGGCTTAGTTTTGGCCAACAATCGAACGTGCCCCTAATATCCTTCCCACTGGCACAGGTCTCCAGTCTGACTAATAGAAAGTCTAGGCTGATATTTAGTTTGGTCAGGAAGAAGTTAATGGACAGATGGATCCATACCAGTTATTTAGTCCCGCTGGCGTACTACGTAATCGGCCTCCATAAGTTAGGTAGTGTTTGGAGTGGCCACAATCTCGGTTTGGGTTAATGCTGAAAGAAATAATCATTCCAGAGTATGTACTAACGGCTGCCTAGAAGAGGCGCCAGCCTCGAGTAAGAGCTCGTAGCGGAAGTAGCAAATCCCATGCTGTTAATGGACGAACGTTTTGCTCTGTTACGTAATTGCGGTAATTAGCGCCATTGAACACGAGCCAAGCGTTATGGCTAATTGACGAAAATTGCAAGTACGGAATTATCCTCTGTTTGGACACATGGAAAAAGTTTTGGTGAAGAAAATCCAGTTAAGAACAGAATTTCCTCAATTAAACGAAATTTACTGGAGTCAGCATTAGCAATGCAAAAGAAAAAGTTCGTTAGGCAACGATGATCAAGGCGAATATCGCCGTTAGAGAAAGAAACTGATAATCGCCCGGTGTGCAGTATCGCTTGCCTGAGTTTTAACTACAGGGATTTTTTCAATCGACTGTCCCATCTCACCACAGCGAACTTTTTCAATAAATAATACTATACTGACATTAAAGTTAGCCATTAACCGTTGGCCTCAGGTGTATATTCTGGCGGGCCTTTTTCCTGTCACCATATATTTGGGCCTCACGAACCCAAGGGTCCCTAGTGCTTTCTCCTTAGGGGATGTTGCAGCTTGCCGCAGTTCCTGCTGACGAGACTAGTTTTGTAAAGCTGGGTAGGCTCTCAATACTTCCGTTTCTGTTTCGGGAAGTGGGCCGCTGACCGAGGTGGCCGACCTATTCCCGCTAAATTTTTACCTTCTTGTATTTAGTTTCCTTCCCCTGTGCGGCGTAGCTGAGTGAAAGCGTTCAGCCGTACCCGGGGGTTGGAGATGCACAACTTGCGCCTTCTTCCTGCCAGTAGCGTACTGACTACTTAGAATCTGGGACCTACCGGCAGAAAAACCGAGACAAAAATCATCGATAATTTGAAACGAGAGAGACATACTTCGCGCCCTAGTGGCGCACGAGCCTGTATTAAACCGCAGGAATAGTTCGGCGCGATATAGAGATTGTGTCCTGATGTCCTAGTCAAGTTTTTACTACTACTACTACTCCATTAATCTTTTAATTCAAATAAACCTAACGTCAGCTCGGATGCAGCCGCTATACAGAACAGATCCTCTGAATAGATCCTGTTGAAATAATTTTGAGCTCATGCCAAATTTTGAGGGGTCATTTTACAATACCCCTTGGGCATAGGATGAGCCAAAGTACATAAGGTTAGGTTAGTTAGGTTCGCCCATCCTATGTTATGGGGAGTAGCGCCCCCGGGGAGTTTTGTAGGTTAGGCCTACATTAGATATTAGTTAGGCCTTCGGGACGTCTCGCTTTCGTGCCCACTTTGCTTCCTTCTACTTTCATACTCCTACTGATCTTACTGTTGTCTGTTCTTCCTCTTCTTTCACGACTTGCTGTTTCCATGCGCGTTGATCCTGTGTGGGAACACCTTCGTGCATGGGTTCCCCTTTTTTTCTATCGATCTACTCTATGTCCCTTCCTTTTCTTCTCTTAGAAGAGCTTAGTACTTATTTAGGAAGACTGAAATCTTCTTATAATACCTAATACCAATTTAGAATATTGGTGGGTGTCTGTATGATTGCAGTGCTTGTTCTCTTGTATTTGGTTCTGTTGTGGACGTTGATGCAACTGTGAATTCCTGTGCTGTGAGCAGGTTATATTAACTGCAACAATTTCGATTTCTTAAAAACTACGTTTGCCGAAATGCACCTCGACTGATTTTGAATACTTTAGTTCAAGTTGGGTGCCCGAGCCCTAGAAGGCGGGACACCTTATCTATATCAAGTAAGTAAGTTCAAGTATTGTCGTGTCTGGACTTGCGCTGACATCTGCTGACACCACTCGATTGTTACAAAACCTGCTGCCTGCAAATGTTCAGTCTCGGTTTCATCAATGACTATAAATTAATTAGGTTCCTGAAACTCTTAGCGTCTTACATGAGAAAACGAGCTTTCCCGGGTCATGAAACACGATATCTTTTCCCAGTTTATCTTACGAGAAAATTTTTTGGACTATGAACAAATTATACCGTACTTATCCGAACTTCCTAAACCTATTATAGATATGTGCGGAGTTGAGGCGCCCTTGTCAAACTCTTGAAAACCAATAATTGCATGTGCGATTATTTCATCCTCTGAGCTCTTATGTAGAACTGTGCCTGGCCACATTCAGGTAGGCTGCCAAATCGTTCATAGTCCCATCCATGCATTGATTCACCAAATGTATTAGCATGAGTTCTTGTTTGTCCAACGTGAAGAGCCCCTCAGGGGGCATAGGGTGGGCCATAAGGTTAGTTAGGTTCGCCCATCCTATGTTATGGAGAGCAGCGCCCCCAGGGGGTTTGTGCAAGTTACCTTAGCCATTAGCTAGGCCCTCGGGATGTCTGTCTTTCGTGCTCACTCTGCTTCCTTCCGATTTCATACTTTCGTCTGTTCTTCCACTTCTTTCCCGACTTGCTGTTTGGCCTGTTCCCATGCGCGTTGACTCGTGCATGGGTTCCACGTTTCTCTTGACATCCTCTGTTTCTTATTTCTTCCTCTCTTTGGATCACAGTATATTCTGTGGGTAGGGACGTTTAAGCTAGGAATATAATAATAATAACCATCGTACCATCGTGAGGAGAAGCCCTGCTGGCGATTCATATGTTCTTTCTTTTTTTTTATTTTTTTGAGGAGTCATTGGAGCCAATACTGCTTCAATAGGTACTTTATGAACAGCACTTGAAATTCACGTGTCTTCTTTGGACAACCGTAATCAAAAGTGGGACGTTCATTATGCGTCCTGCGCTGCTATGCCTCAGCAGCCGACCACAGCCAGTCGGCCCTGTCTGCCTCAGAGCCTCCCAATCGAGACTGAAGCGACTGCTGCTGGCTGAATTTTGGTTGCGTCAGTTCGTCCGAAGGTGTGGCCAGCAAAAATTCCGTCAGTACGATTAGTGACAACACGGCGGCTTGTACCTATCAATTCACCCATTACGGGCTAATTTTCCCAGTCAGTAGGAATGAAGTTTATTAAAGTTAATCAATATAACATGCTGCCGCATAAATGTTCACTGTCCTGGTGAAAATAATATTTTTTGTATATCATTAGTTGTGGTGCCGCATGTCATCTTCTATCAACAGGAAGCCTGAAACACACAATTGCAATGCTGTTATGAGTTTTAATAGTAACCGAGTACAATAGAATGAGTTTGAAAACTATATGAATTGCATTGGTATTTTTTTTTTTGCTTTTGAGAGGTAAAAAGATTTTACTTACGGTATTCATTATTATTGTTTAATTAACGTAAAATAATACATCTTCTGGATTAAAATTCATAATCCAGAAGAAGTATTATTTTACGTTAATTAAATACATGAAACCTGGATGTCCTTTATTTTCATCGATTATTATTGTTGCAGCTGGTACAATGCAATAATGTATTGTAGCATAGAACGAACTTTATTACCATATGTGTTATTGGGTGGAGTTTGATGCCTTTTTCTGTCGCTGGCCATTGCATTTATTTATACCGTCTTGTTTTTACAAGGTATAAGTACTGATTTTTCAACCGGTATGTATGTTGGCATAATGCGGCAGACTTCGAACAATGTTTGCCAGACGTTTAACAGACCTTTGTTGGGTCGTCCGACATGTGGAGTGGCTCAAGAGTCGGCAATCTCAAACATTCCTCGACTCCATTCTTTTCAAAACATTATATATTCTTAGTTTTGTCGATGAACGTTTGCAGATCACTATGTTTTTCTTGGTGTTGCTCACGTACTGCAAGAGTTAGTATTTATTTTGGTGACGCTTTACTTTGTATAGAAAGTTTTCTCGAAACTCGTACCTTGTACCTATAAGCGTCTGCCGAAAGGGTTCAGCTGCTCGTGTCTTTGTGACTCACATGCTGCACTAATGAACTTTCAGGTGAGGTAAAAATTTGTGCAAATGACTATTAGTGAAACTTGCAGTTTTGTGAAATATTCCCCGTAGGAGAAGCTCTGGTGATTCACTCATTTTATGTATCTCACTATTCTGGCAGTGAGTACAGGACTACTCGCCTCTTACATAATGGTGGGTGTCTTCCATTCGCTCATTTCTATCGCGATAATCTTGTCCTCAGATTAGCTTGTACTTCCACTACTTGCGTTCACAGCTCTCACGCCTTGTATCGCAGGTTCGAGGCCAACTCAGACACGCGAGCTCTTTGCTGATCTGGGTTTGCTGACTCGGCAGTTGTGGGCGTGCAGAGCGCCGTAGGGGAACTTGCCTTCGTCAGAGATGAGGGATGTGGGGGGTCACGGGTCATTTTAATCTTCCGTCAAATTGGTGTCATAATTCATGATGACCCGTGATCGACTGCAGCCGCACTTACACCTCTGGGGCCAGTGGGCCTATATCCGCAGCCCATACCAGTGCATGTGGGTTTCCCAATTGAGGGTGCGGTCAAACTTGACTTTATACCTTTACTTGTCAGGAAGTACTCTTGACCATTCGATCACGTCTGTAATTATGTAATATCTGAAACTCTATTTAAAGGGGAGAATCGAGCGTACAGGCATCGGGACTGGGTTCCGGACAAGGCAAAGTTATCGTATTAGATCGTCTCAATCGAAGTGGGCCAATCGGTCCCGCCTTACGTATCACTTTTGCGTGCGAGACCCGCCCGTCTACACGGCTGCCCATGCAACGCCGCTTCATGGCAGGGGGCGCTGCAGGCGGTTTATTGGAAGCGGGCTGTTGCTGCCAGGGTTGTGGAGTCGGACTCCTGGGTCCAGCCAGTTTACGACTCCTCTGACATCCAAGTATCTGTAGCTAATTACCCTATTGTCACGAACTGCGCAAGCCGTCGCTATTTCAACTACCACCACCCGACCCGAGAGCGCCGAGATGAGTGATGGCAACTGCGGCCTTACCAGCCTAGCCTATGAAGAAATTAAACGGTGCTGAATGACGTCATTGTGGACCTGGAGCTGTTGGCACTCTCCGATTGTTTATGTGCATAGTGACAGTGTTATTATTTTCATTTTTATTAGCATTTATGCTTGTTGCTGTGGACGCGGTTGGAAAGTACGAGTGCTGTACACCATAAAACAAGCATAAAATTACTATTATACACCTGCTTAGTTAGTTTACTTATGATTATATTATGGTCGTAAGCAACCAAGGGTCCCTAGTGCCTTCTCCGCTGGGGATATTGCAGCTTGCCGCAGTTCCTGCTGACGAGGTTAGTTTTGTAAAGTTAGGTAGGCTCTCTACTTTCCTCTTTCTGTCCCGCGAGGTGGGCTGTCGATCGAGATAGCCGATCTGGTACGCGGGACATCTCTAGTCTCTCTCGTGTGGAAGGACACAAAAGGGGCCGACCACTTGAATGTCTCCTACTATACTTTGCGCCTCGATTCCCTGCCCCTAGTAGCGCACGTGGCGACCACGCCTACCCAATATGCGGTATTTGAATACTGCACAAGTAGTTTCTCTGTTGAAACGCCTGAGCTGCGGCTAGGGAGGTTAAACAAAATATATAATATATAATAATACTTCTGTTGGGGACTGGCTGCTCCTACGCATGTGAGCGTCCCGTCGCGTAATGGTGTGCCGTGCGACGAGCTGTGGGTTTCTGCGAGGGCACTCACTATTTATCCCGTTGTTACTCCTCCATAGTGGAAACCATCTAATTTATGCTGCGTTCAATACGGCCATATACTTTGAGCCTGGGTGTAGACGGGGCTTAACACGCCATCGTTGCTGTGGCTCAGGAAGTATTCCGTGTAAATAGAACTCTACTCTTAAGTAATGTCAACGTTTTGTTTAAACTGTATGATATATTCTATGATACTGACGTTATTTTGTTGTTGATGATGATGATGATGTTTGCTGTCGTACGTTTGCTGCGGCGCGTGCTCGGTCTTCTGTAAGTTTGTCTGTTGTGTACTGCATGTGGGAGTTTTGCCGTTCTTCGTGTGCTTCACACTCGCTAATGTCTGTAGTCTACCTATGTTACTTTCAGTCTATTGTAAAGTGCTCTTGTGATTCAGAGCTGTCATTGCAGATTTTTAATGAGGAAGTAGGTATAGTTATTGGTTTCCTGTAACTCAGTGTGACTGCTTCGTTTAGGTTCCTGTGTTGCGTAAATTCGTAAAGGCGGAATAGTCTTGGCAAGTTTTATTGCCCAGCAGACTCGGACTCTGCTCTTCTGCTTCGTTGCTTGTTTTCTCTTCACTTGTATATTCCCCTTCGCTTCTATCAGTGGCTGTAGCAATGGCAGTTCCCTAAAAAATGGTTTACCCTGCTTATTCATGCTACTCATTATATCTACTGTACATGGAGGATATGTCAATGGAATTTTTCCCCTCTTTTCTAAAGCAAACGAAAGTGTTTTGACCTGTGCTTCACTTCAGCATGTTGGAATACTTCGTTGTGTCCATGCAAACCTAGCTGTTCGTTTGCCAAAACCAGAGCATGGCACGATGGCCATCGCCGATTTTACGATGGCGATGGTGTGTAGACCATCGCCATTGGAAAAAGTACGATGTTACGATAGAACATCGCAAAAATCCATCGGCGATAGCGACAGTCCAATGGAAATCGTATCAAACAATCGGCGATGGCCAGTTTCTCAATCGGCGATGGTGTTATGAGGAAGAAATGGTCCAATGAAATGGCTGAACATGCCATTGGCGATGGCATACGATGGGCATCATCATCGGTTGTACTTCCGATGCCGATAAAATTAGGCTAAAACTACAGAAAAACAGCCGTACGAGTTTGAAGCATTCAATTTTTTGGTATCATTAAAACAATGAGGGGGTTGCAAAGTTTATTTTAATACATTTCCCAGATCTAACAACGTCAATTAATAACCTGGGCCTTACATTTCGCACCTTTAATCAGCTAGGAATAGTATTACTGGTTTGAAAATCGCACACAGGCCGAGGTTATAAGAGATGCTGCTTCTATTCGATATTTGTGGTCTGAGATCTTTACATTTTTAAAATGTGTTAATGCGATGGTCCACCGCCGATTGTGACGCCCTACGATGGCCATCGCCGACGGTTAATTTCATCGTAGGTCATCGCCGCTGAACATTGGCGATTTTTGGTGCCGATGAAGCGATGGTATTACCATCGTAAAAACGATAGCGATGGCCATCGTACCATCGATTTTGCCATCGTAACATAATCGGAGATGCCCACTTCTGGCCAAACTTTCGATGCAATGTTAGTTGTCACGCCAGCAAGGTCACTCGTAGTCTCTTTTGTGGTTTCAAATTTTAGGCGAATGGCGACTCAGAAGGCAGTGCAGTTTTTGTTTTTACACAGGCACAGCAACACATTGGAACGCTGGGAAATGAAATCCCAGGACAAAAAGTAGCGTCTGCAGCGGGCTTTAGCAACAGTTGTTCGTTACCCAGCTAAATTGAAGAATTTCAGTTCTTACGCCACGCCCAGTGAGTGGCGCAGTGTGTCGCTAGTCATGCCACTGCTGCTACTATTCAGCCACTACTTCCCTTACTATTTCATATTAACCCTTAACCTGGGGCCTCAGAATCGCTGTCATGAGAATAACACTAAGGAGGCAACCACATATAGTTGCTTGCCCGGCAAAGGGTAACTGGACTCCTAGTGAGTCATATTGCGCTCCCCAGGCTCAGTTTACCCTCAGTCTGGTAGTTTCTAATGCCCCCTCCTCCCCCCCCCCGTTGTCCTTGCTAGCGCCGCCTCACCGCGGCGATTGTCGCATATGGTGGCGTCTATAATCTGAGGTTTAGTTGCTACCTCGAGCAAGTCATAATCTGGCCAATTTGTTCGTAATTCAAACCGAGATTTTACAGTGGTGTTGCAGCTTCATTTTCTAGGTATCAATTGCGAAAAAGACGCAGAAAGTGCGCGCGACTAACTACTTAACATGTAGCTGTAGGAGTTGTCCCAAACCTGCTCGCTGTATAGCTAGTGCATGCATGCGCACTTCAGGCATATTGTGTGGGATCGTTACGTGCAGAGAACGCGCTTGTGGTCAGTAGAAGAGTTGATGTAAGGTATACACATTATAACCTTGTAATTTTCTTAGTGCTATTTTCGGAAGCGAAATAATGAGAAAATTATTTATTAGAGTTAGTTAAACGTAGTTGAAATGATTTACGGATATAGACATGTATATTTGTTTAGTTGATCTCTTGCACTACTGGTACTGGTCACGGGTTCTGCAACGAGGAATATATTTAGTTCTTTTATCTTACGACCCCGTGTTGTTAATTTAGTAGTTACTTCGGTGACTTTAGCTCCGTGCTGAATGCCGCTAGTGGCTAGCATTTATTCTGCTAATAGCTACCTATTATTTACTGACTCAAATTATGGGATGGCAATTTAACCCTTTCCTGCCCGACGGGATCTCCACTTCCCGCATCAAAGTTATCATAACTGAAACCGGCGCGTTGTTTCTCGCTCTGGAAATTTGCACAACACATTTTACACCCCGTCTGACGTCAGCGCTTGTATTTCAATTACGACTGAATGAAACGGGAGGTGGAGCTCAAGTGACTACAATGAGAGTGCCTATTATGAGCTGCTTCTAGCACCTCATAGCAAGAGCAGAGTTTTTGGGACCGAAAAGGTTGAAGGCCAATAGCCTGGTGGCATCACTGTACAAGTCACCCCCGTTGGATACAGTGGTTCAATTTACACTGCAGTATTACAATATTTGATATAATCCTGCTAGGCGCATTTTATTTAATGATATCGTATTTTACTTTGCTTCCTAATTCGTGGCAAGTGACAACTACCAATGGCAATGCATCAGTGCAACTTGCCCAATCTCCGGTGTTTATGATGGGCCCTGTGGTAGTGAAATAGGCTGAGTAATCTCTTTACTCTTAACTTGACCGGAAATTGCGTCATGAGCGTTGATTTCAAAGGCCCTCGCTTTGTAATTACTACCTAAAATTCAAGTCAAAGTGGCGAAACTAACGCTTATGACTGGAGATCCGAGCTTGTTATACTAATGAGTTTACCTCATCTGAATGAGGCGAAAACGCCTGTAATGTTTGTTGCCGCCACGACTTTCTGTATGTTGTCTTGTGGCTTTTTTCAATTAATCAGATGTTGAAACATTGTTAGAGGAAAGAATTTTAACTTGTGCAGCAACATTGGATAAAGTTCAATTTTAGGCTGGTGGGCCAACACACCATGCGCTACAATAGGCTGGTGGGCCAACACACCATGCGCTACAATAGGCTGGTGGGCCAACACACCATGCGCTACAACAATAGGCTGGTGGGCCAACACACCATGCGCTACAATAGGCTGGTGGGCCAACACACCATGCGCTACAATAGGCTGGTGGGCCAACACACCATGCGCTACAATAAGCAAGCATGTGCAGCAATGGTGCAAGAGACTTCGACTGACACCAGTATATGTATCCCATCTTCATTATCATCCTCTGGCTTGGACATGCCTAATATAATAAAGCCTCGAAAATTTGCCATCATAAAAACTTAGAAATATGTATAATTAAAATGTTTCGATCGTTCAAATCCCATTTGAATTGCGGATGAACTACATTGAGTTATAATCCTCTTACTGAATTCCACTTGCCCTTCCTTACATGTTCTTTGCTCTTCAGTTCAAACTAGTGAATATATATATGTATAATTTTTTTTTTACGCGAAAGCCTTTTTGTGTGTGCCCACCTCTCTTCTTATTCGAGTGTGTGTGTCATCAAGCATATAATCGACGATTGATCTACAGTGCTGAATTCCACTTATCTATGAATACTCTCAACTATTCCGTTCAAACCAGCAACGTCGCTGTCTTCGAGCTCGAAAGCCTTGGTGTTAGTGTGCTCGTTTCTTTTTGTCGAGTGTGTGTCTCCACCATGTGTAATCCAATGATTGACCCACGCTATTGAGTGACCCACATGGAACGCAGCTGCGCGTACACAAGTGCCGAACATACGAACGTGTTACTGTTACTGCCTGTTCCCATAACAACGGTACCAGTGTATAGCGCAGTACTGTCTCAATGTATTGTTTCTTGCTGGCTTATACGAAACGGCTGCTCTTATATTACTGTGTTTTATTTCCTTCCTGACTGTGTCGCGCAGGGAAATTGATGTAGTCAAATTTTATGCTCAATGGGCCAGATTGTTGGGCCGATCCCTAGGTCTATAACCAAAAGGACACTGCTCATAAGCATCTTTGCTTTCAGCAAGATCGTCCCATCAGTTAAGAAACTTATAAAATATCACGCCTGTTGAAATTTACTCAGGTTTTACGACTGAAGTTTATTCCAGCTCATATTTAACCTCCCCACTGGAGGTGAGCCTAAGACCATCCTAGGAATTATGATGCCTCCAAAACAACGGATAGATCATTTGTGGTCGCAAATGAGCGGCTGCTGCAGATCCTCTGCAGTCAGTATGTGTGATAGGGGGACCCATTTATATTTTCCAACCACTAAAACCTTTTTTACAGCCCTCTTCAATTGTTGGCTTAGAAGGGCTGTAGGGCCTACGTCGAATTGTTCTGCAAATTTCAAAGATGGGAGGGACGAATTGTGTAGGATAAAAGCTTCTAACTCTTCGTCATCTACTTTTCTTGACTTGTTTGGAAGTGAAATCCCTACTCTGTGACCGGGCAACCCCATGAAGTTACAGTTGATTTGACTGTTACCATTCCCGTAAGCAATCTGAATTGACTTGGCTGATCCATTTACAGCGCCATTTTCATGAAACCCATGGCGCAAAACTTGTACAAAGGCTTGTGTACCCGCTAGTTTTTTGAACTTGTCCACTCAGCCCTCACGGGTATATTATGACGGGCCCCATCCCCTTCATAATACGAATATCTCTTCAAATTTGCAGTTTGCTACTGCTCTGGCACAGTAACGCAATCGCATGAGTGAACACGTTGAAAAGACCTGGGCGTAGGTCGGCCATTGGGCTATCTTTAGATTATGTTTTTTAGCTGGGTGCATACCGGTATATTGCCGAAGATTAGGAAAATTATATTTCTTGAGTCTGAAAAAGGCATAAATGACGGTGATATTCCTAGGCCATAATAACAAGCAGCCCAAGCGTTAAAAATGTGTCGTGTAAAAGATTATTTTCAAAATCGGATACTTCTTTTCTCCCAAATGCATCATGAAATGCTCAGAGCGCAACGCACCCGTTCTCTACCCCATTAAAAATCTTCGCCGTTGTAGCCCCATACCAGTTCCACTCTAGGTATCGGCACGTTTAGGTTTAAACAAAGCGAGGTTATGTAACGCAACAGCATACGTAACGAAGCGTCTAAGGAAGCGTCCGTCACTTCACAGCCAATTACCTTGGCTGACTCCAAGGCCTCCTATGGGACACTATTTCTCGGAGCCCTTGCTTACTCCGCATGCCAAGAGAGATGCTTCAATGAGTTTAGAATGCAGCAAGAGGGGAAATTGTACGGCAGTTTTTGTCCTCGTCGCTTTGGTTTACAGAATGGCCGTAAGGGCGGAATAGCGCAGGTGTCGGTTCATTTAGAGTTCAAGTTCAAATGTACCTTAGAGAAGAAGCTCATGTGAAATTTATTCGTTAAAGCGGTTAAACGATAAGTACCATTTACTTTGAAAATAATTCGAAACGAGATGGGCATCGAATTATGTTAGAAACTCATTTACAATTTTTTATTTGAAGGGCGTAATGCACATTCAATTGTATTTTGCTCCCGCGGTGAAAGTGTATTGTTGTGGTGTCGGTACGAGTAACCTGCGATTTACAACGTCTAATCGCACGCTGTTTGTCTGCGCGATTCCATACCTGCGATTTTCAACGTCTAATCGCACGCTGTTTGTCTGCGCGATTCCATTCTGCATCATAAGCTCTACTTTATAAATTTATATTTAGGCGTATTTTTGTGGCTGGCTCTATTCGTGATCAGAATGACTACGATCACCGTGATTGTGAGATTGTGGAGTATTAGTGCAGAGTTATCATTAATGTTAGTAAATATATACGGAAACTCTATTTTCACAAGCTCCAATATTATGCAGATAGAGATTTGTTTTATGGGTAGGTACGCCATAAATTAGCTGTTCGAAGATAATTTTGGACTGAAAACCATGAAGAAAGATGCATAGATGTACTTGCAGGGCTATATGCCTACCTTTATTACAACAACGTCTGCTTTAGTAAATATTATTGAAGCGTTACAGTACTTCTCGTATTAGCCCTCTATTTGTTCTGTGGGAAAGTGATATTATTGGTGAAGTTGTGTCAATCTTCTATTGAACGTTCTTCCAGTTGCAAGCATTCTCTGCCCGTGCACTGTTGGCCCTTAGAATGATTAACTCTAAATGCTGTGGCGTCATTAGCAGAACCTGTTCTTCGCTTCTAACTTTAGAAATCAAACATTTTCATATAAAAACTTAAAGATATATCAGTTGAAAGCTCACCAATGTGGAGGTAGGCTGTCAATCCTTCCCCTTCTGTTTCAAGTGGTGGGCCGCTGATCGAGGTGACCGACCTATTCCCGCTAGAGTTCTACCTTCTTGTTTTTCGTTTTCTTCTCCTGTGCGGCGTAGCTGAGTGAAAGCGTTCAGCCGTGCCCGGGGGTTGGAGCTGCACAGCTTGCATCTTTTTCCTGTCAGTAGAGCACTGACCACATAGAATCTGGGACCTACCGGCAGAAAAGCTGAGAAAAAATTATTGATAATTTGAAACGAGATATACTTCGCGCCCAAGTGGCGCACGAGCCTGTGTTAAACCACAGGAATAGTTCGGCGCGATATAGATATTGTCTCCCTGATGCGCTAGTAAAATTTTGTAGTACTACTACTATTTTGCCGTTTACGTTCACTTCTTCATGCGCCGCCATATTGAAATACAGTTTGTTTACATACCGAGCTTAATCGCCACCAAAGGGCGACGGGAATCAGGAAAAAAATATGTTCGTACTTTTCGCTCTTTTTGTATTCTAAACTTTTTGGATGCTTGAACTTGCGTCCCTGATTGGCTAACGTCACCCGTGCTGTTTGTCACGTGATTTGTTGTGTAAGCAACCTAGCCTTAGTTAAGCCATGGGATAAAGGATACAGTATTCTAGAGTCGCCTAGTCCGCATTTTTGGCCATTAGGCAACTATGACACAACGAAGCACAAAAACTACCGATTGCAACTAGTCGCAGCCAAAGTACTCTGATAATGCTATGTCGGGAAATATCGCCAGATGCAAGAACGTTTGAGGAAGGGTATTAGGGTAATGTCTCAATTGCCGAATGCACACAAATACCGAAAAAAAATTTGAAAAGGCGCCAGTTTGACAGTATCGCGCCGGGTGGCGTGTTGAGTGTTCATTACCTGTGCTTTGAACGTTCTAGTTACCTATTGATACCCAATTTTGAACTTTACCTGTGTTACCTCTTTGTTATACA
>LQNS02278094.1:47006594-47028395 GCA_001587735.2 Parhyale hawaiensis | reverse complement strand
ATTACAAAATTTCAAAATGTGCTATCATTATTGCCACCACTTTATACAGGAGGACCTCATTACACGAACAAAAGCGGACCGACGTTTTGTGAGCAGAGCCTGGCACGATGGCTATCGCCGATTATACGATGGTGAGGGTATGTAGACCATCACCATCGGAAAAACTACGATGTTAGGATGGAACATCGAAAAAAATCCATCGGCGATAGCGATGGTCCGATGGAAATCGTATAAAACAATCGGCGATGGCCATTTTCTTGAGCGGCGATGGTGTTATGAGGAAGTAATGGTCCGATGAAATGACTGAACATGCCATCGGCGATGGCATACGATGGGTAAAGTCATCGGTTCTACTTCCAATGCCGATGAAATAAGGCTAAAACTACAGTAAAACAGCCTTACGAGTTTGAAATATCCATTTTTTAGTAACAGTAAAACGAAGAGAGAGTTACAAAGTTTATTTTACTGCATTTCCCAGACCTAGCAATGTCAATTAATAACCTGGGCCTTACATTTCGCACCTATTATCAGCTAAGAATAGTATTACTGGTTTGGAAATCGCACACAGGCCGAGGTTATAAGAGATGCTGCTTTTATTCGATGCTGTGGTATGAGATGTTTGCATTTTTCAAATGTGTTAATGCGATGGTCCATCGCCGTTTGTAACGCCCTATGATGGCCATCGCCGACGGTTATTTCATCGTAATTCATCTCTGATGAAAATTGGCGATTTTTGGTTCCGATGCCGATGGAGCGATGGTATTGAAATTGATGTTGCCATCATACCATCGTAGCATAATAGGAGATGCCGACCTCAGGTGATGAGGTACGTTCGCGTTTCGAGGTCTGTATAACGAAAAATTGACACTCGAATGATAACAGGGTGAATACTCCGTGCAACGATAAAGCATTCAAAGAAATAGGTAAATACAGGCGAACCAGAACACGAACAAAAGCGGATCGACGTGTTATGAGGTACGTTCGTGTTACGTGTTCTGGAGCCGGGTGCTTAAACGCTTTGTATTGTAAAGTTACAAGCACCGTAACTGTTCAGCTGCAGGCACCAATGCCACCATGTAACTGCTGAAGTTTTGCATTTTAACCCTTCGATTTAACTTCTGAGTCTTTCTTTTATTTACGTATGCATTGAGTATTTGGAGGCTTAAGCCACTTTGATCTTGGGCTTCGTGAAGATCAGTGCAAGAAAGTAACAAAATCTGAGCCGCGATCTACGTACTTCTTCAGGGGACTGCACAGTTGACGATACCGGATACGACAAGACGTTCGTGCATCCGGCGCCTGCGTTACACAAAACTGACACTCGAAGGATAACTAGGGAAATATTTCGTGCACGATAAATTCAAGAAAATAGGTAATAATAAACTCTCACACTGATTATTAAATATACAGCACAATAAAACCGATGCATATTTATCTGTTTATTTATGTATTCGTTTATTTGTTGTTTATCTATTTTCTGTCACGCTTTCAGAAAAGAACTATACGGAAATTAGGCCAGGCTGCAAACGATGGCAAATGTATACGGGAACTTTTTAGTTGAAGGCATCTCGTGCATTGTAAAGACAAAGTTCAAATCAAAGCGCGGAAGATATCCGATGCTTCCCATAGTCCTCTTTTGCATCCTGATTGTTAGCTATGTCGTAGTATCAGTCATGCTTCCAACTTTGTTTCAATCGTCGATGAAACAGTTTTAGCTCAGCAAGAAAAATATTGAACCTATCTGATATTAACTGGTCTCCCCGCTCTGCTTTCTTATATGTTCATATTTCTATTAATGATGCTTCTTCCCCTTCTTTCTTGATTTACTGTACCCACGTGCAATGATCCAGAGTAAGAACAACTTCTTTAGTGAATTCCTCACTTCTGTTTGCGCACTACACGTCGCTTGCATTTTATCGACAACTTAACCTCATGTCATTTGCCATCGACCAATATTTCCAACCTGCGACGCCGCGCCAGTACCTTATTATTACAACAACTGATAGTCAACAGATGCTTCACAACGTTCGCTGCATCAGCTTCATTTTTTTATTTCCCAAATGTAATGCAANACAACTTAACTTCATGTCATTTGCCATCGACCAATATTTCCAACCTGCGACGCCGCGCCAGTACCTTATTATTACAACAACTGATAGTCAACAGATGCTTCACAACGTTCGCTGCATCAGCTTCATTTTCTTATTTCCCAAATGTAATGCAATTCGTATGAGTTATCTTCTGCCCGAGAAAACGTAAGAAATTGTCCCTTTTCTTTACAGATCTTGAATTTTTGGGAACTGGCGGCCTTTGGCAACTTTTAAAGAACCGGATGTTGCTCCCATAAATGGAGTGTATTAGCTTATTGGATTAGATGCAACATTTTACCAAGCATATTATATGTTAATAATATTACTGCAAGTTTTTAATTCAAAATACTTTCCATAAATCTCTTTTCACTCATAGGTTGTTGAAAATTAAATGAAATCATTGAAAACCAAAACACCATCCCTCGAAAGTTGACAATCGATTCAAATTTAACGCTGCTGATCCAAGAACGTTTTTATGAGCAATATTTTACTTATTCTACAATTTTACAATACCTGGGCTTGAGAACGTTACAACTAATACCGGGCTCACACTAGACTTTCATAGGATATGTGATGTCAGAATGTACAGATCGCATGGAGATTCTGCTACCGTATCTATGCTACCGAGTTAAATCAAATATATTTTAGAAAGAGTGAGTTGCTCATCCTCGCTTCCAGCTCGGGCTTCCAGTTCTTCATGCGCATACATATGGGATCCTGGCACAAGGGTGCGCCGAAACATTTAATATTTCATTTTTTACCAGTACGGTGATTTCATTGAAGCTGGGCTTAAGCAGCTAGAGGCGCGCTTATGAATTATGAACAAACTCGTCGAACCCACTCGCTAACTGCCATAAGCTGCATTGATCAGTTGTACCTACATACTGTACAGCCGAGCTCTACACTCCACCGCTCGTAGTACGCATGGCGTGGAGTCAATACTACCATAGTAACGTCGATGGCGCATGGCGTGGAGTCAATACTACCATAGTAACGTCGATGGCGCTATGGAGACAGATGCGAGTTACGACAAACAGGGTACCGAAGCCAATCGCTCGCTTTTCAGGTCACCTGTCTCGACTGCCGCCTATGAGAACCGATCGATGTTCGTGGTTCAGGTGCGTGTGGATTTTCGTGTAAATTCCTCCCCTCCAAAACTTATCTATTTAAAGAGCATGAAAATTGAGGCATTCACTGCTCTCGGATACATTGATCAACAGTTGTTTAGCTAACAGAAGCTAATATATACTCTGAAATAATGTTTAATCTTGTGTATTACCTGTCGGTAGTCAAATTCCAGACAGGGGAATAATACCTTAACGAAGACGGAGAAAAAGACTAGAAATATTTTCGAATTACTCCAACGTTACCAAACGTATCGTGAACCACGTGAGACCAAACGCCTAACATGCGCTTCAAACTTCAGCTTTTTATCAAAAAGGATACCAAGTATCTCAAGAGAGCTTAACCCCTGCAGAATAGTGCTACCTATTTCGGGTGGAGGATGCCGAGGCAACCGAGTACGAGACAGACTCATCATCTGCATTCAGTTCAATACATCACGAGGAGCACCACGCGACGATCTGCGACAAGACTGTTTAAAAACCGTGCAGAATCCTTACGAAAATTAGCGGCCAGAGTGTTCATTACAAAGACGAGACCCAATTCGCTACCAAGAGGAACACTCGAAACCACCCTGACAGATATGCTCAAACAAAAATTGATAGGCATACTTTGCGTGCGCTCAAAAATAAGTAAAAATGTCGTATAATTGACAGCACTCTACCACCCACACCAACGCAAGTAGAGGGAAGGGCCACGAATCGGACAGAAACTCCGACCAGATGCAACGAACACCATGTGGGTATTCTGCAGATGCGCTGACCTCCCCGCGGTAAATTTCATTAGGGTATACTTCAGATACACNGAGACCCAATTCGCTACCAAGAGGAACACTCGAAACCACCCTGACAGATATGCTCAAACAAAAATTGATAGGCATACTTTGCGTGCGCTCAAAAATAAGTAAAAATGTCGTATAATTGACAGCACTCTACCACCCACACCAACGCATTCCAGTTTATACAATATAGGCCTGAATTGTTGGATTGTTGGCAAGGAAACGCCGCACTGACGCTTCAAAACGGCGATCCAACACCGATTGAACGAGATATGGCACAGACAATAGGGTGTCACATCAACTTAAGTTCTTTCTATACGCAAATCAACCATGTGGTAGCTCCCCAGTCGTTTCAGTAAAGTAACTAAATTTGCATACCATCAAGTTTTCTAACCGTTTCGAGAAAATTAGATGTCAAAGATATTTAGTTGGTCGGTAATTGATTGCCTACATTAGGCGAGATAGGATATTTATTTGCTGTACGCTAACAACGAGGAAGACTTCTCAACCGAAACAGATATCTGAAAATCACCGTGAGCTTCTGAGCCAGCTTGCCAGCAGGCTTATTATAAAATCTTTCGAGCTAAATGGCGGGTTGTTGACCTTTCGAAAGTGTTTTGCAAGTACTTGCCATTTATTCTCGGATAAAATATCGAAGGAGACCCGTTTTTTTTGTTTTCAATCTGTCGTTTGTGTGTAGTGCAGTTCAGAAATTTTCTACGATTATTCTAACGGCGTCGTTTCTCAAAAGAATTCAAATGTAATTTTTAGATTCCATCTCTAGTGTTACCTTAAAAACTGTAGTATAAGAACAAGTGCTGCAATTATAGTAAAATTTAGAACCTGATGTAACGGCAAGTTGAATTCATCTCTCCAGTGGCTATGCTATATCATTGTTGAAGACTGTAATCCACATTTTCTAAGTTTTTATTGCAATGCATGGATATTTATCTGCGTGTACTGGACCTCCTATCACATCTTCTTAATGAGAATACGCACATAACATTACTTTAGTTATTTTGTATTGACTAACCACTTCTTTTGCTACATTACCACTCCTCTGTTTTTGTCCCACTTCTCTTTACTCCAGCTTTCTCTTAGGTTTCTTACTTGTCTGAGGGGTCTGTATCGCTTGCATTGAGGACCGTTGATCGTTAGCAACCATAACTAAGCGTGTGCCAAATTTCGTTATTCTTTAAAGCGGTCGTAATAACACATTTTTATTTTTAATACAAAAGATACAGAAACGTGCCGGTGCTTTTTATGTCACAACTGCAATTAAGGGGTGCTGTAAATGGGCAGAAAAAAATGTGCTGTATCTAAGACCTATGACTTTCGTGCCTACTGTACACATTTAAGGTGTTGAAAATAGTGCTATTCCTACGAAAAATATGTTTACTTTCAGTACGAAGGACTGAAAGCTGGTACTTGTGGTTGAAGCTATAGTGTGGTGAATAGATAAAATTTCACTTCGTCATTACAGTACTAGCACTGTCGGATTTTGCAATACAGCCGACAAAAAAAAAGTGACGCATCAATCTTCCTTAAATTGTAGTTATTTCCCCTTAAGTCATTATTGTTTGATTCATAATATAAATGACAGCATTCAAAAGTGTTCAAACTGTGCCAACAGTTTCTTATAAGATCAAATTCAATTTTAAATTTGTGTTCAAAAGGTAAAATATGAACACTCGTAGACCAGACGTTTCATCTCTCAATAAGGACGCGTTAGCTATATCGGGTTTTGCCAAACTTGTAAATCAAAGCAAGTTAGCTTTACAAAACCTGCTAAAGGGTGAAAGGGAAAGTCAACTTAGACCGCACCCTCAACTGGGAAACCCACATGCACTGGTTTGTGCTGCGGATATAAGCCCACTGGCCCCAGAGGAGTAAGTGCGGCTGCAGTCGACCATGGGTCACGAAGAACTATGGCACCAAATTTGACGGAAGGTTCAAATGACCCGCAACCCCCCACCCACCTCTTCTCTGAAAAAAGCAAGATCCGCCACGGCGTAGTGCATGCACACAACTGCCGAGTCAGCACACCTAGTCAGCAAAGAGCTCGCATGCCTGGGTTTGCTTCGAACGAGCGACACAAGGTGTATAGAGTTGCAAACGTAAGCATGCTGCGACCGTATAAATTATTGAGCGCTTCAATGGATAATAGCTCGTTAGAAGCAGTATGCTGATACCATTTCATCTCAAGGTAAGTGTGAAATACATAAAATTTGTACTGAGCGAGTCCGGCGATCTCTAAAATGAACGCTGAGAAAAAGTTTTAATTCAAAATATTTGCCATAACTCTATCTTCATGCATAGGTGGTTGCAAATGGGATGAAATTTTGAAAATCATAATACCGTCCCTTTAGAGTCGACAATATACTCAAGATTTAGCACTATTCATCCAAAAACATTTTTATGAGCAACATATTACTTACTACACCATTGAGGTTAGCAAAACAGCTAACGAGCAAGTTTAATTCTTTTTCTAACACATTTTGTACGGGATATTTGCGCCGTGAGACAGATTTAGATTGACACCGTGGCAAAACACCAAAACCCATTAGTGTCCGCGGTACTGGGTTCTTTTTGGTACAAGGAGTTGGTTGTGTTGGTTGCAGTGACAAACTCAAGTCACAGGACTATTTGCAAGCTCTTGGTGACCACCTTCACTCATCCATGGACTTTATTATTCCTAGCAGAAGATGGAGTGTTACAGGACGGTAATACTCTTATTCATCGGGCCAAAACTTTTTCTAGCTTGGCAGGCAGAACGCTAGGGATTCGTTGAATAAATGAAATGGGCTATACAATCTACGTATCTGAACTCCATTGAAAATTTATGGGATGAGCTCGAGAGGAATCTACGTAGCCTCGTCGCCACCGTCTTCAATGATAGAGACTTTGAGAGAAAGGTTGTTTCAATATGGTAAAAGATCCAGACAGAATGCAGGCTGTGAGTCTATGTAATGGTGCACATAATTTTATAAAATGAATTTCAAATCATGCGACCTTGTTTGTTGACCAGTGTGTGATCAATACTCTAGCTGTGTTGTCAACTGTAGTACTTTACTTACATGCAAGAAGACTATCAAGGCGGCCGCCAGTCCTAAATATTTTCTGGCTTTGAGCCACAGGTCCAAAAATTTGGGAAAAGCTTTATATTTTGTGCCTCTGATGAGTTGAACATACCCCGCCACCACTCCTGTAAAGATATCAACAGATAGTTGAAGGAAAAGTTAAAGTCAACATGGCTGCGCACCTTGACTGTGAAATGCATATGCTCTATATCGTACTGTAGTAAACGCCCTTTGGGCGTCAGAAGTGAACAGCTACAGTCAATCACAAGTTATCCGAGCTATTGCGTCATATGACAGAATGCTCGTGATATATGTGACCCCCGACCGTCCTCATGGTTAGTTAGTTCAGCGCTCTTGTAATAAACTTTGAATGTCTGGAGCGCTGACGCTGCAATCCTGAACATCAACGAATATCCATCCTAGCACGGAAGTAAACTCGGCGTCAAAGCCGTCAGCGCAACATTCTGTCCATTATTCCACTGAAACTGTTGTAACAGTGTGTCATATAACAAGGTGATAACACGACAATTTTTCTTATTGTAGGTATTTAAAGGCAGCAAGGACACTAGAATGTTCATTAAATTGCAGCGACTTGTTTCACTTCATTTCATAAAGAGAAATTTGATTTAAAATTCTTAGCGAGAAATTTAACGGGTGTCTGTGACGTCGTCTTAAGTCAGAACTAAAAAAAAAAAGAAAATAATGATTAAAGAGTCAGCTTACTTTCAGACTGGCTTCTTATTGCTATACTAGTAATGATGGCAAAAATGTTTCAATGGTCTTTAATGTATTCAACAGTTGTGTGTTGCTCCCCCAGGCACAGTGCCAAAGATAAATAATTACTACGAATGTAATCACGGTCTTTCTGACGCCTGACTTCTTCCTTTTCCCTACATCAACAGGTAATTTTGTTGTGAAATTCAAACCCTTGCTGGTCTCCTATTAACTCAAAGTATCAAGCAAAGCAGCCGTAAGCGGTTGCGTGCAATGTGGAGATGACTCGCTGCTTGCCCTCCCACTGGTCGCGTAGTACAGTATCACTGTAGCATAGCGGAGTGCATAGCGCCACCTGGGCCTAGTCCGAAGAACTTTAAAGGTATTGCAGCTAAGGTACTTGTTGTTTTGCCGAATTCCTGCTCATTTGAGCGGACTTTCACCGAACATGGGTTAGTAGTGGGTAATGCGACCAAATACTGGGTTTTGAGGGAGGGGAGGCAAACCGGAAGTGGGCGGTGCCTGCAATACCAGAAGTAGGTGGAACCGGAACCTACCCTCAAAAAGCGGTATTTGGTCGCATTACCCACTAGGATGACATGTCTAGTACCCGTCCACCATGCTAGTAGCCGTCCACTTGGCTTTAAAAACTTCCTGTGTGAAAGCTAGCAGTGCTAGAAAGCCGTATATACTCTAAAACTGTAGGTTAATTAGTAGCCTACAGTTTAAGCCTATGCACGGTACTCTAGCACTGCTAGTTTTTCACACAGGAAGTTTTTAAAGCCAAGTGGACGGCTACTAGCATGGTCGACGTGTACTAGACATGTTACCCTACTCGGGTTCTGACATTATTGATATGCAATTTTTCCCTTATTATTGCCGTGAAACACCATGTTTGGTCCAGGGTGACTTGAATCGTCTATTATCTAAAGTTTCTAAACTAATCCATCTGTTCGATAGTTGCATGGACTTTACAGTTAGTCTCATAATTGCACTTCCACAGATGTTTTAGCTTTTTTGTGCCGTACGTGCTTGGACTTCGCTGATAAATGTTGAAAAAGTCCTGTATATTTACTTCACGGTTTTGTTTTCAACCAATTCTCATCACATTATCAACAAAAAGGATCTTAGAATCCTTTCTTAAACGATGTTTTTCTGTTAAAATAAATATTTAATTCACCCTGTAAACGGTAAATTGTCACTCTCTAAGTCTGCTTTCGTGGGTATCCTTCACATTTTAGTTACAAATAAGAGAGACGAATCTCACTTATGTAAGCTTTGCTAAACTATCGCCCTGAAAGCTCGTTCCAGTGATATTCACCCATAATTCGATTAATTTCAGTATGTAAATCAGAGAGGAATACCTGGCAAGTAGGTGCACGTGAGTAGCAGCAGTGTCGACTGGCCGCACACCTGCTGGGTGTTCTGCAGAAGGAAGTTCTGGAAGAGTTCAGCTGCCGAATAGTTTCCGTTGGATTCCATCAAGTAGCACAGTTGGTTCCTAAGAACATAAAATGAAAGGTCAACAGCGGTACCCAAAAATAGTTGCTCTCTACTAGTTCATAAGGCTTAGTAAGTTGGAATGAGACTATTCAGCAAGCAGCCAAAAGCTTCTTCGATTTCCGCAGTTAGTAGTTTATAGTTAGTGATTTAATCCTCCGTTGACTCACGAAGTGAATGTCACTGAGGATAAAACAAGACATATGGTATGTTGATAGAAACGTGGAACCCAAGCACGAGGGTGATGCAATCAGAATAAGCGCTCTTGGGAACAGCAAGGATGCAAAGAAGAGGCGAATCATGAGCAGAAGCATGAAATCGGAAGGATGCAATGTAGGCACGAAAAACGTCCCGAAGGCCTAGCTAATGGCTGTAGTCATCCTGAGGCTTTGTTCCTCATAACATAGGATGGGCAAACCTAACTAACCTAACCCTGTGGTCCATCCTGTGCCTCCAGAAGGGTGATTTAAGTCTTGGTCATTTAATTTGCGACTTTGGATCAAGTTTCAGACATCAATTGCAAATCGTTTACGTTTGAAGAGGCAGAGAAGTTATTCATGCTGAGCCTTGTTACTAGTTCGATATTTTTGCTTGACGTTCTAGCCCCTTCCTGTTCTGCTCTTGATAAACCGTTGCACTGGTTGCGTAGGTTTAGACTTATAAAGGCATGGCTGAAGTGCCAAACAGGTTAACTCATCGTCGAATGAGTTGAGATGGTTCTGCATATCTCCTTGTATGACGTCACGTGGAGTGGAATTTCTGTACTAACTGGGAGCTGGAGTGGTAGCGACAGTTTTGGCTTATAGTCAATCTAGTCATTGAACGAATATTTTTTTCTATTGAGGTGGTATGGTTTTCGATGTTCAGGTGTTCTAGGTGTTCTGGTAGCTTTTATTATCTTGTCTATTAATGATACTCTGCAACACATTGTTTTGTGCGATTCATATTTTTAGCCAAAAAGTTAGCAATTTTTACCATGGCATAGTAAGTTCCCTTATTTGTTTCTGAAAATTGCCAATTTCCGCTGCTTTTATAATGCACGTTCAAGGAATGACCAAAAACGTTCACACTGTAGTCGCTCCACATGACGTCACATCTAAAGGAAATGGGCAGAGCTTAGGATGCTTTGCCTGCGCGTGGATTAACCTGTTACGTATTTCAGCCATGAGCAAAGGTATTGTGTAACGATGGCTTGATAACATATTTAGGCAGTTTTCCATACGTAGTTGAAGGCCCAAAATTTGAAGAGAATATCTCGGTAAGGGCCAGTAGCTTCGAAACTGTGCTTACTTACGACACTGAAAATTAGAATTGGTAAGAGTGGTGGGCACTCGCGGCTCGAGATTATAAAAGGCCAGAGGCCGCCAGCCTTTCTTAGTCTTGTGGTTGGACTACAAATTCCCACCTCTTCTTCACCCTCTCCTGTACGCATATATCGTTGAAAAAGAAAGTTTTTTTTTCGTTTGACTGTCGAGCACACACACACTGCCCTTTCTAATTTATGAATGGCAGACTGTAACTGAACAATGTAGTTTCTAGTATTCTCGTTCGACCAGTGTGTGCTCCCGGGTTGGCACAGAGTGCAGCAGAGGTAAATTCATTGAATTTAAAGAATTATATGACATAAATTAGTTTGCATCTTATCTTGCAAGCGCTGCAGGAAACTGTTCACAAACATTAAAATAGAGTATTCTTTATTTGCTCTGATGATGTGCAGATAAAAGTGCGGCGTGTGTCCGTACCTCTAGGGCACCATCTGTTCTAGGACTGTCGTCAGACTGTTGGCATGAGAAGCTACGCTATAGCCTAAAGCTAGCGGTGGATTTTCGCCAATATTCCAGTTCTTCATACACTGTGGTCCCTTCTTCAGTTTGGATCATGGATCATTCCACCTATCAGCGGGCGTTACGTCTGAACCATTTTATCGAACAAGCGACCGTATAACGGTCACTTATATAATGCTATTCTTATTAAAGCGTTTGTAGACGCACGGTAAGAATACGTTGCTGCAATATCAATGGCTTAATTCTAAGTCATTATAACTCACCTGAAGAGATCGTATATGGTAAAGAAGAGTATCACTAATGTTATCATAGCCAGTGCCAGGCGCGCTTTCGGGAAGAAGGTCAGTGGAACCGTTTCCAGTTCCCTGGCGTTGATGAGAGCACCCACTCGCCTGCAGGGAATGCCCGCCTCTTGCAGGATGCTTTGGACCACGCGCACCGCCCACGCGTGGTCCCCACACGTAGGATTCTGTTAGACATGCAGCAACTAATAAGAGTTTTTGCACCATTATCCTAAGTAGGCTATGGTGACTACCCGCTGGTGAGGGTTTCCCGTTGTAGGATTCTGTTAAAATGAAGCCATTATGTTGAGTTCCGCATGTTTTCAAGGAGATGAATCCGCACATGTGGCGGTTAATTTTGTTAGAATTTAGTCTACCACGTGACTTCCTGTTCCTATAAGTATCATAAATGAAGGTCAAGAGGAGTAAGGGACGTGTCATCTAAAGGTGTGAACTCCATTTCTATCTATATTATAATTCTACTTGTCCCTTCGTTAGTTAGTTACTTACTTTCTTAGCCTAGTTATTTAATTAGTTACTACTACTGTGACGCTTTCATCAGTATTAGGGGAAATTAGGGTCTTCTCAAGGTATCCTTGATACGACCTGGGAAGGAACCTATTGCAGAAAGAGTCAACTTCAAATTTGAGCTGCTGCTGCTGCTGCTGCTACTACTACTACTACTCGGCAGGTCTTAGGTAGAAGATTCACTGCGTGACTTGAAGCATTTTTCACACTTCGTATGCATGATACGAGTCAGAGGGCATCAAAATTGAGGAACAGTGCATTTGTTCTGTTGAATTTCCTCTGGCTCTTCCAGGATTAGGTAGGAGGAAGTTAGGATGATACGGGTCTGAAATATCACTGAACAACATTATTTTTGTACTGTGGAATTTCCACAGCTTTCAGTTAGTCTAATAGAATACATGTACTATTAGGCTCAAGACAATTGTTCATCTCGAATCAATAAGGCTGAATGTGTTTAATTGTTTCATTTTTACACAGATGAAAACCGATGTTTTCTCCCGACATGTGCTTACGGAAGCTTAACCCTCTCCGTCTGAATTACATGTCAAATTTCGTTGGATGACCGCCATTTTATAGTGGACTAGGATTTCTATCTACTCGTATATATAACCGATAAACAAGAGATGGATTTCCGGCAACTTTGCTAAGCTGGAGTACTTCACATGCTATTTGAATCTTAAGCGTCTCTTCATGCAAACGTATTATGAAGTAGATTATTATCATTATTATGTTTCAAAATGAAAAAGAATATAGTACAATGATGGCTATGTCACGAATTACTTGGATTTTTTGCCATCCCCATAGAGGTTCTGTCCCGCCCATTCTAGGCGCTGTTAGATTCCTAACCCAATTTTCACGAGTTTTAGCTCTTCTCGCTGTTTCGGATGGTAATTCTACGAGCTGCCAGATTTGCCTTAACGTATGAGGATGAAATCTTTAGCCGTACCTGCATCAGGCTCCACTACCTGATATAAAAAAAACTTTTTCCCGTAGGAAAATAACCAGACTAGGAAACTTAGCAGCGAAATAACACAACATTTTATGATAAAGGCTGACTCATAATGGAACTTAGTAGTGTGATTTTCGTCGGTATTATGCTCTTTGGAGCGTTACATATATGACACACCTTGAGAAGAAGGGTTACATTCTATTGGTGTTGCCGAACGCCTACATGTATTTCTAAACATTTTATTCTAAGCTATCTACTATTTAATAATTCACGTCGTGTTTTTATTTATTTATTTATTTATTTATATCTTTCCTGTCACGCTCTATGGGAATAAGATAGGAGAAAATTCAGATTTCAAAATGTAAAAAAAAAGGTGGGTACCTTGCAATCTTTTTCTTCAGTATTAGATAGGGGAAAAATAGAACTAATAAGATAGGAGAAAATTCAGATTTGAAAAGGCGAAAAAAAAAGTTGAGTACTTTGGAATCTTTTTCTTCAGTATTAGATATGGGAAAAATGAGGAAGCCCACAAGACGGCGGGGGTTTTGGTGAAGTGTTAATTTTTTGCCGTCATTTATAATGACGGCATGGGCCACTAGTTTCTACAAGAAAATACAGAGATCAGGCATCCCAAAAGGTTCTTGTGTTTTTCTGGTAAGTAATTCACTGTAAAACTCATACCAATTATCTTTGTTAATTTGCTCATTATAAAGTTAAACAAATTTCTCGCAACACACCTGCTTTGGTAAGATCTGGATGTTCTCGTAAAGCGCCATGGCAGGCACAGTGTTGAGGGTCTTCACTACTGGAGAGGACGGCACGAGCTGCTGGAGGTACTCGGCATTGCTCTTCCACTCGCTGGGGCTCGTCGGCTCCCTGCACACAAGTGTTGTTTTTTCTTCTCGGATTCTTGAACAAATTCTTTATTGCTGATTATTCAATTTACGTTTATTTTACTTTAATAGAATGTTAGAAATTGAGTTGACCCTTTTATTTATGCTGAAAGTATCAAAGCAAAGACGAACTAGTGCTTTGATTTGGTTTGTCTATTCTGAGACCAAACGAAGATCTTATTCTTCACCTGCCGAGCCGGTGCAGCCTGTTGCCCTGCGCCTCGACAACGTTACAATATATAATGAATTTTCCTGGAAATTTCCTCTATAGAACAAAAGCTTCCAAAAATCAGGCCTATACTTTGCTAATTTGTCAAACTCAAATTGTATATTCCGGCCTTATGAAACCTCTTATATACAAGGGTCGTTTCAAAAGCAATGCTTCCCATTGTTTAAATGAAAAAGTTGAAGAGCTATGAAGACGGAAGTGACACCATTTGATACGAGTGACCTTTTGTGTACCAGAATTTGTTTTTCTATGTAATCACCACCATTGTCAATGCAATTTTGCTAGCGTTGAACGAGAGCCTGGATGCCTCGATCGTAAAAGTTATGGCTGCCGAGGCTGTCCATTTTTTTTTTGCGGCTGCGATTATGGCGTTGTTGTCGGGGAAACGCTACAATCGTAATGCGTCCTCCACATGTCCGAACAAGTGGAACTTTGGCGGTGGCAGGTAGCACTTACTATACTTTGTTTGACATTCCGTATTCTTTAAACTTGAGTGTGGCCTAGCGTTGTCGTGTTGCAAACGGAATGTTATGTTTACCTTTTCTTTGGCCTTACACCGGCAATCCGGGCCTTCAGCTTGGTCAACGTTTCAACGTAATGGTCAAAGTTGACAGTCATCCGGTATTCCTAAGATATCCAGGAAGATGACACCCTTCCCGTTGATTGCGACGTACTTTGTTATCCGGGGTGGGGTCTGTACATGAGCATCCAGAGCGCACGTTGTCACTTACATCTCTGCAGCAGTTTTGAAATCGACGAACTCATCTCATAACTATGCTTATATACACTGCATCGGCTTCGTAAACGTTCACCAGGGGCCAATGAATGTTAATTGGTTAATTTGTTCTCTGCGTGGAGAAATTCAGTAACGGATCTCTGCTTCTGACGCACGTCCATGATAGGGATTGCTTTCTCACACCGTGAATATCTTCAACAGAGAGATAAAACTTTCAAGTCATGAGTGCATAAGTTCAGTCATCATAACAGTGCAATTTGCAATCCCCTCGGATCCCTTTGGACGGATTAAAATGTTGATAATAAATAAAAAAAAGAAGGCAGCATATTTTTTGTAGCGACCCTTGTCAAATACACTAATTAACCGTTATTGCTCGAACAGTTTTTTGGTGCTCTATTGCATAGTGCTTGTGTTAATGAGGGAGCTCAGTCTCCTGCTAACTGAATGCATTCCTATTATTAAAACGCCTCGTGGCTTGTGGGGAAAGGGGGGATGAATTGAAAATGGTGAGTGAGAAGTTACAAGTTCAACTCCGTCATTTTTTGTGGCCAGTTTACTCTAGAGTTTTAGCATTTTTCACGTCTTGGTCAAGCCACCTGACTCCCTGTAAAAATTATGAACATTGCTCAACTCCTTCCCCCTGTTTTTGGGTGGACAGACACACAAATACTGTATACTTAAATCTTCAACGAAAAGATTATCCCCGCTGTTTTCTTCACTCGCGGGTGATGAAAACTTGCACGAAGGTTTAAGTACAGTTCTCTTAAATTTGATGAAAATCAGCTACCCATGTCATTACGTAAACATCATCTAGTGAAACTAGTATATGTGACAAAAATAAATTTGATGTGTATTTTGACTATTCCATGTGTAGCGATATGCATGCAGCAGCATTAATTGTAGCTTACCTGTTGCTCACATCGACGATGATTTTCTTCTGCAGAAGACACTGACATGGCTGAGTCCAGTTGCGGCTCGCTACGGTCAGGAAGACGACGTTTGTTCGAGGGAGTCCATTTTCATGGGTCGTCACTTCGATGACTCCTTGAACACGGAATGGAATTCAATTGCTTCCATACTGTTGCACAGTAGCATCAGTTTGGATTTGCAGGTAAGACCATTTGAAAATTTCCCTTATAAGTAAGTCCATTTTGAAAATATTTCGTATAAGTCGTTCACTTTGAAAATTTTTCATGTAAGTAAGTCCACAATGAACATTTTTCTCTGACTGCCGTGTTTCCTCGAATCAAACGACCTCATTTTCCACCCTACTTACATATTCGTACAATATATATAGGGAAACGTGCCCCTAGGAAACTACATACTTCTACCTACATACGTAGGTCACATAAGCCATGTATAGACAAGCTTTTCGCGTAGACATTAGGATATCTGTTTCTGCGTGCTCATTCTCTTTCTTGTTCTGTACTCTGCACATACCTTTCTTTCTTACTCTTCTTTCCCTGTTTGCTGTTGCAAAGCGTGATGTTCTTATTTATTTTATTTCGCATGACTTATGCCACGCCCTCTAGCAACTATAATACTATCAGAATGGAGGCTTTAACTAGGATTACAATAAAAATGTGAAAGTACTTGAAATACTTTAATTATAATTAAGAATTCAGCATTAGAGCTGCTACTATTTGTGTTGGTGGATCGACGTTCGCTCGCGCGTTACGCTGCAGCATAAATAACTAATTATGCTGAATTTTTATTGCTGAAATAAATTACTCATTGAAACTGAAGCTACACTTGAGAAAAACATTTCATAGTGTGTTGGCCAGTTTGTATACATGACACTATATTTTTTGCTAAAGTTTTGAGTCGGGATTTTAGCTTCAGCAGAGCGATACTATAGAAAAATGTTGAGTGTCAGCTGATGAGGCGCTGACATGAGGGGCGACATGGAGATAGAAGTTGGTAAGTCCTATCTTAACGAATGGTTGCACTCCTCTTCCGAGGGCGCGGCCAGGGTAGGCTAAACTACTGTAGGTACGTTAATGCATCTTCCGGTTGCACGATCTGGGACGGCGATGGATGGTACGCTTCTATTTTCCATTATCACGACTTAGGAAGAATATGGCTTGCTCCCTCAGTTTCGTTGGCACGGTTAGGAGAACATACGCAAGGTAGGTATAGGTTTACCTTCTGGTGGTTCCTCAAGACTGGGAGCAAAGGATGTCGAGGGCCCATCACCTGGCAGGTAATCTGCTGCCGACCTATGGCTGGGTTCGATGGTAAAGTAACCCATTTTGTCGAGTCGCTCTCTGTTACACAAAAATTCAAGCCTTTAGTTGCGCTTTTGCCTCTTGTACAGTTATTGGGACAGCTCATTGCAAAGCCTCAAGCCCCTATTACACGGACGAACATTGCGCGGCCAACACGGGCTTTGCCCGGCGGGCAGCCCATTTTGCCCAGTGCTCGGCAGACATTCGCTGCTGCCAGAGGTTTGCTCCTGCGCGAACTTTGCTAGCTGAACAGCGTGCATTATCAGACTAAGATCCAAATTATTTGTGTTTAAGCCTCTCTAACTGTAGCAAAACGGTTCTAGTAGCTATAACACTCCAAAACCTGCAGATTTTGGTCACTATGCAATCCTATTCAATGTTCGGTGGGCATGTTCCCCGAGATTGTGCCCGCTGTTCGCCGAACCTTGCCCGTCCGTGTAATAGGGCCTTTACTTACATGCCGTCTCGCGACTGCTGTGTTCAAAGGTAAGACCAGTATAGGGTAAAATATGAGAGATGTGTGCGCTGAGAGCAAACTGAAACGGGAAAGTGGTAGTACCAAAAAACAGCTGTTATTGTGATAATGGAATCGAAGTACGGATCATACGTAGAAGGTTATATGAGAAAAAGACTTGTAGTAAAGTAAGGACGATGACCTACTAAATATAATATAAAGAGCAAGGTGAAATTCGCTAATCGTAAAGCCATTTTATTAAGATACATGAAATCATCATTTGATAAAATTGAACGTTTCTGTAAAACAATAAACGAGAAATCTACACTACAACGAATCAAATATCAAATTTATAAAAACTAGTCCTAAAAATCGATGTAATTTTATGAGCATTTGAAATTATATTGCGAATATAGAATAAACACAGAGCCATGGACAAATATACAAAACGAATAAAATAGAAAAAAAGTGCCGGGTGAAAAGGAAAACAATATGTGAGGAACTAATAGTTGGAAATAAGAAGGGGAATGCACTTTAGGTATCATTTAGAGCAGGTTTGAATTTGAAAATATACAGAGACTCGAGGATGTGTAGATTTGCTCTATAAGAGGTATTTGCCAGTATTTTAAAATCATTGATTGTGACACACGTTACAATTTTCTGCATGTGACCTAACTGAAGAGAGCGGAGGGGAACAGAGTGGAAGACCGGTCCTACCACTCCGTCCAGCGTGGTCAGTAACTCTGGTCATGAGGGTACGACTGGTAGAACCTATATACTGCAATTCACAACGTGAACAACTAAAGTGATACACCAGAGAAGAGCACATAGCATGAGCGAGTCTATCCTTGAAGCGAAAAAAAGAGCCAATTGTAAAATTATTTACCAGAATTGTATGAACTTTGAGTTGTGGGAAAAATTTACCGATAGGGGATTGAATGTTTTCATTTAACTTAATGGACTGGTGACCAAAGTACGGTAGTTTGAAATAAAACTTTTATAAATTGCAAGACTGAACTTCTGGAGAGGGATAATAAATCTTTGATGAAAATTTATTGATTTGTTTATCAACAGCGAAAGATGGGAAGCCATTTTTAGTAAAGAGGGCCGGGGTGTAAGTCCCGGTGTCTTTTTGGGAATGGGCCTTTTGGTTCGTCTACTGCCGCCTATCTAATCTAATCTACTTCAAGACACATACTGAAATGACCAAGGAAAACACAAAATACTAAGTACAGTTGTCGCATCGTTGTAGTAGCGTAATGGAGCAGTAAACTATGGGCTGTTATGCGTTTACTGTAGTGTCTCATGACGCTAGGATGTGTCCATAATGGAACGAAAACGATGTAATCGCTAGTCAGCTGACTAGAAAAGAGAATTTTGGGAAATATAAAATTCCACCTGGCCGACCGGTAAATGAATATAATTATGATGAACTTCACATTGTAGCTAGAGTATTTCCAATGCAAAAAAATGCGATGACACCGTCCTGTGAAGCCTTTTTCTATGTAGCTAGTCAAATATCTCGGGGACGTACCTGGCCTGCCTGGGTGACCTGGAGATGAGGAGGACGTGGTACCCCGCGTTGCGGAGGCGTATGCTCAGGGCCGTCCCGTAGTCGCCCGCACCCATTACGGCCACCATTTCCCTGCCTCCAGCTTGCGAATAAATAACGTGAAACTTTATGTATGCACAGCAAAATAATGCAATGTAAACTTCCTCTTATGAAGTGCAACACTTCAGATCTTGCTAAAACGTATTGGCTGCTCACTCGTAGAGTAAGCGGTATAATGCAGATTTTCGAGATGACTCGCCGTACTCTTTGGGAGTTTTCCCATGTTCACGGGAGATAGCTCTTAACTCTAGAATTTTGAGTTGCTTCTATGCTGATTTCATTTCTGGAAACTTGTACCAGATATTGAAATTAGACCTCACTTTGCATTTTAAGCATTCAAGAGCAGTTCTCATTGTTGAAATCATGGTATTCTCAGCTACGGGGGCGGGAAATCACAGAGTGGGAACATTTTTCGCCCAGAAGAGGCGATTTGGGGAAAAGACATGTAACGCAGCAAAAGTTGCACCGTGTAAACGGGCCGAGTATCGAAATTTATAACCAAATCTTAAAGTGCTGCAGTTAATCATATTCTGTTCAGCGGTAGTTCGTGCATTGGGGCCAAAGGGAATGGGCCCCATCGATAAATTCTATTTTAGAGTACAAATATCATGTAAGCATATGAATAAGTCCTAAATTATAATCTTTTCGAGAACTCAGGACTGGAATTCAGCATAGAGAAGAAAGTGTTCCTTAGATTCGTTTCCAAATGAACGTCACAAAGCCAGCATTTCTGGCCTCATTTTTGCCTTCATTTTTGTAGTGCATAAAGAGTGGCTGTCGAACCGCGCAATATCGTGCGGTCTCAATGAAAAGGAATGGCTACAAGTATGGGCCAGCTACGCTTGGCCCCAAGAAACTCAATGAGCGCATGGACTGCTTAGAGCGCTTATTCTCTATACTTTTCGATGCCTAGCCCCCTACAAAATGTCGATGTTTGCCCGTATCCCTTATAAAATTAATAACTCGTGCCGACAAAGAATTTGAATCATAACAAATTTGTGCCGGAAATTGAAGTTAACTTATGTATGACATTTAATGATCCATCGTTTGCACCCCCTAAAAGGTCATCTCGAGCCCACAGGGGATGCGAGCTCCCCCGATTGGAGACCCCTGGCTTTAAGTGTGTAGCGCTGCCATGCTGCTTTCTAACAGCAGGCCCGTAATGAAAGCCTCAAGGGAAATAAATCAATTGCAATTGCCCTAATTATAAGCTTTTTTCACCCTCGCCCACGTACAGCTTTCTCAAGAGATAAAAATGTTGCTAGCATTAGTACATTTTCTGTCTGGTATCTTGGAGTGGTTAGAATTTCCAAGATTATAGGTTTATTAGGTTTGATAGGTTTATTACACACAGATACATTTGATACATTACAATTAGTATTTGCTAAAGTAGTAATACACTGTAGAATAATGGACCTGCGTAGCCACTGAAAGTTTAACAAACTGTTTGGCAAGGGCAACACTAAGCAAAAACTAATACAATTGCATGACGTATTCTTTAAAGCATTTTTTTAGAACATAATCGGAAATGCTATCTAATAAATTCTCAAGAAGTCTATTGAGAAGCATAGCAATTTAGAATACTGTAGCGCGTTCTCAACGTCCACACGCACAGTTGGGAAATTGAGAACAGAACCTTTCACTTCGTATTTTTGTTTGGGAATAAGGGGACTGAAATACTTTAGAAATACTTAAAGATGATAATAAGACACAAATCGAAAAAAATTAAGTAAGGAATAGTTGTAGACATCCTGAAATTGCAACATTTGTAAAGACGAGTACATTTCACTACAACTCATTGCATGCACATTGTTTTCGTTAGGTCTAACACGTAGTATTCGCCTAAGTATATTATTCAATAATACTTCAAGTATGTGAATGTAACAACGTGGGGCTCTGCCCAAACGATGATATTCTGGACCAGCACTGAATGAGCCAAAGAGTAGTAAACTATTTTTAATGATTCACGATGAACATAATTGGATATTGCATAGATTATGCCGAGAACCCTGCTAAGCTTGCGCCCAATGTCTTCAATACGGGACTTGAAACACAGCTTTTCATCCTGGATCAGTCCAAGATTTCTTATGTGGGGCACCCACTCTAGTAGATTATTGTTGAAAAAAATAGGTGGCAACTGTTGGTGAGTACAGGGGGGAAAAGCATTAATTTGGTTTTATTCTCACGGGCAGTTAATCTTATAAAATCTTGAAAATTACTACTATTGGTGTAGAAAACTGCATCATCCGCATAGAATACACAATTCATACCGAGGGTAGTAATATCACTAATAAAAACGTTAAATAATAACGGGCCTAAAATGCTTCCTTGGGAACACCCGAATTAATAGGTAATATATGTGATTTGGCATAGTTACAGAGTACATATTGATCCCTGTTAGATAGGTAACTATTTAACAGTGCATTTGCTGCATTCCGAACGCCATAATGATCAAGTTTTTTTAGTAAAAGTAATTTATCTACTGTATCGAACTTAGACTGCGTATATAACAACTTCTACCAAAAATCAGGGGGGGGGGGGCGGGCGCAGGAACTAAAACACACATTGAGCTTCTGTGTGTCACAGCAGCGACCCCAAATTGGGTTGGAGGCCCATCTAAAGTCACTTCCGTTATTCCAATTAAGCTCTGGAATAACTTGTAGGCGAGCTGGCCGTACCCTTTTAAAGAGACGCAAACGTCCATTGCTCGTATGGAATACTTGCATCAAGTTCTATAGGTGAACACTTACTTGATGCCATAGTGAACGATCGACTGCTCAGCAGAGAGTCCGTGCGTTTCACGTGCTTGCAAACTGGAAAAAA
>LQNS02278094.1:46992464-47006578 GCA_001587735.2 Parhyale hawaiensis | reverse complement strand
TGCTCGTATGGAATACTTGCATCAAGTTCTATAGGTGAACACTTACTTGATGCCATAGTGAACGATCGACTGCTCAGCAGAGAGTCCGTGCGTTTCACGTGCTTGCAAACTGGAAAAAAAAATAATATGGTGTGTTATTGGTAAACTGCTAGCTAAATGTAATGAACGGACGCATGCGGCCTAATTGGGTTTCTCGTGTAAATACAGTAGACGTACTGCAGGCAAGCTCTTGATTCTTTAGCTTGAGAATACATCAAATGCTGTTTAGGTAAGCTTCAATCAACGTAACGTACGATAAATATGCAAGTGTTCCGTCGAAATCTCGATCTAACCCTCCGCATATACTCGGGTTATCGTTCCTCTCGGTTTTTCCTTTTGCAGTTCATGCTGAACAAGTGTGAGGAATTGTGATGTAAATTGCGACTGGAATATTTACTCTGCCAATTGGTTTGGATCAGAAGGGGCTGTTATTTATATGACATCAAAGCAAGAAAGATTTAATAACATACCCTATTAAAGAATTGCCTGAAAAGTTAGTAGAGCATCGTGTTTGCAATTTTCTACTATTTAAGTCTAGGGCGACTTTCAACGTTCATTGCTGATCAAATTGAATGGCGTCATGACATATGACATAACGTCAACAAATGTTCAGTCGTGCACGTTGGGCCAGAGCCTGAGAACTCCTCAGCCCAAATGTAAATGAACGGGATGCAATTTGCAGCTGTCCCCACCAACGTAACCTGGGAATAACCATCACAAACGATCTACAGTACAGTCAGAGAGTTCGTAAGTGTGAAACTATAGCAAGCAGAGTACTGGGAATCATTATTAAATTTTTTTAGTAAAATCCAAGGACATAATTATTCCTTTATACAAAGCACTAGCGCGCGCGCCCTCATTTAGATAATGCTGTTCAATTCGGGTCGCTACACAAGTGCAAAGATATCGAGAAAATGAAAAAATCCAACGTAGAGCAACAGAACTGATACCTTAACTGCGACACCAGGCGTACAGCAGTCGCCTACGGGAAGTGGGCCTCGTCTCTCTCGAGCAAAAACGACTCGGGAGACAACTAATGAAAACTTTCAAATACTTGAATGGCTTCAACAACGTGCCGACAATGGACTCTTTGACGGAGTGATTAATGTTCGCCTGCGAAGTAACGGCCAGACACTCAAGTACATGTATAAAGATCTAAGAACTACTCTCAGCTAGCAGTTCTCCCCGTATTTCACAGTGAATATTTGGAATCGACTCCCCCTCAGCTGTCGGTGCAGAGTCAGTCAATGCGTTTAAAAATCGTCTTGACAAACACTGAGAGCAATATCCTCCACGGCTAGAGACTCCTCCTCCGGGAGTCTCTAACCCGTAACGGCCAACGATTCTACGCTGCTGTAATCCGCTTTCTTTCATCCCCCAACTTATTTAACGTCCCTGAACTCCTTGAATCTGCAGCAATAGATTGTGCTTGCAGGATCGACTCTTTGGCAAAGTTTACTCTTTTCATCGTCTTCTTTTCTTCCTCAGATATCTCTATTATTCTGACGTAATGGCAATAGCTCATAAAAGGCCGGAGCGTAAGTCCTGGATGCCCTATGAGAACGTGCCTGTTGGTCTATCGCTTGTCCACTATCTAATCTATATCAATGAGCCATTTTCTAGCCCGAAATCTTTCAGTTATGTAGCTACAGAATGATATAAAAAATTACAGCCATATCGAAATTAACTTACTTGTATCCCTTCTTCCTCTTGTTTCCTTGGGTTTTACTGAATCCCTCCTTCCATTGCGTCTCGTCGGACGCGGTTTCTTGGATGCATTGATCAAGGCTTCGCTGCTCTTGTCTCGTGATATATCCTCCTCTTTCGTCCGGCCTCTCGTCGCTATTACAGATCCAGAAACTGCATCCTCTGGATCATTTCCGTGTACACCACTAGCTGTCAATCCTGTGGAAGCTGTGTGGTGTACCGGCACTGGACTGCCTTCATGTGGAGGAACTCCAGTTCCAAAATTAGGTTCATCGGTCCCATCATCCTTTGACTCTTGCTGATCATTTCCTCCTCTTCCCGTCATGACCACATTTGTAGTACCTGTTGCTGTTGGGCCACAAAGAAGTGTAACATCTGACTTTGATGTTGCTGTGAGACCATCTGGAGGCGGAGCTTCTACAGTACCTGCTGCATTCGGGGCATCAGGAGGAGTATCATCAGCGCTGGCTGTTGCACCTGACCCATCTGGAGACGTGACATCTGCACTGACTGTTGCACCTGACCCATCTGGAGACGTGACATCTGCAGTGACTGTTGCGTTTGGGCAATCTGGAGACGTAACATCCGCACTGCCTGTTGCGTTTGGGCCATCTGGAGATGTAACATCCGCAATGCCTGTTGCGTTTGGGCCATCTGGAGATGTAACATCCGCACTGCCTGCTGCGCCAGAGCCATCAGGCGACAAAACAACTTCGCTGACTGTTGCACCTAAGTCATCTGGCGAAATAACATCTGTGCTGACATTTACGCCTGAGGCATCAGGAGATGTAACATCTGCGCTGACTTTTGCTCCTGAGCCATCGGGAGACTTCACATCTGCTCCGCTCGCTGCAGTTGAGCCTTCAGGAGACGGAACTTCCGCATCACCTGCTGAATTGGGACCATTAGAGCGACCCTCACTTGTAAGCTCCGCATCTTTTGCTTCTAGTGCTTCTGTTGGCGTCTCGGTAACGGCATCATGGAAGATGTCATTTGTACACGAGCTGGCCCCTGAGCAGTGCACCTCCACCACCGTAGTTTGGGTCACACCTTCTGACGCTGCAGGCGACGGAGCTGTAATGTGTTGAGTGAGCGTTATTCGTAAATTCACTTCCAAAAATAGGCCAGCTTAGCAAGATTAATGCAGTTAATTATATCATCAAATGGGGACATTGGAAGCTTTTGAAAGAATCAAAGTGACGGGCAGCAGCGATGGGGTGAGCGTGATGATGATAATGACGCTGGTGAAATTGGTCCAAACACACTCTGAATGAAATTTGATACTGTCTGTGAACCTGTTTGTATAACCTACGCAATTTTTAATTTTTTTTAGAATATCACCTGCATTTAAACACGGACGATGGTACTGCCGTAGGCTACACTATGCCTTGACGGCGCGCTGACGTTCTAACCTCAAACAAAATTCAGCACACTCATAGCGACGAAAGAATTTTTTGTGACTGAGAAACACAAATTTGCCACCAGAGCCAGCCTGTGGATGATGATCGATTCTGATGATCATAAGCAAGACGTAAAAACTATGAACTTTGAAACATTCAGAAATTGGGAATTTATTATAAAAAAATGCATTCATGCGCAGTGCATATTATCTTAGATATGACATACACTTGATATGTTTGCATTAGACTAGTGGCAGTGTGAAAGTGGTGTCGAAAGGGCGGTCGCCTATGGTATGAACACTGAGCAAGAGAAGCTAAAGTTATTTCAAGCGATGGTAGTGACATATGCCAAACATAGCAACCAATAGTGGCAGTAATATCGGCCATATTGTCGTTGTTTTGCTCCTATCATGCCATAAAGGTGTTCTTGATGTCACTGTAGTGAATTTGCCCCATGAAGTCGTAATTGGAGATTCCTATCAATAAGCCAAAGGGCGGTGCATTTAACGCAGAAGTCGCACTTCCACTCAAGTCCACATCCGACTACTCTAAGCGAGCAAGGCTCTGGCTTACTCATTACTATACCACTAAAATACTATAAAAAAGATTAGTCATTTCTTGCTGTTTTTACGCCATTGCAAGCGGCAGCTAGTGGTCAAGCTTCAAGTATATCTACCATTCCTGAGTTTTAGTTTTAAGTTGCAATGACGTAGCTGTAGTTTTAGTATGATATTCAACTCTCGTAAGGTGTAGTCACGTGACCGACAAGTCGGAAGTTGAGCGACTGGACAACTCTTGCGTCGGTGTGCACCTGCCATCAGTAACTGCGGCGGTAACTTTAAATAGTAATTCTGTGTCATTGTAACCACATGAAACCGTTTGGCATAAGAAAAGACGGGACCCTTTGGCCATGGCCGCCAGCAATTTCTCTATTTGGTAATAATAGGATAGTAATCCTTGTATTTTATTGACGCCGTAAGCGATATCTTAATATCATGATGCTGTAGTGGAATACCTGAGTTGCAATAATAGATATTTTGTCGTCGCCTGCAACTTGATTAATGATACGGATATAATCGCATTTAAGTTATAGTTTTCTCTTGACCGCCAGCTATGTGATGATACGGCCATAATCACATGCATTACCACCATAGCCTCCTCATTTCCGCCAATGACGTAATGATATGAAAATTAGCTCATTACTGTCATTGTAATTTGGCTATCGTGACACAAAATAATCATTATCTTAGACGATGTACGTTAGACTTGCCTTCTGATTTGGACGCATCTCCGTCTTCTTCCGATGTTGGTTTGTACAGCTGCACGACGGATGGCGTAGAGCTGCTCCTGGGCACTTGTAGCGCATCTGTAGTTTTCTTCGCTAGAATGTATCTGGCGGTTTCAATTGGCAAATCTTGCTCACCTGAACCAAAAATCTCTTGAAACTTGTCTGGTTTCTCAGGTTCGGTTTCTGTTGACTTTTCAACGGTCTCTTTCTTTACTGTTTTGCTCCTTCTACCGAACAGTCCGCCTAAAAGAGTGGTAGGCCGTCCTTCGTTAGCGGCCGCTTTTGCCGATTTACTTTCTTTGGACGTCATTTGGGTTACTGCATGCTAGGCTGTTTCTGAGTCTCACTATTGTCGCAGACAAGCAACTTTTCAGTTACCATCAACTCCGCGAACGACCACTAGAGTCGTTTTAATTTTTACAGCAGACCGCTCTCTTGTCAGTTACCATTAACGACACACGCTACCACTGCAGTGATTGAATTGATGGCCTAAATTCAGAAGGCTTGCTATTATCTGCTCTGTTCAGTGGGTGTCGCTCCTAACTGCGATTATGAGAGCACAAAATGTTATCTTCCTTTCCCTATCTCGGCTTGTCCACCAGGCACGGAGGATACAGACATCGCTGTTATTCCTATCACCGGCTGGAGCTGATGTATCAGAAATGCTTCGCATTCTTGAGCTCAAACACATGAGTGCTTCTAGTCGGCCAGCTATTGCATGTTGAGAATGGGTTACATGACGCAAGGCTAATACTTTTTATCTATTGCATGTAATGGGCAAAATGCCGCTCATTGAACAAATTATGCCCACGGGAATCATTTTCCTTAGGTGTGCCCGTCACATGTTTGGGTGAATCGCGCCCACAGGGGGAGGACTCATCTGTAAATTCATTGTTACTGCCGTGAATTATTGCTGAACTGGTTGGGAACATCCGTTCTTACAGGGGTCAAGACTTCGATGAAGATACACCAAGTGGTAACGCCAAGCAAACAAATGCCGTGCATTCTGTTTTTGAGGGTAGTGCCGCTATTACCTTTAAGGCGGCTTCACACGACAGTCTCTTGATCCCCGTGCTCAGTAATCGGAGTCTGACAGTGTTATGCCGGGGCCACAGTAAATGTTCACACGACCAACTTGCTGCGACACTCGGACGTCATCTACGCCACCGATTTTAAATATGTATCGAAATGGCACGTGAGTTGCGCATCCTAGCAACCAGTTGGGCGTGCAAGTGCCTGTGTAGCGCCGGCATTAGTGTGCTCGTTTCAGCAGCAGCCATGTGCACTGCTCGTAGCGATTTCTAATTCATTTCAAATTTGAACCATCCTTGAGTAAACTGGGGACCCTTGTTCAGCAGGGGGACGCGACAGGCAAATACGTCGTAAACCTTTTTATGGTGCGGACACACAATTGCACTCACAGTAACCTAATAAAAATAACATTTGGACGATGGGTCGTACGTATGAGGACTAGAAGACTGTCATGCAAACCCTTGAGGCTTAACAAGCTGAGCCTAGAGCTTCGGATGTATAGGGTATCCAGCCAAAATTTATTCTATATTTTTACTTCATCATGAGCCTTTCTCAGATTCTATTGGCAAGAATGAGAATTCGCAAGAGCGTTGCAAAGGAATATCTTGAAGCCTATCTTAATTTCAGTCTTTTTCTGACCTCAGCATTATAAGAGACGCGTTGGTATCACAACCCTATTGGGGCTCCTGTACCCAGGAAAAAGTTTGCCGCGCCCGAAGCGAAATATATTCGTTTGTATGCAAACGGGTGCCGAATGTAGCACTATTTTGAATTGGAAATAACACTAGTGTAACTCAACCCTGGGATTGCAATTGCACAAGTCCTCAGCTTCGTCCTTTTTAATTTATGACGTAGCAAAACCCCTAAACGAGCTCTGTCTTGCGCTCATTAATCAAAATAATGTTTATGGCATTCGGGGCTTTTCTCAGAGTCCTACTTCGTTCTTTTCTTAAAAAACCTCGTGAATATTTTAGCTTTCTTCTTCCTACAGAGCAGAGATCTTTCTTGAATCCGACGCTTGTTTTTTTTTCAATTTAAGTGTCTTTCATACACTTTGAGGAAGATGAAAGATTGAAGCTTGCATGATCATGATAATAATGGCAATTAAAGTTCATACGGACACTCACATCCCGCTGCTATGACGGCTTGCACTGACAAAAGAGCTGCAACTGCAGCACATTGCAACCTCTCCGTACAACAGTCAGAGTGATAACGAGACATTCCGAATAGACAGATTTGGACTAGGCGCGCACCCCCGCCTGTTCAACTCTCTATGAAGTGGACTGTTTCTGCGCTGAAGCAGGCTGAAGTCAGAGAAGTGGTACACATAAACTAATTCCGAAAGTGTTCGTGTTTATAGTTATCTAACAGGCCGCGATCCAGTCCAGCAGCTGAGTGTTCTTGCAAAAATTGACCAGATGGTCGCATTTTGCGATAAGCGGTCACATGCTCTTCAGAGTTAACGCGCACATGAGTGATTTCGGCCTGCTATTTTAGCATGTAGCTATTTGAAGTTCATGGAATTTATGAAACAGTGCACCATTGCCAGTATTCCTTAAAATTAACTTTCTACGTTCTTAACCTAAGGTGACTTTTCATATAAGGTACGTACATTTCGGTTCGCCTCCATTGCCTCATATAACGTTCACGTGTAATTAATGCCTGCTAACAATTAACTAAGAGAGAACGAGTGTCATTGACCTAAGTTATTCTCGCGCACTGGGACCCTCAATGTACTGGTTACTGATACATATTTGTGCTCAACATTATTACCAATAGATATTACCCTTTTGCTCGCTTGCGCCGTAATCCTAACATTGACTGACTTTTCCCAGAAAAAATGTGTAATAATAGACAGCGGAGAGAAAATTCAAAGCAAGTTGCTCCTACATTTCACAGTACAACCTCTCATCGCGACTGTCTGAGAAGGAGAGGCTCCGGATTGAAATAATGACGAAACCATCCATTACCCTCGGACACAAACACGGTACCGACAGGCATTGTTCGCTAGACAGCATGGCTTACGCTTTGGTACAACAAGCTGGGATGATGATTTTAGAAATGTATATAGTTTCTTGCTAGCACATTAGAAGCAGCATACTTTTTAGCCGCTACTTTAACTGATAACAAATTTACGCGGCGGTTTTGATTGGAAACACAACCCATGCGATCACGTCGACTTAATTTATTGGTTCATTACGATATTTCTGCTCCTGGTGCTTCCTCATGAATATCGAGTGAATCTTTTTGCTTGTATTTTATCGGCCACAACTGCTCACGACTTCACACATAAGCTAACCACCTGCTGCAACGTGAACCCCGAAAACGAACATTGAAAAGTCATAGTTATCAAGAGTGGAAGTAATCATCCGCTTTTTATACTTCTTTTAGTGCTGTCGTGGACATCGACGTAAGGAACTCACTCTAAATATTCCATGGCAATTTTTCGTTGTTAGTGAAGAGAAAAACTGACGCTACTTTAAACTCGAAAGCATTTTTCAGTCCCCCTGTTAGAGGTTAACTATGTATAACATTGCCGGGTGTCTGAGGTCAGTGACGTAATTCCTTATGGCGGGTGCACACTAACGCTAAAGTTACCCAGTCACTCAAGTTTTCCCTTGGTAAGAAACTACTCGTATTTTAGATATTTTTCTGTTCTATAAGAACGTGTAAGTCGAAGCATTGTTTGGGGCAACGTAATCGGATGCCGAATTTTGTGGCAGTGCAACTATCGTGTTTGTGTGCACCCGCTCGTACGGAGTTCACATATCAGGGTCAAATATGGGCGAGTTTTTTTTTTTTATCTACGCGTCTGACTGCAATGGCAGTGTCCGCGTAAACAGCGCAAAGCTTTGCGAGTTGTGATTCCCTATAAATTTGAAGAGTTACTGGAAGCTTCATTAGGGATCCATGCGCAGCAAATCTGACCTGACGGCTAACAGTTTAGTAACTTTTTTAGTAAACATCTTGTTTTTTTACGATGTTTTACGCTTGGCTCATGAAACTGGTTCGTTCGACCACCGTGCGAGGTCGCTGTACAAAGAAGAACTAATTAGACTGAATAACGCCCGAAATGATGTACTAATTAAATGCTTCAGTCATTTACCATTCTGGATTTTAAGCCGGTTTGAGATAATTCCCGAGTGCGTTCAATTTTGTCTTAGTCGATGTGACGTCAGTTTTAATCATAAAAAATTAAGCTTAGTTTGGAAAGCGGCAACCAAAGACGTTTTACAATTGTTCCAACAGAGCTTTATGAGTAGCCCTCACGGGTATATTATGACGGGCTATATCCCTGCCATAATATATATATGGGCCTTACGACCCCAGGGGCATACCCGAGTACTTTTTGCGCAGGAGATGTTGCATCTGGCCGCAGTTCCTGCTGACGAGGTTAGTTTTGTAAAGTTAGGTAGGTTCTTCATTTCCGCTTCTGTTCCGCGAGGTGGGCCGTCGATCGAGGTAGCGCACCTACTCCGCGGGACTTCTCTCATCTCTCTCGTCTGGAAGGCCGTGAAAGAGGCCGACCACTCGAGTGTCTCCTACTATGCTTTGCGCCTTGTTTCCTGCCCGTAGTAGCGCACGTAGGCCACGTGACAAATTATGTGGCATTTAAATACTACACATTTTCCTCTGTTGGAACGCCTGAGTTGCGGCTACGGAGGTTAAACAAAGTTTATAACTTACTAACTAGCTTCATGAGTGTATGTAACCCGGGTGCCCACGTACGACGTTCGTCGATTTCATTAACATAGAGCAAACTCAAGTAATCCGATTACTTCTGTATTGCTTCTGTTGTCGTTGAATAGTGACTATATCTCGAAGTATTTGAGCAATCGATACAAATCCTAAAATGTATGTCTTGGCTGACATAAACCCACTCAAAATTAGGAAAATAGTATAAACTTAGCCATAGGTACCGTACTTGCCATAGTGTAAAAAAATACAGTTATAGCTTGGACTAAGCAATTTTTTTTAACAGTTCAGCAATTTACGAGCAGAAGCCGCGCCCGCGGCAACGTAGTCGGATTGAATGAGTCGGTTTTATATTAACAGAGCCAAAGAAAGTCAAGCGTGAGCACCCGGCTTAACCTGCCTTATAGTCACCTGATGTGAAATGAAAGTTCGCTGATCCACCACCCTCAGTCATGAGCACTTTGGGGTAACAATAGATCCCCATTTAATAAAGAAGGGTTAATCTGCTCTCTAGGGTGATAGATAATTTGCATATTACGATGGCGAATTTGAATTCAGTGAATTTGTTCAGCCTTTCTTGATGAGTCACATCGGATGCGTATGAGCCTAACGTCAGGTGGGTTACAGGTCAATTTGCTAAGTCGTCAACGAAGACGCAATAAAGCCCGTTGCACACCAGAGTCGCAACACGGCAATGTTTCACAGTTTTGGAATAAAAGTTTCTGGGACCCTGACAGTAGCATAGCAAGCATGATTTGAACAACGCTTTTATGAGTCACCGGGTAATGAAACTCCCTCGACATCAAGAGAACATTCTAAATTCTGCAGATGGTTCGAGCCTTATAGTGAAATAATTATTGTCGTAACTAAAAGTTTAAGACAGCGTAGTCTTGGGCGTTGAAGCTACGACCGCGGCAACGTCAGTTACAGGAAACATTCCCGTGTTTCGACTCGATATTCCAGCGGGGTTATGAGATGTTATTGCTGTACTGCCTGCTGAGGCTTCCGAAGTAGATATTGCTTGAGCAATACTCGAGCAATATCTACTTTGGATGCCCAACTGCACCGCTCCTCCGAGCTGCTGAGGCTTCTTTTTGTGGCCACATTCGATCGTGATCAGAATCATCGTCATCATGATCATCGTGATCACTGAAAAGCACAAAAACGGTCAATGCATTTGTAAACGCACCAGAGACGCTATGTTTGTTTTCAAAGAATGGATAAATGTTGCTCACAATTACTCGGAAGATGTTGGGGAATGGATTTCTTAGGAATTTTAATTTATTTTGAACTCAGTGCATAAGTGTACAAGCAGTATTGGATTCATTTTGAAAACTGCACCGACATAGAACTAACGCAACTACAATTCTGGAAGTCAATATTACGAACAATCATAAGATCATCATTCAATTTGTCGTTATGTATGAGAAAACATCACGACCTTGCATTTCAAATTTTGAATCTTAGCTTGTCCAACGGCAGGGTCACGCACTCTTTGATCACGTATGATCAGCCCTCTGGAGAAATCACGGTGCGATCAAGTTTCATCGCTGATAACGGTTGATGATGCACTATCAAATTCATGTGAAAAAGTGGTTGCTTCAAAAATGGTTTGACCTAGCGGAATCATTCACACGGTTACCACAAACAGACGCCTCTAACGAATTCCATCTGTGTATGCACATCTACAGCTTATTCTAAAGTACGTCTGTATGGTTTCTTTCCTTGTTCTTTTCACTCTGGTTTCCAAAGGTTACTGAAGATAAAGTTTTCTTCTCCTTTTTCCTGCGTTGACGTTCCGATGAGTGGCGAATTAGACACTTGGTACGGTGCAACGGCTTGCGAACAAACTGTATACAGATAATATTAGCCATTTTAACCTTACTACATGTCGCCAACTTACTTAACACATTCACTACCCTATGAGCCACCGATAGCTCAAATTGACTTAACCCTACAAGAGTATAGGGGTCGCCTCAACGCTAAAACCGCAACTCAGCTTCTGGGCGGTTCTGCGGCGGCCCCAGATGTTGCTAGGGTTTCCTGTGGATTGTGTTTGGTAGTGAATGTGTTGAAGCATGAGATGTAGACTTATTCCGCAATTTAGTTGTAGTGTCCTACGCCTTCCGGTCAGTGTGTGATGTACCAGAACTGAGGCTACCACTGACATGTTCATGCTACGTACGCTCATTCTGTATACCAGCCTACAACAGTCCGGTATTGTCACCTGTTTCTCAAAGACTTTTTATCGTTTGTCTTCTTTCAACTGATACCCTTACTTCGACCTACGCAACACAACGCTGAAGCTGGTTGGGTGACTGGGTCCCAACAACGGTACCTTTCTTATACATACTTGACTTACTATAGCCCTTGACTTGCCTAAGCTTGCATTGCGTGTGGGTGCAAACGTTATTCAAAATTACCATATACGAAGACATAAATTGATACAATCTGTTCCTACACTAAGGATAATAAAATTAGAGCTCGGTGCAGTGCATGTTTATTAAATGATCGTGCATGTATGTATGTCATTGCGTATACTAGCATTTGTTCATCTTTTTATGATAATATTAGTCTTTAAACAAACATGTTCTGCGATCGATGCTGTGCACGTGCGTCACCTGCTGCAGCCTAAATTTTATAAGAGATCCGTTCGTTGCAAATCACTAGGTTGCTCAATCAATTTTGCTATTAAATGTACGCATATAAGCTCTCGCGATTTCCAAGAGATGATCATGTAAAAAACATAGACTATAAATGTGACATAAGTCACAGCTGGATAACCAATGTTTTGAAATTTCAGGCATACTTAGACAGGTTGAGATCATACATTTTTAGTTCTTATTCTTAATTCGACGATACTATAATAGGCCTTCTAACTTTGAAGAGCAGAGAATGAGCCCGAAGCCATAGGGATAACTTTGCTGGGTTGACCCCCTACGGAGGCTATCTTGGTCTTAGCTAACCTTTCGCGAGATCTTTCTTTACGCGTCTATTTTACTTCCTTCCATCTCTGCATGGCTCCTATATTCAAAGTGTTGAAGTCGGTTATTCTTCGTGTTTGCGGTTTTCCGTTACCGTGCACCCAGCTCCAGGGTAGGAACTCTGCCGAGCTCGAGTTTTACGTCTCCGTTGACATACTACATGTCCCTTCTTTTTTACTCTGTTTGAATCAAATTAAAATTGTGGGGATGAGGAGCTTGAACAAGGAATCTAGTATCAGTAAAATCTTGCGGCTTCACCCAATAGCCGAGAATAGATGAGCTGTTAGCGTTCAACAGCGTTGTTTACAGCCTGTTACGCAGGGATACCGTAGCACTCTGCGTCCGTAGCATAAAGCCCGCTGCACACGAGGCTTGNACAAGGAATCTAGTGTCAGTAAAATCTTGCGGCTTCACCCAATAGCCGAGAATAGATGAGCTGTTAGCGTTCAACAGCGTTGTTTACAGCCTGTTACGCAGGGATACCGTAGCACTCTGCGTCCGTAGCATAAAGCCCGTTGCACACGAGGCTTGGAGCACGGGACCGCTTCACATTCATGGAACAAAAGTTTCTCTGTGCGTGACTACTGCTTAACGTGTTTCCTATGTCTCTTGATACATGTGTCGTTGCTATATGAAACTCGATGAAAAGAGAGATTTTCGAAACTGTGCAACTGTCACTGGCCGTAGTGGACTAACGGCAGTGCGACTCAGATATAAGTAATTTGCAAACAGCAAAATATTGGACTCTGTGAAGCTACGCCAGCGGGGAAAGTCGTGGGTCGTAACCAACCCTCATGATTGAAGCTCGGAAGAAATCAGAGCCAATAAACTTAGCTTCAGTTGCCCTCGCCGTGCCAAGCGAGTGATGACACCCAAGAGTGGCAGAAGCAATGCAGCACTCGAGGAGGTACGGAGACAAACAACATTGCAGGTTTCCCATGAGATTAGGCCAAGTAACGGCCACATGTGCAGTATCACATGAACTTGAGGTACCTAATTGATAAGAGAAAACACAGCAGAGACAAGTTCAAACGTCAGTAATGGTTCACGGATGATTAGGAATAGAATAGAAATTATCGCACTATTTGGAACATTGCTTAGTACAACGAATGCTTGACTACATAAAACGAGTTTCTCTAAAACTACAGAACAACAGTTGCGATGTCGTACATGGTACGAGTTCCCCCGATATAATTATAGAAGGCACGCTTGATATTTGCGTCGTGAAATAATATTATACAGTATATTAACTCCCTCTGAAAGTACAGAGGGTCATGCAGTTACCGTGTCACGCATATACGTGGTAGAAGTAGTCCCACAATCGGTACAGTGGTGATACCGTAATTGAAAGGATCTGTTACTCGTACTATTCATTACTCGAATAAAAAAAATACGGAGAACAAAAAATAGCGATTCTTTTCGTTGACGCAAATCCCTTACGCGAACGGAATATGTGCGTATATTGGTCACTATTTACCAGCCGTTGCAGTTTCTCACGGGCTCCGTTTGTTTCTCGAACATTTCGTCAGTTGAGTCGACTCCATGAAGGAAATCGGTTCCAGAAACAAGCAATCACTGCACCTGTATCCCTAGGTAGAACTTTACAGGCAGGTGCTCGAATCCTATTACGGAACTAAATAAAACACTACATTAAGCACATTACTATACTATCCAAAGACACATATTGTTCGACTCATGTTTCTCCGCTTTGTCATAATACTTAAACTAGAGTAAAAATTATTATTATAAGCGAATAAAATACCTGCGAGTTTGCACGTGCAGTCTTCTGTTATTTAATTGAAAATCGAGTAAGATTTCAAACATATCAAATAAGCCGACGCAAGGATGATCAGTGATGGGCACTAAATACATCAAAGTATTTAAATACTAAATACTAAATACATCCGTAAAATGTAATTAAATACTAAATACTAAATACATTTTTGAAATGTATTTAAATACTAAATA
>LQNS02278094.1:46908635-46920462 GCA_001587735.2 Parhyale hawaiensis | reverse complement strand
ACCAGTTTTTTGCATCCGCCCTCTCAGGACAAAGAAAATGAGGAGTACCACTTTTTTGCATCCGCCCTCTCAGGACAAAGAAAATGAGGAGTACCTACCAGTTTTTTGCATCCGCCCTCTCAGGATAAAGAAAATGAGGAGTACCAGTTTTTTGCATCCGCCCTCTCAGGATAAAGAAAATGAGGAGTACCAGTTTTTTGCATCCGCCCTCTCAGGATAAAGAAAATGAGGAGTACCACAGAAAATCGAAATACATCAGTAACTACCCAGAAGGAATTGCCCGTGTCAACACGCTATAGTAAAATGCATAGCGCAACAAATTTAAAGGAATGGTGTTGAAGAACAAGAGTAATTGCATGTCAACTAAAATTAAATAAGCAACAACATTCATCCACGTTTCAGTGGGCATCCAAGTTCGTGTTCGTGTATTTAATATGCGTAATGTTGTAAGACTTGTTTATGTTGGATGAAGCGGCAATTCATAACAGTTGGCAGTCTACTGTGTATAAGGCACACTTCATCAGCGGTAGAGCGGTAGTAATGTAATACTAATTAGTAGATAAAGTCTCAGTAAATTGGATGAACTACTCAAGGTGTCGCGCGTATAGATTGGCGCTGTTAAATTTGCATCTCTGACTTGCAGCCTTAAATTGAAGTTCAATTGATATTCAAAATATATTCAGTACAGTATGATAGTGTTCTGTTGTTTCATTAACACATTTTCTAAACTAATAAGACATTCACAATTGCGGGGTTATATAAAGTTTGAAGCGTTGCGTCTAACGTACACTTAAAATTAAGGCAATAATCTATCAAAGCATAGTACGTGCGTTAGAGTAGCGTGGACAAGTCTTATTACACCAAGTCTTATAGAAACTAGAGCACTCTGAGAGCGCATACCTCCGCCAAGCGAGGCAACGGTAGCAAAAAATTCAAAAAATTCAAATTGGCTCTGAAACCATAATATTCTTTGTATAAACTCCAAAATCTAATCATTTGTGCCTTTTGATAGAAATAACAGCTTGTGCAATTTTCTTGAAAATCTGTTCATAACTTTTTGAGTTAAACTGCTAACAAACGTTATGACAAACATGAGTCAAACGAACAAACCGATCTGCACCAAAATTTAATCATTTATGTCTTTTAACATTACTAACAAAACCCATAAATTTCATAAAGATCCATTCATCATTTTCTGAGTTATTGTGCTAACAAGCATCAAATTAAAAACAGTGACAAACGAACGAACGAACATACGGATCATTACAAAACCTGGTCATCTACTCTTTGTTATATACCTAACAACTCATGTTAATTTCATAAAAATCCATCATAACTTTTTGAGTTATGGCATTGAGAAAAATGAGGCAGACAAACAAACATACAAACGGATGGACATATCTTCACCAAAAGTTAATCGTCTGTTCCTCCTAACATAGCTAACAATCAAAGTAAATTTCGTTCAAATCGGTTCATAGCTTTATGAGTTATCTTGGTGACAGACTGACAAAGTGACAGACAAACACGACGAAAACATAACCTCCTTGGCGGAGGTAAATATTGTAGTATCTCTTACGTGACAAAGAAAATGTTGCACGTGGACTGAGTCAAGCATAGAAATAGAAAGCAATATGGGTCCGCGGCAACTGAAGGGCGCAAACGAAATAGATAAAGATTATAATAAAGATAGCAACCACTTCAAAAAAGCACAAAGCAACAGTATATTGCAATATGACACGCTTATTAATTTAAATAAAAATCTCATATACCGCTTCTGCTTCCTAAACACGCAAGTGTAAAGGTAGGGCAAACATAAAGAAATAATAATTATAACATTTGCTGGCTTTTGAGTCAGCACTGTTTGGTACAACTAATTTTCCTCATCTGTACGGATATAGCTTGGCTGTACTTCATTTCTTCTTTTTGTTCCACTTCATATTTAATCCGCTTGGGGCGCAAGTGCGCATTCTTGCAATCCATTTGTCTTCTTTCTTGTCGAGTTCCTTTTTTGTTTTCCCCTTTGTTTTTTCAAGGACGACCATGCTCATTGCATCTATTCCGCAGTCTTTAAAATGGTTGTATAATAATTTTGTGCATCCTTTACCTGAACGATCACATCGAGCAACAGCTCTCTTATGTTCCTGAAACCTTACTTTTGGCTCCCTTGTAGTTCTACCAACGTACACCCTTTCCTTCTTGCATTTGACACATACAATAGCGTAGACCACACCGTCAGCCATTGTCGTGATGTGCGCGTTGTATCGCCTCGATTTGATGATCGCTGACTTCTTTCGAAGTGTCCACAGTCTTCGTCTGTTACTACGTACCGCCTTGCTGTAGTAAAAGTGTGCGTTGACAGTATTTGCCTGTAAACAGAACCAAGGCTATCGTTATATATGTATACCGTATGCAAGTATGACGTACAAACTGTAGTAATACTACATGCAACGTGTCTGCTAGACGAGTTATTTACAGAAAATTATCTATGGGCTGTTGTGCATGAATACGCGTTGACTGGGGTCATCGCGTCATCAATGCATAGTACGAAACACCAATTGCATTTTTCATTAAAATTATTCCTCATATTGAGCCATAATTAACTGCACAAGATACCATTTTAGTGATAATTGTATTGTATATTAGCTTATCCGTGATGGTCCGTACGCGCCTTTATATGCGTTGTAGAGCAATTTTGAAGGCCCTAGGGTGTTCGAAGGGTACAATAGATTGAACCCACAATAACTTTGAGTATAAATGATTTACTTCTTTCAAAATATCATTGACCACAAAGTACCCAAGCTCGAAAGCTATAAATTTATCTGTCCTCGACTAATTTCCTCTCCATGAATAATACATTGCTACGAATACCTCATGGTCCAGTGTGCCCAAACGTATTGCATACAGCGCACGTCCGTTGAAGGAGCNTGTATCGCCTCGATTTGATGATCGCTGACTTCTATCGAAGTGTCCACAGTCTTCGTCTGTTACTACGTACCGCCTTGCTGTAGTTAAAGTGTGCGTTGACAGTATTTGCCTGTAAATAGAACCAAGGCTATCGTTATATATGTATACCGTATGCAAGTATGACGTATAAACTGTAGTAATACTGCATGCAACGCGTCTGTTAGACGAGTTATTTACAGAAAATTATCCATGGGCTGTTGTGCATGAATACGCGTTGACTGGGGTCATCGAGTCATCAATGCTTAGTACGAACCACCAATTGCATTTTTCATGAAATTATTCCTCATATTGAGCCATAACTGCACAAGATACCATTTTAGTGATAATTGTACTGTATATTAGCTTATCCGTGATGGTCCGTACGCGCATTTATGTGCGTTTTAGAGCAATTTTGAAGGCCCTAGGGTGTTCGAAGGGTACAATAGATTGAACCCACAATAACTATGAGTATAAATGATTTACTTCTTTCAAAATATCATTGGCCCCAAAGTACCCAAGCTCGAAAGCTATAAATTTATCTGTCCTCGACTAATTTCCTCCCCATGAATAATACATTGCTACGAATACCTCATGCATACAGCGCTCGTCCGTTGAAGGAGTATGTACAGTTGAGAAAATAATTATTCATATAGTTATAGTCCGAGATCTAAGCCTCAGTTTCCGCCCGAAGACGATGTCACAGAGGAAAGAACAAGGGACGTATGATTTGTCGATAGAAACAGGGAACCCATGCACGAAGGTGTTCCCACACAGGCTCAATTTACATGAGAGAACAACAAGTCGGGAAAGAAGAGGTAGAACAGCGGAAAGTAAGATTAGTAGGAGAATGAAATCAAAAGGAAGTAAAGTGCGCACGAACGACAGACATCCCAAAGGCACAGCTAATGTCAAAGGTAACATACATAAATCCCCTGGGGGCGCTGCTCCCCATAACATAGGATAGGCAAATGTAACTAATTTTACCATATATGGGCTGTGGCTCATGCTATGCCCCCAGAGGGGAAATATTCATATAGGCTACCGTGAAATTTTCGCTACTATTCAACATTCCATTTTGAAAAAATGTCCGTACGATGTGTGAATACCATTGCATGCTGTTACAAATGCACAGCAAATGTGGTATTACTATGTTGAAGGAGGTTTTTGTTTGGGCATGAAAATTGTAGTTACTAAAAATATAGCTGCGATATTAAAATGTTTCAACTACTTTCCTGTTATATACGCGATTCGCACCTACAACATTCCAATGTGTTAGCCAGTAACATTCAAATGTATAAACGCAGTCTTTGTGTCATGCGAAGTCATGCCTGGCGGATGTAGCCACCGCCTGCTTCTTTCAGGTCAGAGCTTCTAAGATAAAGAACCTAAAAGCTCGTTTATGACCATGCAAAATGTGCCGGTCTCCAGCACTGCCTCTGAGTGACATGGTATTTCTCAATGACGTTCCGCCGGAACCTACATCGGTAAAAGCTGCCTGTAGCCAGAGTCTCGAAGATATTTGTAATGCTTGTAAACATGAAGTAATAGACCCACGGACTTCCGACTCGAATTCGGCGGAAGCAACCGGTGTTCTAATGAAGCCGGCAAATCAATAGTATTTAAAGCGCTTGCACGATCAAGCGTCAGCTTAATTCGGTACTTGACATTGCAGTACCAACATTGCTTACGGCATTCTGCTAGTGACACTATTTAGATGTGACCTTGTATTCTATAGTCTGCATCTATCAAGTAGCATGTTGCTACGTATTATTGGATCATATCTCCTAAGTCTTGTATAATAAGATGTAAATAAACAAGAAGATCTTTACGAGATTTCTTCACCATCCAGCACTGTAGCCTAATAACTATACTCGGCCTTGAAATTCACTCTCACAACCAAGTACAGTGACGAACTCAACACGAACTCCAATTACCACGTCACTTCGCCAGAAATACAATATATAACATTTCCTTTACATAGTATTCTCAGCATAACATTCTAGATTGTTCGAAGAAATTCAAGTACCGTGGATGTACTGGTAAAACATAGAGCGGTGATCTTGAGCCCAATCACGCATTCTGCAACTGCTTTTCGTATAATAGGGTAATTATCACAGTTGCAGACAGAAGTGAATTGATTTGTATATCCGTTTTTCTGCCGGAACGTCTCAAGTTTAAGCAAACACAACGGCGTTCTATTGCTCTTAAAGTGTCCAGTGTGATACTACTGACAGGAAATACGGAGCAAAGAATCTCCGACCCTATAAGCCTATTCGCTCAGTTACGCTGCCCTAGGTAAAGATGTGAAAAAACGAGAAGAGACGAAGACAACTAGAAAGAGAAATGCTCCTATGGCTGGTCCCTTCCTTGGCCCCCAACATGGTAGCAGATAGGGTTCCATAGGATGGGTCTGTCACCACCATCCGGCGGCCCACTTCACGGAACAGAAAGGTAAGAAAAGAGGACCTCTCTAACTTCACAAACTAATCTCGTCAACAGCAGCTGCAGCCAACTGCAACATCCCCTACGGAAAAGGCATTCAGGACAGCCCTTAGGTTCACCAGACTATACTCCAGCAGTATACAGTTATTTAAGTAATCATAAGGTGCATATCGCTGATACTGCCAGAGATCGTTCTATGTATTTGGCCACAATTTGAGTATAGGGTCGAGAGGATAGTAACACTGTGTCAAACGCCCTCAGGGGTATATTTGGGTTGGCCCTTTCCCTGCTACAATATACTGTATTTGGGCCTCACACACCCTAAGGTCCCGAGTGCCTTTTCCGAAGGAGATATTGCAGCTTGCCGCAGTTCCTGCCGACGAAGTTAGTTTTGTAAAGTTAGGTATAGGCTCTCAACTTCTTCCCCTTCTGTTTCGGGAGGTGGGCCGCTGATCGAGGGGGCTGACCTTTTCCCTCTAGTCTTCTACCTTCTTGTTTTTATTTTTCCTTCACCTGCGCAGTGTAGCTGAGGGAAAGCGTTCCGTCGTGCCCGAGGGATGGAGATGCTCAACTTGCGCCTTTTTCCTGTCAGTAGCTCACTGGTCACTTAGAATCTGAGACCTACCGGCAGAAAATCCGAGAGAAAAATCATTGATAATTTGAAAGGAGACGTACTTCGCGTCCTAGTGGCCCACGAGCCTTTGTTAAACCACAGCAATAGTTTGGCGCGATATAGGCATTGTGTCCCTGATGCGCTAGTAAAATTTTGTACTTCTACTAGTACTACTATTTGTCACACTGGAAATATCAGCCTGGAACTTTTTCACTAAAAAATCAAGCCAGCAAGTGCAATTTATCTTCCACCGCAGCAGCAGCAGCAACATCAAGACAGGCGTAGATACACTTCTGGCCGTCATGCCATCATTATACTAAGTGTGGGAACGTTAGGAATTATTTTTCATAGAACCTCGAGTGAGATGTAATTTATATTTTAATTACACTGTAATTTTTTCTTCATGAGTAGAATGGCATGTTTGATGTATTGCCAGGGTTGCGGAGTCGGATGGTTCAAGGTCCGACTCCGACTCCGTGCCCTCGACAATTTTCAACTCCGACTCCGGGTCCTCAAGATAATCCGACTTTCGCGTCCGACTCCTTGATCCAACTAGTATTTAGCTAATGTAAGCAATAAACATGTCCAAATAATTATTGCCTATATATATATATATATATATATATTTAGCTAGTGAAGGGTTTAGACGTAAGAGGGTTCGTTAAGTGTAATTTTTTTGCATTAGGTGTATTTTACGGTACAATGGGCTATTGAGTGTAATTAGCCTACAGTCCAATGTCCACGTACGTGAAAGGTTAGGTTAGGCCAGGTCTGGTTCTGCTAACGTCCTAAAAGCTGAAAAAACACTGGCATTTATACTAAAAAACCGTAATAAACGATTTAAAATTGACGCTAAGTAAGGCCAATCAAAGATTGACGCTAAGTAAGGCCAATCAAAGATTGACGCTAAGTAAAAAAAAAACACTTAAAACCTAAAAAAAAAAATTCTTCACTAAACATTCAAAACCAATAAAAACACAAAAAACTCACATAAATACATTAAAAACACTTAGGAACGCTAGCAGAACCAGTCCAGGCACACCTAACCTTACACAGGCCAGCAGATTTGAAGGGGCTGTCTAGTAGGGGCGGTCGGTCAAGGATAGGGACGGATCAAGCCAAAAACGGCACGTTTTGAGCGTATTACTATCGAGAAGATGGATATTTTAACGGGTAGAGTTTAGTTCTTTAGGTGTAATAGTCAAACTACAGCTAATGGCAGACAATGACATTTAACGTAGTTTTTAGGAATAACCGCTTACAGTTAAACCCCCAGATCTCTCTCTCTCTCTCTATATATATATATATATATATATAGAGTTACTATCCTTTAGTAAATTATACAATTGAAATAAAAGTCGACACGAACTAATTAAAATTTGATGTTTCGGGAGTTTTATCCCATTTTCAAAACCTAATGAAATCTTAAGGATGTCTAACAATAAATTTTTTTTTATTCAAGAGGACCAAAAATGTGGTGGTGCTAGCGTTGTGGGACCTAGAGGGCGAATGACCACGGTGCGATATGGGGTCCTGATATAGGCGTCGAGCGGCACGGGGAGCGGAGGAAAACGACCGAGTGCAGTCGGAGGAAAAAGCGTCAGCCATGGTTGTGACGAGTGGTACAGCTGTAGTCATCATATAGGGCGGGAAAAGAACATGTACAGTCATGGGGGAAACAGTCCGTCCTGNGTAATTTTTTCTTTATGAGTAGAATGGCATGTTTGATGTATTGCCAGGGTTGCGGAGTCGGATGGTTCAAGGTCCGACTCCGACTCCGTGCCCTCGACAATTTTCAACTCCGACTCCGGGTCCTCAAGATAATCCGACTTTCACGTCCGACTCCTTGATCCAACTAGTATTTAGCTAACGTAAGCTATAAACATGTCCAAATAATTATTGCCTATATATATATACGCACACATATCAAGCTAAAAGTAGTAATTTTGTATATTTACAATGATATTTTGCTTCATTAGTACCAAGGGCACATATGTCATTAAAATTTCCATACATTTATAAGTCAATGCTTATAATTAGCTACCGTAGAAAAACCTGTTTAAAGGGTGAGCTGGGGTCAAGTTGTTGTCTTTATTCTCGTGTTTTTTTGTTTTTTTGTTTTGAAGGTTTCCGTTCTGATTTTTGCACATCATTTCTTTCCCGACTTGTTTCCATGCGCGTTGATCCTGTGTAGGAACACCTTCGTGCATTAGTTCCCCATTTCTATCAACATACTATATGTCCCTTGCTCTTTCCTCTATGATATCGTTCTGCTTGGAAACGGAGGCTTAAACTTTCTGACTGTAACATATACTATTATTGCATAACATGGCACAGAAATTAGGCTATCAAATTGTATTGAGTAATTGGCGTTGGTACATTGGCATTAGACAATCTAGGTACTCCGTTATCGATGGCAAACACATAGATTAAGCCAAAAACAAAATACGTCCACATTTTACATTACAATATATTTTATTATAATTGAATCTTGAAGTTGAAAATTCTGAATTGATTGATTCTTTTAAAATGGAATTCCGGAGTCTGGTTAAAAATACCAACTCCGACTTCTAGAGAAGTGAGATTCCGACTTCGAATCCCTCTCAAATGCTCCGACTCAGCCACCCTGTACAAATAATCCAAAATCTTGATGCGCCCTAAAGACAGCTGCACTACGGTAGCCACGCCTGAACGAGGGTCATCCCAAAAGCAAGAGCTTTCACTTTTTTTTATTCCGCCCGAAGGGATCCAAAAGGGCTGTGAATTGCATTGTTATGATAATTGAACTGAGGCGGTGATGTCCTGAAAGTTTTATTTCTCTGTTGCTAATATTGACATCGTGACACTCTAAGAAAGTAATCCCTGTCATGGACGTGCATCAGAAGTATAGATGCGTCATTGAAATCCTACATGCAGAAAAAGACACTAGTCAGCATTCACCGGCGCCTAGTGAATGTTTACGAAGCCGATGCAGTTGATGTCCGCACATTTAGGATAAGAGTTCATCGCTTTCAGAGTGGCGACAGAGATGAGAGTAAGAAAGTCGCTCCGGACACTCATGCTTAGCCACAACCCTAGAAAGCGATGTGTACCTCAATCTTGGAACCTGAGGCGACAATCAACTATTCACTATCATGCAAAAACAATCAAAACAGAGGCCCGGAGTGCTCATATAAAACCAGAGAAAAGGGACACATTTAGTTTGCAACACAACACCCAAGTTTGTAAACCGCAGAATGTGACAAAATAGGCTGAAGAGTGCTTTCTCACCAACAGTTTAGTCCCGATCTGGCACTGTCAAATTTTCGCTTACTCGGACCTGTGAAAGACGCGTTACGTGAGGAGAGTTTTCCCCACCACGCCCTAATCGCAGCCATGAAAATATGGATCTCCTCGGCAGGCGTTGACTTAATGACCGAGAGTCGTTCATTGCTGACGAAAGTGCTTTGAGAATGGGGTTTACTGCATAGAAAAATAAATTCTGGAGCACAAATGTTTGCTCGTTTTAATGGTGCGACTTTCGTCTTCGTAGATATTCAACTTTTTGAGTTAAAAATAGGAACGTTCCTCGTAATACACTCGCCTTTTTGCAGGGTAACTGGTTTGCTCTTTTACAATAAAAAAAAAAGTAACTATAAGTTGTAAATGCTAAATTTGCTCTCTGTTACACAACGCATTAAATCATCTGTCGTCAGCTGAAAAACTTTGCGTATCAGGCGAGTACTTCCGTTGGTCAACAGACATCTAATACTCACGAAAGCCAATAGTTTTGGAACGGTTCGAAACTTCAGTTCATCTAACCCATTACATCCCTGGGCGAATTTGATGTAACTTTCTGCTCGTTGCACAGCTCACATAATTGTTATGCGCGCTTAGTAATTCATTGAATTATGGAATAAAACTTGTTTGTCTAATATATGAAACAGGTACCAGCAAATAGCAAGAGATTAAACGCATTCCCAGCATCAGATATATTACGCAACTTTTGAAGAATGAAATACATTCAGTGAAAAAAAGCTGATGTATATTGGTAATGCTGCTAAGTACTTTCTTAGAGACAGTACACTTTTGATGTAGGTACGTTAAACTGATACTAGTATCTGCAGATGCCTACGGAAGGACTAAACTAAGTCCCTATAGCTACTACTAAACTACGGGCGTATTCTAATATCAGTAATGGAATTTGTTTTCTGTGCACGAAGCTGTCTTACCTGCTTAAAGCTGTATCAGTGTTGAAGTGGAGGTCTCGTTTATGCGTGTTCTCTTTTTATACTCATTCTTATCGCCCCGCAGCTCCTCACTCGCGCGTTGTAACGCGCGAGCTGTTCCGCCAAGGACAGTTGTCTGACACGTTTGTAACCTGTAACGCTTTTTTGTCGCTTTGGCCACCGCCCTGCTCTATAAGCAGTGTTTTTCTTTCGTGCCTACTGTGCTTCCTGCCATTTTCGTGCTCCTTCTGATGATGCCTTGTTCCGTTCTTTCTATTCCTTCCCCACTAGGTTTACCCATGCTCGTTGATTCCGGGAGAGAACACGTTTGTCCATCCCAATTAAAATTTTTCGGTGGAACTACGGTGGCGTTTGATCCACACATGGCCGCCGCAGGTCGCCTTTTTGAGCGGGGCATTCGTGAGGCTCGGGTGCTGCTCGGTCGCTATGCGCGTTTTGGGGGCTTGGCACGGGCGACCTCGTTCTGAACATAATCACCATACAGGGCGCGCTTGCCCGACCGTGTTCCACGGATATTCCGCGCCTCCGCAGAAGTAGCAGTATACTTCTATTTTGGCCATCAGGTGCGTAGGCTGGGCTTCAGGCCGCAGCGTTATATTAGTTAGAATCGCCCATTTGATGTTATGGTAACTCCCCCAGTGAGACCTATAGGTTATCTCAGGCTTAGCTAGGCCTGCGAGACGTTTATCTTTCTTACCCACTTTTCTTCCTTTCATTATCATGCTCCTATTGGTGATGCTTTATTGTTTTTCCATTTTTACTAAGGTACTCCAATGTGGGGACACCTTTGTCCATGGGTTCCTTGTTTCTATCAGTATAGGTACTGCATGCCACCTCCTGAAAAACTGTACCAAGTCAATATGAAGGGGCTGGCTTTAGAGCCGGGCAGGAGCACCGGAACGAACTGAGGGCGACAGGGGTAGGATTACGTCAGAGGGGCACTTATGGGATATGAAATTCCTTGCTACTTTTTTAATGCTGCACCAAAACAGTGCAATGAATCTATTATTTGAATTTAAGTTTTCATTGCCTTTTAAAATCTACATATGTTCAAGTTTTGATAGTTAAGGTTTATAGAACATAAGTCTTGTTGCCAATTTTTTGTTGCCTAACTGGTTCTTGATGTAATGCCATACATTCTCTATTGGATTAAAGTCTGGTGAGAGGACAGGCCAGTTCAAACATGCAACGTGATGGCTTTCGAGGAATCTCGTGACAGCGTGACAGTGGCCGCTGTGTTGACTAGAGCAGTGTTCTGTAATAAACGGGAATTCAATACCAAATTATCAACATAATGGAGAACAAAATATCTAGTCGACGTGACCGAACAAGCTAAATCGCTCGTTTGAACGAACCCGTGGGCCAGGATCATAAGCACTCACTGCTCCCCATACCATGTATCATTGAAATGTTATGATAATTGGTAGCAAATGTCAGCCGGGCTCAAGAATATATATATATATAGATATATATAACATAAATGCAAATGAGCAGAAAATGAAAAGGTAATAAACATAAATTGCTGCAAATAAAATTCATATTTCATGATTACTTTTATTTAGATTGCAATATAGCTAATTAACGTGGTATGTACGTATAT
>LQNS02278094.1:46643665-46660240 GCA_001587735.2 Parhyale hawaiensis | reverse complement strand
GAATTAAAGAGCTAATCCATGACTGATAGGATAGGCAATACCTCCCCAGAAGACCATGGAATTTATTCCCTATCTAAAAGTGAAGAAGATGTGTCAAACAAGATCACAAGCAAGACACAAGTAAACAAGCAAGACACAAGTAAACAAGCAAGACACAAATAAACAAGCAAGACACAAGTAAATAAACAAGCAAGGCCGGTTCACATACTTTTAGTATAATATAGATAGATAGATTAATTTACATTGCAGCTAAATTTCGACGCTTGAGGTTCACCTCTCGCTTGGTATCCAGGTTACCGTAAGACCTGAGTATTTTCGGTGAATTCTTTTGACTGAACTATACTTTTTTCTAGTCTGCTCAACGTTTGGCCAATTCCAAACTGATATGTTGGCCTTACATTGCAGGTGGGATATATTGCTCTCTCAAAACTCGTGGCTGTAAAATTTGCATTTCATCTATGGAAGATCAGGCCTGTAGGCATGAGACCTATCAACTGCAAAACCTATATGTACTTAAAACCGGAAAAATAAAATGCCCAATCGCCAAATTACTGCCGTTATTTTTCACGGCTGGGCCCTCTAGTAAGTAGTATGAAAGTGCCGATTGTGTCTTTTGAGATGTATAAAAAGTTCATACTCCTATCTTGAGTATTCAGGGATTGAAACTAAAGTGCATGTCCTGAGTTTGGGCTATTCAATATTTGTAAAGAGCCTTTTGGTTCTAACGCTATCTGTTGTCGGTGGCCTTAATGTTACATGCGTTTGTAGGTATGAAACTCATTTCTGCCTAGATAACCTAATTAGCTTAATTGTACCTGATCGATATTTATTCAGTATCATCTTTAAGGCTCATGTTTGCCATGCCTTGTGCGGCTGCGTCACGTGCGGCTGCGTCACTGTCGTCGTCTACTTCAAGACCATGTACAGTCATCGCTTCTTCAATTATGCAGCCCCCAGGACCGAAATGTGTATAAAGCAATTTTGTGCATTTCTTATTACCTTTACCGGCTTTTATGTCTCGAATATGCTGTTTAATCCTTTCCCTGAGAACTTGTCCTGTATGACCAATGTATAAAGTACCGTGACCCTTACATCCCATCACGTAAAGCAGATCTTTTGAAGTGCATTTGGTTTCATATTTCTTGTTTTCGAGTGTGTCGCCTTTTAGGGATGATTTTCTATCTCCCATGTACTTGCAAATCTTGCACTTGCCCTCTCCACAAGGACCAGTTAGCACTTTTGTTATGCATAGGTCTATCTCTTTTTCTTCTCTCTTACACTTGCAGACTTCTGGTGAAGAGGCCATCGATTACGTCTGTTGACGGTTACCTCGTTACTGCAGGTGTGGTCTACGATGTCAAATTCTGCCTGAAATGAAAAACAAGGACATGTAACTGTGCTCTAGTGTCCGTATTTTGTTTACTTCAACGCTTCTCTCAGACACAAGAATTTAAACAATTATTCTGGTAGATATTGATTGCGCTGAACTCGAATTTGTAGATGACTGCCGTCAACAATGAGTTTTTGAGATATTGCGGAACTTTTTAGCGCGGCATTAAATCACTATTATTAGTATTATTACTAACAGGACCCATGAAAATTACACGGTTAGTTTATGTTTTCACTTTTTAAAATTAAGCAATCCTAACCTACGAATTATAACTCACTTTAGTTCGATCTAATCCAGCTCCTCAATTTAACTTACCCCATAAATAGCGCCTGTCCCTTAATCCTTGAGAAATACTTGTTACCTCAAGTTTGCTGCTCACGAGAGTCGAAACATGGGAACGTTTCTCCCTATCCTTCCCATTACGTTGATGTGTATACAGCTTCGACGTGTCTAATATTGTATTCAAACACTGCTTAAACTCCGACCTACGGCAGCTATTCCGCTACAGCGAGGGCTCCTTGCTCAGTTGACTCTTTTGACTTACTTTTCAGTTTCGATTCGCAGCTGTACTTATCTGGAATCGGTGTGCCTTAATAGATTCAACCGTTATCACACTCACAGAAACATCTGTTCCAAGAACGTGCAGTGCTTCCACGTTCCGACTCGTACGCGGTGGGCCCGAGTATGCCAAGTCGTACTCCCTTCCGTTCGTAATAATATAAACACACGACAGTCATTCATAATGTGAAATTTATAGATTTCGTGTTACGCTCTTAACGAAATAGCTTGATAGGCAAAAATTAGCCATGGCCTTCCTGGTTTCATCAGTGTATTCATCTGCTTGAAGACTGTGGTCATCCTGCCAATTTCATAGAAAACTGATAGGTAGAAAATGTTCCAGGTTGGAGATGATGGTGCTCGAACAGTGTATCTGATTCCAGTCTTTCTTTGTCAACGTTAAAGTCCACTCGATGTAGATGCATACAGCTTCTCTAAACAATCTCCTCCATCGTGATGTGTACTCTCTTCTGAGATTTCCTTAATCCAAACTTTAGCTCATACTCTTATTTTGTTATATTTGATAATGATGGAGGCAACTGGTAAGATATTCTTGAGCGGTCAGCAGGCGCGTAAAGACCACGATGGTTTTCTCGGCAGCAAATGATTTTCTAGACATTTTGGGTTCTTCTTTCAACAGAACAAGTTTTCACTTGAGAAATTTTCCGAGTCCGAGTAATATGCCACCCTCGAGTATCTTGGATTTAGAGCTCCGTATTTATTAGAAGCAATATCGACTGCGCGCAAAAAAACATCGCTTTTTTGCGCATCAACGAAAGAAAGCTGGGTGTTGTTCTACTTTGCCCGCTCATCTGTACGGTTCACTAATTCAAGTTGGCAGTTGCCCAGCATCCTACACAAGGAAGTTAATGAGAGCCTTACATGTATAGAAAGGGGCTCAACCGTCTACCCTAAATAGTTGATAACCTTGGAAATCATTAAGTGCACGTCCCGTCAACACGCAGCATTACCCAGACAGCGAGCTCCCTTCTATACATGTAAAGCTCCGTCTTAATTTCTTTACGATGATACAACGGTCAAATCAAGACGGGTCTTTACAAATTCTTCGCTGTCATTATTGACAGCGCGGGCACTAGTTCGAATAATAAGATATAAACATAAAATATAAACATACGTAATCTAATAATTTACAGGTAAAAAATATGAAACTATGCATTCATATCTTTTCTTGATAACACAGCATGAATACTGCATTCAAACTTCATTCATGGTGCAAAAAAGTGTATTATATGTGCAAAAAGGTGTATTATGTGACTGTGACATATCACCACAAATTTTACGTTTTTTTCCTGCCGTGGAACATGTGATTTTTCAACCTAAAAATTTATAGCAGTCTTAGAGTTTTCATAGTTGAAAAACCCAAAGACAGTGTTGCAAACAACGCCAGTATTTTTCGATTTTACCTAACTTTTTTATCACAGTTCAAAACCGAAAATTTTGTTTATGTGAATATTTTATTTTGTAATCGAAAATCAATGTCAAATGAAAATTCAATGGAAAATCCGGAGCCGTTGTTTAGCTGAAAATGTTACAAGGATTCTAAAACTGTCTTACTTTTTGTTCTTGCATTAAAACTCATATACCTCTGTTCCTTTGAAATTTCTGTAAAATGAACAAAAGAAAAAAAAAAAAACCTTTTTGTCCCCGTTTTCTGAAAAGCTAAGGCCAAAATATAAAATTTCATAAGCAAGATGTATTTCATTTAAAAAAAATACATATACTGTTCTAATTTCAAAACTATCGGTTTGCAAATAACAAAGTTTGAAAAGTTTTCGTTGACCCCCTTAGTTAATTAAGCCCTTCCAAAGTGTCACATGAACAACAGCGTTGTCTAATATCAGTAATGCAAATACACTTGACATGGTCTAGCTACTATGTACGTAGCTGATGCTGTCTTACCTGCTGCAAGCTGTGGCGATGCTGAAGTGGTGGCCTCGCTCGTGCAACGACCTTCATTTATACTAGATCTTAACTTCTTATCGCTCCGCAGTATTCCTCCGTTGCGACCACAGTAAGTCTAATTACCCCCGCCAAGCAGTTTGTTTTCGTCGGAATGGTTTGTCTCTCTTTCTGTCTGTCACCAAGATAACTCAAGAAGTTATGGACGGATTTTGACAAGATTTACAGGGATTGTTTGGTATGTTAGGAGAACAGATGATTAACATTTTGTAAGATCCGTCCATCCGTTTGTTTGTTTGTTTGTTTGTTTGTTTGTTTGTTTGTTTGCGTCTTTTTTCTCAATGCCATAACTCAAAAAGTTATAGACGGATACTTTATGAAATTTACATAGTAAATTTACGAAGAGTAAATTACCAAATTTTTGTGATGATCTGTTTGTTCGTGTGTTTGTCACTGTGTTGGATTTTATGCTTGTTAGCGCAACTCAAGAAGTTTTCAATGGATCTTTATGAAACTTCCAGAAGTTGTTGGTAATGTTAAAAGGCATAGCTAAATCATTAAATTTTGGTGCGGATCGGTTGGTTCGTTTGTTAGTTTGACTTATGTTTGCCATAAGGTTTGTTAGCAGCATAGCCTAACTCAAAAAGTTATGTACGGATCTTCAAAAAATTGCAGAAACTGTTAATACTATCAAAAGGCACAAATTGTTAGATTTTAAAGTTGGTACAAAGAAAATCATGGTTTCAGAGCCAATTTTAATTTTTCGCTACACCGTTGCTTTACTTGGCGGAGATATGCGCTCTCACAGTGCTCTAATTACCGCCGCCAAGGAGGTTATGTTTTCGTCGGATTTGTCCGTCTGTGAATCCGTTTGTATGTGAAACCGTTTGCCTGTCTATCTGTCATCAAGATAACTCAAAAACTTATGAGCGGATTTGGATGAAATTTGCAGGAATTGTTAAGTACCTATGTTAGGAGGAACAGATGCTTAACTTTTGGTGAAGATCCGTCCATCCGTTTGTTTGTCTGCCTCATTTTTCTTAGTGCTATAACACAAAAAGTTATTGACGGATTTTTATTAAATTTACTTGAGTTGTTAGGTATATTATGAAAAGTAAATGACAAAATTTTTGAAAGGATCTGTTTGTTCGTTTATCGCTGTTTTCTATTTTTTTGCCTGTTAGCACAATTACTCAAAAAATATTCAATGGATCTCTATGAAATGTATAGGAGTTGTTAGTAATGTTAAAAGCATAAATGATCAAATTTTGGTGCAGATAGGTTGGTTCGTTTGTATGTTTGACTCGTGTTTGTTATAACGCTTGTTAGCAGCATAACTCAAAAAGTTATGAACGGATCTTCAAAAAATTACTGAAGCTGTTAACACTATTGAAGGGCAGAAATGATTAGATTTTGGTGTTGATACAAAAAAATCATAGTCTCGGAACCAATTTTAATTTTTCGTAACCGTTGCTTTGCTTGGCGGAGGTATGCGCTCTCAGGGTGCTCTAGTTAGAATAAATAATACGCTCGACGCTGCAGGAATGAGATCGCTACAACCATGCATTAGCTCCAGCATCCAATAATGCACTTCGAGTGCACCGTCACCAGGAGCATTGCTGATGTGCCAACGACTCTGCTACTGTGCCACTGCTTACGCTACTCTCGGTTCGATGCCACACTTCGAAAGAGCCTTATAATTGCTCCTCAAAAGTGTGTTGTAATCAGAATTTGGCGGTGTTACGCGATGTAATCCGGTGTTACCCGCACGGTGATACACGAAATGAAGATGAATGAGCCAGGATCTAAACGCAACCCGAAAAAATGTAAACACCGCTGTCAATTTGAGTTAATAGCTATTGATGATGATGACGTTGAAGGGACTTGAATGTCGTTGATAAGTTACCATTAATGCGCTCGATTTTGGATGTGGTGTGTCCGTGGGGATGTCTCGTTTTTAGCGGGTCTTTGTGTGTCTGTCGTTCCATGTCTCCATCTTGCTTCGGTGGTCGTGTGCATTGAGTTTTGTTCACATATAACTTTGCCCTGAAGATCATTGTCAATCATGCTTATCTTATTCTTGTGAATTAATTCGTATTTCTATGCCACGTTCACTCTACTGAGGGAGAACTAAGTGTGTCGCAGACCTGGAGATCAAGACATGCGTCGATTCCATTCGTTCAATCTATGACAACGCCCGCAACAAGTTATTAGTAATAACTATGTGTTCAAATGCTGACTTTTCATTCTTAGTATTGTGTCGAAAGCCACTTGCTATTCTTCAGTTTCCCTTGACGACCCGAGTCCCCGGAGTGCCTCTTTGATCGATTGTTTTATGTATTGCGAAGGGTTCCCACTTCCCAGCATCAATGGTATATGTTTCAAATGTTCATCATGTTTCGTATAACTAGTATTATATCATTATCGATTGGAAGTATAATCATTACCCAAATATACGGTGAAATAGCGTCTTTCATCCATCCGGAAGCAAAATAGGCATTCTTTGGCTTTATCCTAATAATGTTTGTTGTTCCGTCTGGTTCGGTTTGCCTATCCGAAGTTGTGGGAGTAGTACTGCTCACGGAAGATCCATGGGTTGCCTTTGCTCCAGCTGGGCCTGGACCTTCTTCCGTGTGTCTGTTGACGGCGTTTTGAGCGCCTCAGTTAGGGTGGTGTCTAGCGTCCCTCAGGGTATTGTGCTTGGCCCGCTGTTGTTCGTTCTCTATACTATTGACATGTTCTCTTCGCTTGAAAACACGTTGATCAACTATGCCGACGATTCCACTTTGATGGCAGTGGTACCTGCCCCTCGCCTACGTGATGCTGTGGCTCAGTCTCTGAATAGGGATTTGTCACGCATTAGTGCAGGATGCTCGGCCTGGAGTATGAAGCTGAATGCTAGTAAGACCAAGTCGATGATTATCAGTCGGTTTCGGACACTTGTACCACGGCATCCCCAACTGGAGATTGATGACACTTTGTTCCAGTAGTCTAGCTCCTTGGAGATTCTTGGTGTTGTCTTTAATGAGAAGCTTACTTTTAAGTCGCATATTAGGAGTTTGGTGTCACGCGCTTCCATTAAGATTGGACTCCTGCGTAAGGTGAATTCCGTGTTTGGTGATAGTCAGGTTGCCCGTAGATGTTTTTATGGGTTTTTCTGCCTGTGTTGGAGCATTGCTCACCGGTCTGGGCTTCAGCTGCTGACACTCACTTGCGCCTGTTAGACCGACTTGTTAGTTCAGCCTGCAGGCTATGCGTTGATAATGATCAAGTGAACCTGTCCCACAGGAGAAAATTCGCAGAGCTATGTATATTTTATAAAGTGTACAGTAATGAGAGGTATTGGTTGTATTCTTCTCTCCCTGCTCTCAAGGTTTTTAGGAGAGAGACTCGTGCTGCGTGCGGAGCGCACTCTTTCACGTTAGAGGCTGTTAGATGTCGAACTAATCAGTTCAGTCGGTGCTTCGTTTCCCGGTCGGCTAAGATTTGGAATTTGTTGCCGGCATCGGCTTTTGGTCGTATTGGCCTGCAGGCGTTTAAGTCAGCTGTTAATGGTTTTTTGCGGGATTTCCTTTAGCAGCGTTTTGGGCTTCCCGGTGTTGCAAGCTGCTTCATTTGGGTTGTATTACCTGTCCGTGGGAGCTCAAGCGTGAAGTTTTAATAATAATAAGTACATTTCTTCCTTCCAGTTTCGCACTCTTACTGACCGCTTTATGACGTTTTTCTCGTTTTCCTGGTTTTCCCTTATTTGCTGTTCCCATGCGCATTGATCATGTGCAGGAACACTCTTGTACATGGGTTCCACGTTCTCTTAGCATTATGTATGTCGCTTCCTTTTCATTTCTTGATACAACTTATTTGTGCCGGTAAGGGGATTTAGGCTGACCTGTGTAAATATAATAATTCTCTTCTCGTTTGGCTCGCTGGTCTCACTCAGATGCTTTGAGTTGGCTTATGAACGTCTTAATTTGTGAGTTCCATGCCTTTGTCGGCATACTCTGTGTCCCTTCCTCTTCTTTTAATGAAATATCGCTGTAGTGGCTAAGCCCTCACGTGTATATTCTTGCGGGCCCTTTCCCTGCCAGAATATATATGGGCCTTACGACGCCCGGGGCTAACAGGAGTACGTTTTCTGCAGAAGAAGTTGCAGCTTACCGCAGTTCTTGCTGACGAGGTAATTTTGTGAAGTTAGTTAGGCGCTCAATGTTTCGTATTCTTTTTCAGGAGGTGGGCCGCTGATCGAGGTGGCCTATCTATTTCGCTAGGCTTCTACTTTCTCCCGTGCGGAGGGCCACAGAAGGGACCGTTTGCACGGGAGTTTCTTTCTTCTGTCTTCTTTGTATTTTTCGTTTCTTTCCCCTGTGCGGCGTAGCTGGGCGGAAGCATTTAGCCATGCCCGGGGGTTGGAGATTCATAACTTGCGCCTTTTTCCTGTCAATAGCGCACTGTCCACTTAAAACTCACCCGAGTTTGCTTGTAATCTGAGACTTTCCAGCAGAAAAGCCGAAACAAAAATCATAGATAATTTAAAACGAGACGTACTTCGCGTCCTATCGTGACGCACGAGCCTGGGGTGAACTACAGCAATAGTTCGACGCGATGTAGACTTTGTGTCCCTGATGCGCCAGTTAAGTTTGTATTACACTATTACTGTAGTGGTTAAGGAGGTTTGATCTACTTTGCATAATATTGTTCATCCCTCTATTAGCGGTGGGAACGAATGTGGCTGTTAGAATGTTTCACTTTTTTTCTGCTTTCCTGTACGTCTTCCGTACTCGTAAAGCCTGCACTTGCACTGCTCCGCACTCAACTTGGAGTTTGCATGGCATCCTTAAGCAGTCGTCGGAAGCTACGGCACATTGCTTGAAATCTTTGCGAGCCTAGCCTCCCATTATATGCAGATTGGGGCTGTGTACATCTTCGCGTCTATCTTGGAATATACCGGATAATCCGAAGAACTCCGTCCTCCTTTGTATGAGTCTGTGTTTCACTTTTGTTCAAACAAGTTGGAACAAAATTTTCTTAGTACTTTTAAACTAGCAGACCCATGCATGTGTTGACGAGCGCCGTAGATTTACTCATATACTTAATGACTCATGGCGCAATGTGTTATAATTATATTTTCTTGTGCGATCAAGTCTAAAATTTGAACTACCGGTGTATACTGTTCGTACGCAATATATTTGAAAATTTACCTATCAGTATGCATGCTCTGTTCTTTGATTTGTACCGAGACTTAGAACATAAAAAATACCCAACACTTGATGATTTTATATTTGGTTTATATCTGAAGACTCATGATAAGTGAGAGAAATCTAGTTTTTGTACTGAGTTTGGCCGGGGCCCCACAGAAAACAAGCGGCAGAATGCTATTTTTACGGCGTCTTTTTTTTTTTCGTAGCAATGCACGGGTGTCGCGAGGCATCGCGGTTGCGGCGGTGTGGACAGTAGACTGCTGTACCCTCCGTAACATTTGTCGTGTAACAAATTTGTCGCGTTGCACGTCGCTCGTTTCGCTGGTGAGGCCGCAGCCTTTATGCTAGTGGAGACATCTTAAGGGTATACATGTAAACAAGTCTTCTGTCGTTTAGGAAATATACCAACTATTGAGTGAGAAAATACCCTGTTAAATAAACTTATTCCATTATCAGAGTAAATGTGGAGACATTGTCTCCTACAAATACCAAAGATTAAACTGTAAAGTATAGGTAAAGTCAACTTGGACTTTTGGACCACACCCTCATCTGGGAAACCCATATGCACTGGTTTGTGCTGCGGGTGTAGGCCCACTGGCCCCAGATTAGTAAGTGTAGTCGCAGTCGCCCTGGGGCCACCAAGAACTATGGCGCCAATTTGATGCCTTCCTCATCTCTGAGGAAGGCAGTTCCGCCACGGCGCCGTGCATGTACACACAACTGCCGAGTCAGCACAGCAAGATCTGCAAAGAGCTCGAGTGTCTGGCGGAGAATCGAACCAGCGAGCGGTACATGGTGTAGAGCTGAGAACGTAAGCATGCAGCTACCGTGGCAGCTGCATAAAAACAAGGCGTAGCAGAATATTGATTTTGGCAGGACGCAGTAATTTTCCTGAAATGAAATGTATCTCCTAGCTATGAAATTAGTTGATATTGTAGTGTTTTGCTTAGAAAACAAAGTTAAAATCATATGAGATGAATATGTTTTTTCAACATACTGGAGATAGAAAATGCTTCATGTATATCGCTATTTGTAATGGTAGCTACTGATTGATGATAAATTTTATGGTGTTTCCTATTAAGCTTAGCATGTGCATCCAGGTGTAATACGAAAATACCCGACTTCTCTAGTATTTCAACACATACCTTACTTTACCTTGATACCTTGACGATACTTTGGACAAGGTCCAGGTGGTGATAAGCATGCCACCCATCTTGCGCAGAGGTGATGCTGCAGTCCGTGACCAGCGGGATGGCTAACAGCGAGTTATCCCCACAGTTCACGTAGCCGCTTACAACAGGTTTATCTGGCACTTTCAGTAAGTATGCGTTCAGTAAGTTTAAATTTCGCAGTCTCTGTACATTTCGGATGTGACGTGGCATTTTGTTGAATAATCTCGCCCCCCAAACCGCGAAACTATTAGGATTCTTTGTGGCCATTGCGTCACCACCAGTTTTGATCGGAATTCGCGCGTCACAAGTGCGACCAATGCGGTCTGAATGTCTGGCCTGGATTCGTCCATTGACGTCGACAGTAATTCATTCAAGAAATTTTCACACATATATGATCGCAAAGCGCTCGATTCTCTTTTGAATAGAGTAAGTTTGAAGTTTAGCAAGTCTTTCGTGATAGTTTAAATCTTACATGCCCCGGATTTTGGCAGTAAACGATCGCTGGATGGCCTCAAGGCTCTCTAAGTCTTCCCGTTTGTTTGGCATCCAAAGGGGTGAACAGTATTCAATTCGCGGTTGTGTAAGTTGTTTCCATAAAGTGAGCATTGTGTCTGCCTCTCGTGAAGAGAAAGTTCGAAGCACCCATCCGCTTCACTTCTTGGTTATTGTAACGACTCGAGCTATGTGGTCTTCAAAAGTGGCATTATCTTGTATTCTCACCTCAAGATCTCTTAAAATTTGCCTTCTCTCGATTTCGCTCCAATCTCTCGTCTTGTAGAACGCAGATTCAGTAAGGGAGAGGTTTTTCCGTACCGTAATAGTTCAAATTTTCATTCGTTGAAGGTCATGATGTTAACCGATGTCCAGTGAAAGATGTTTGTTAGATCTAGTTGCACATTCCGTACGTCCGCCGTTGATTGTACCGCTGCTAATATCCGTGAGCCATCAGCGAACGATGAGGGAACGGCTAACTTGCATTGGTGCCCCGTATCATTTATCATTGTGTCTAAGAAACTCGGTAAAATTCAGTAGCAAGATGGCTCAAGTGAGCAAAAATTTCTGGAAGTTCGGGTCTCCGTAATACAGTGTAGTAAAAATGTACCATATGTATATATATGTATGTATGTACGGTATGTACGTTGCATGTGTATAGGCTTCACAGGAAGAAGGGTGATGTGCAATTTCATTGGTAAATGTAATGATCAAGCCTAAGAGTATGAAGCATATTTTGAAGCAAACCAGTACCGGAAGCAAGTAAAATGAATGGCTCCATTATGACAGTATTGCTGTTATTTTTGACGGCCGGGCACTGTTTGTAGTTATCAGGGACCAAATTATTCTATTAGCGTAGCCAAGTAAAATATGGTTGTTAAGAATTAGTACAAAGAGCTAAAGCATGTGCAATGACAATGTTTTTTTTTTTTACTGGAAATTCTCAAGTCAGAAATTACAAACGGATACGTGACTTTTGTGAAAGTAAAAGACTGTGTATCTAAGAAATTCAAAGCCTTTTATTCAAGGACTTGCAAAGCTTGAATTTTGGCCAAACCTACCGAAATTGAGAGAAATCGTCTATAGGAGTGTGAAGTGAATAATTAATAACTTGTGAGCTGCTCTTTGCGCTGTTACTTATGTAAATCATTGCAAATCCCAGTCTGCTTAGTGATTTACACGGATTTCTTTGAAATAAAGTGGTCTATCTCTATAGGAATTTCCTGGGTTGTATCATTCTCAATCTCTGTTTGATGTGATTGGCATTTCCTGTCCTTGGGCGACTTATCGCAAAACTGGGCGAACACAAAGATAAGACATAACCTTACAGGCCACTGCTACAGCGTACTTGATTGTTGTGTCAAAATCAGAGTTCTGTAATTGCGTGAGCCCGGAGGCTTGTTTATTCAATCTTCCATAAAATGCTCTCCTATGAACCTCTTTACTATTCAACTCTTACCGTTTGGAAGAATATCTTTTTGAACAAGAAATACAGATTCACAAAACCCTTAGGGGTACATCCTGACGGGCCCTATCCATGTCAGAATATTGGACTTCAGGATCACAAGGGATGATCTGACTACTTTCTCCGCACGGGTTGTTGATGCTGGCGCAGTTCCTGCTGAGGTCATTAGTTCGTTGAGTAAGGTAGGCTCTCAATAGGTACTTCCCTTGTGTTCCACGAGGTGGCCGCCGAATGGTGGTAATCAATTCCCTATCCCATGGAATCCTATGTGCTTTCGTGTAGGGGGTCACGAAAAGGACCCCAGTGTGGGTGTTTCTTCGGTCTTCTTTATTCGCTTCTGGGCCTGTGGTTGACCAAAATCGTTCAACCGTGCCCCAGGATTGAGGATGCTTTGCACTTCGTTTCCTGTCAGTTAGTTGTGCATTGACCACTATGTAGCTACCATTGTACCCATCTGAGCTCGCATTATCGCATGCAATATTTTTTCCTCGATTGTATCATTTAGGAATTTCTGAAGAAACTGAGTTCTCTTGGTTCGTTTCTGTTTCACTGAGTTAATGCTTCTGCAGCTTGAAAGGAAATGACTTGCGGTCAGTTTCTTCTATAATCTTTGCAATTTTTCACTGATATCCTTCTGTTCGTCCATATTATCTCTTGACTTTCTGGCTCACGGACTCTAGGAATTTGGGATGCGAGTAGAGCACGGGTGCCCACTTCTGAGACGGTTTTTGACCGAACAGAATTAATTTTTCAATTTTGTCGATCGTAAATTGTTTTTTTTTTTGCTACCGTCAGTTATTTACTATTATTAGATTAGACACTCCCTCGTCACGAATGTTAATAGCGGCTTGAACGCTCACGCCCTTAAATATTGTAGAAGTTTGAATGGCTATACCCTGCTTAGAGATTACATATGCACTCATCACTTAATGATTTAACATAAAGAGGAATTTGTTGTAGTTGTGATGTCAAGTTAAGGTGGATTTTTGTCACACTCTCTCCTGTACGTATCACTTTTTCCTAAAGGGCAATGCTACCCGAACAGACTACATGATCCATCGTAGCGTTGTTTCTTTTACTGTCTGCGATAATCAAATAAACCCCATGTATTCACACTTACATTGCAGTGGTAGTAGAGGCGTTCATCTGCCAGGAAAAAGATGTACTCGAGGCCCTTTTTTTTAATGTGGGCATCAACAATATGACCTGTAGCTGATTTGCCTATTAGCTACCTGCTACTTCTCTAAGCTTCCAATTCACGGCACGCAGGCGTGAGCTGATATACCTCTGTCTTTCTACTGTTCTATTTCCTTTTGATTCCTCGAGGTACGGTAGGACAATATGAGAGCCTGTTGGTATACTGGGGACTGAGCTCTGCGTGAAACTTGTATTATTATTATTGTTACAATGAAACGGTGTGTCTCAATCACACTGTACAAGGGTAGCCTACTCTGTTAAATTCTCTGTACCAACGCAGGGCAGAGTTCTTTCTCTCTCCTGTGTGAAATAGAGCTGCTCAATGCCATTCGTGTCTGCAGGTGTAGGCTGAGTGTATCTATTTATTCTCATTGTACGTGGCCATCAATATTTGTGACTGGGCCTAATCACTAGGTTGAACTTTGGCTACTTTGTTTGTAAGCGTATTTTGTGAACCCATTGTGTTCTTAATAAAAGTTATTTATTTATTTAATAAAACTGCGGGATGACATCACGGGACATCACAAGGAGAGAGTGCCGGTGACTGTCGACTGAATGTCAGCCGAGTGTCCCTCCTTGAGTTGAAAAAAAAAAAAAAAAAAAAATCAGCTGCCGCACTACCTTCCGTGACCATACCGCCTCGCAAAGTGGCATGTGGGTGCAAGAAAAAGACAACAGCAAGGACTGACGAGGTGCTGTCATTCTCTTGCGCCCATGTCCCACTTTGCGTGGCGGTATGGGCCTAACAGGGAGTGCGGCAGCTGATTTTTTAAGCTTGAAGAGGGAGACACGACTGACATTCAGTTCGACAGTTACACTTTCACTCCCTGCTCGATTAGGGTGACGCCCGAGTCTTTTCTACAATGGTAAACTTTTTCCGATCCACTTTGATGCCGTGGTGGTTTTTGGTATGGTGCCAAAATAAATGAAAAGGTAAGAAAGGGAAAAGTAGGAGAGTAGAGCCCCTTAGACCAGCGCAACATACGTGTACTCTGCTCGAGTACTGATAGATCACAGACTCACTGCGTAGCGGTGATTTGTGTGTGTGGCAAAAGGATGAAAGTTTCCTTCCCCTGTGTGACGTAACTGAGCGACAGCGTTCAGCCGCGCCCGGGGGTTGGAGATGCTCAACTTGCGCCTTTTTCCTGTCAGTAGCCCACTGACCACTCTGAGACCTACCGGCAGAAAAGCCGAGACAAAAATCATTGACAATTTAAAACGCGCCCTAGTCGGCGCACGAGCCTGTGGTTAAGTTCGGCGCGATATAGGCAGTGTGCCACTGAAGCGCTAGTAAAAACTTCTACTACTACTACTACTACTACTGCAATAGGTTGAAGCTACACACGCCTCACCACCCTTTTTCTCTCCTCTCATATGGCGGGTAATGTGAAAATAAAGTTATTAGCGAATTATGCGATTGTGGCACTGAGGTAAACTTCGTCTTTGCGGCCACTGCATTTCTTGCACACTGGAACGCAAGTTTTCGGACACTGGAGGCATCATGCATGCGTAGCCTTCTTGCACAATTGCTAGTTGCCTCTGCAACTCCTCCCCGCCTTCAACTGTTTTGGTTAGCTTTGAGCGCATGGGTTGTATCTAGTATAAAGTCCGGTTGCCTGCGCTTCAGTGGCCAAGCCTACATCGCACCTGGGGTCTCAACTGCTTTCATTAACCAGGCCCGGACGCGGAATGTAGCTGATTGTTTTGTGATTATAACTCCTATTTCATTGACACGGTTGCAGCTGCTCCCACTGATCCAGGGAAGCGTGCAACATCAGTGAGTTATACCAATAAACGTGTCACATGAAGCTGGTTGCATGTTACTGCTTGCAGATTACGGTACTAATCTGAGCACAGTTGTTTGTAGCGCGTTTCTCTGCACTACTGTTTGCAAAGCGTTTCGTCAAACAACTTTGTGTAATGCGTTCATACAAACGAAGCACCCACCTCCAAAGGCCCAAACCTAATATTGGTTTCTCCTATTTTAGTACTGGTTGAAATATAAGAAAAGACTATTCAGAGTTGTCGTGTTGGACAACCACCGCATGAGGTTTGTCACCTCGTTCATTTTCTTGCATTGCACTTAAGGCGGCTTTCTTTCGGTTCGTAAAGTGTCTCACCGTCAGGTGTGAGTGATGTCGCGCCTTACAGGTTAAAACGAGAAATTTTTTTCTGTTGGTAACTTTTATGTCAACTTATAGTTTCTCTAGTGAGAGTTTAGACAATTGTAATTCAGTGTTTCAGAGACAGTTTGTATGATTGTGATACATAGGCCTACTCACTCGGCTGTGTTTTACATCGACGTTGATCCATTTCGCGTGGGACAGAGCTACGCTTCTAAAGGATTGTACAGTTCATGGCATGATTAGTAGTTAGGATGAGTTTCAAATAAATGACTATCATTATACTATACTTAATTGCTCCTATTTCCTGGAGTGTACCTCTACCACGGTGAAGCAAGCCACATTTGTTTCACAATTTAACCATTTTTTCTGTATGTAAACTTCAAATAAGAGTCCCTTACCGTCTCGTTTCTCTCATTACGAGTTTCTGTGCTGGAATGATAACGGTAAAAACCTTCTTTTCTTTCACAGATTGCCGCATAAGAGCGAGCCACCCATGACGTCCACCACCGAAGACAGCGTTGGGGAGGACCTGGAAACAGCCGCCCTGCTGGAGTTCCTGCTGCTGTGCACAGCGCGCGACGCCCCCAGCAACAGCTGGCACGACTGCGTACAGCTCCCCGGCTCCCCTCTCACCCCTGACAGCCTGGACACGGTCCTTTTTGAGCGGCTGCTGCTGGAGCAGCCCTACACTGTGGTCCCGCCCTCATCCAGCAGCCACGTGCGAACCTTCCACTGGGGGTCTCCTGCCTCCGATGTTGTACAGGAATCTCGGGTCATCCACTTCCTCCTGGGCGTTTTCGAGAGGTGTTCCCTTGCCAAGAAGAAGCTCAAGTCAAGTAAATGTTCGGTGGACCGGTGCATGGGGTACGTGGAAGCCGTGCAGGAACACGTCGTCATAAATCTGCACACTGCTGTGCACGAGCCTGCAATCTACGCAGGGCAGGACGTGCACCTGCAGCTCAAGGATCTACTCATCAACAAGTGGGCGGAGTGCGACGCGTTGGATGAGATGGTGGTGCTGTACGCACGACGGGCCCTCGCCGAGGAGACGCCACTCCCG
>LQNS02278094.1:46614553-46634541 GCA_001587735.2 Parhyale hawaiensis | reverse complement strand
CTCATCAACAAGTGGGCGGAGTGCGACGCGTTGGATGAGATGGTGGTGCTGTACGCACGACGGGCCCTCGCCGAGGAGACGCCACTCCCGCCTCTCTTTAGCCAGGTTGGTTGGCGGTGGGGAGGGGGGGATAAGTCAGTTGCTAGGTCATTTCGATAGCATTGAGTTATGACGGTATAAAGGAAATGACGTGGCCTTTCGCATAGCTAGAGTTAGTGCCGAGGATTCTTCAGTTGCCTTGTTATCACGATGTCTTAGATAAGACAACAGGCATGCTGCAAAGTAAATCGTCCTTGTCATGATTGAAGCTGGCACTATTGTTAAGGCAACGACTTATTACTGATAATTGCTACACTCCACTTATACCTAGCACCGAAACTCTACAGTTTGACTTACAATAATAGCCCAATTATTTTTTAGTTTTAAAAAATACTTTTTATAGTAAATAATTGTCCAGAATTTGAATAAAACGAATATGAAGTACAGTACTTAGTAATTGTGCAGTATTTGTATTTAGACGTCTGGCATTCACAACGAGGAAGAATACCATTTGTCTCTTATTCTGACAGATTAATTGAATCACGATATTAGTCTCACAAAATAAAAGGAAAAAAATTGAACGCAAAAAGGATAGGTAGTGGAGCAAACAGTGTTGATTTAACCAATCTAATACTGATACATAACGAACAGATTTTATGGAATTATTTGTTGAACTACGTACAATCAAACACAGTTTGTTCTTTAATGTTGGCCACATTATATCAAATGACTTGAAGAATGCACTCATTGCTAAAATCAGACAATTCTATATACGTAATTTTGTAGCCTCTGCAGACGTCGAAGTAACATGTATGGCACGTTACAATTCTTGTTTCAAAGTGAATTGCTTACCAAATAGACGTGAATTTCCCTCTTCATGATAGCCTATAAATTTTCAGTGGGATTCGCATCTGGAGAATTTGGCCCCCCACCATCAACCATTTGACCTTGCAGCTCCGAGCTGCCTGCTACTACTGTATTTTGTTTCTATTGCGGAATGGGGAGGGGCACTGCTGCATGAACACTAATTTTTATGAAGAGAAACTCGCGGAATCGATTTTTACTCCTTTAACCATGATGATGCAAACAATTTCATTGATAATGATGCCCTTGACAACAACATTACTCCACCTCCACCTTGGTGGCACCGAAAGAGGTGATGCAAATTAATTTTTTTCTAATTTCCAACCCATGTGGCCCACACATCAGGGTCATCCAAGGTGACTCTGGTTACATTTGTTGAGAAGACTAATTGCATATCTTGTTTCATGGTTGTACGAGTCCAGTTAATGCTCAGTAGCATATGCCGTTTTGTCGTTGGAAACTTTTTTTTTTTCTCTCAAGAGGTCTTATTGTTGCAGCGGAACCTAGCTTTCGGTTTCGAGTATTTGTGATTCATTGGGAAGGTCTGTATTTTCATTTTTTTTTAACTAGTGCTTCCGGGACACTTACCGGTATTCACTTGACGCTTTACTTCCTTTTGCTGTATCTCGTAAGGTCATGAGTTTGTTTCCCTTATCAGATTTTTGCTATCGATTGGAGGGATCATTTAAGAATCGTTGAACTGTCTTAATTGTCGACCTAAGTTCTTGCAGTGGCAGCCTATGAAGATGCTTTTGTGCTTCCTTCCTTAATAAATGTCTTTGCAGCATGTGTTAACACCTTGAGTACGTTCTATGTTCAATTTTATTTTTTGGAGTAATATCTCAATTAGTAAAAAAGCAGGGACAAATTAATATTACAGCACGAACGTATTATAAATATGAACAAATGTGTTGCTTTAGGAAAGGACACAGTGCTCTCGTTCCTGAGCTAATATGAGGGAAGGCGTTGGCCTGCCATAACTTCTTCCCTACCGTCCCGTACATATGGACAGTACCTACCTTGTAAGCGTGGCAGTTCCCTATACTGTCCCGTGCTGACCGCCTCCTTACTAAAGTCAGTACAGGGTATCCTCGATTTAGACCCCCGCCCTTCTTTATTGCATTTGAGGATATTTACCACCAGGTATTCGTTGTGTGCTCCCTCGATTCAGGAGAATGAAATATTTCGACGACCCTAAAGTATAACTTTTTAACTTGAATAAAGAAAGTTTGTAGTAAAAGACGGGTGGAGTAAATGGAGGACTTCCTGATGTATCATCGGCAGAATAATGCAACGATTGCCATGAATTTAAAGCGATGTTTCTCCTTGAGGCCATGAGGTTAAGCTAGCAGTTGTACCTATATTCGCCTACTGCAGTATAACCTCATAGCTATATTATAACATCTAATTTATATTCTGAAGACTAGGTACCTATTTAAGATTAATACCGCAGAAATAGCTACAATTTCTCTGTTCTATGAAATCCATGAAATATTCTGTTGCTACAAAAGACCGTATTCAGTACATTAGAAAAATCCACTGGCGCTTGCACGGTAGTCTTCAATTGTCGCGTAAGTAGCCACTCAATTTCAATAGAAAGTGACATTTCCACTTGAAATGTGATGAGTGTGGGACTGAAACCTTTAATCTCGCGCCTCCATTGCTTTTTTCACGTTATTACTTTTTTCTGTCGTATTGCACCTGAAAAACTCGATGTACATGCGTAACGGAATTCAACCGTTCGATGCCTCCCTCGGGAACAGTTTCTAATTGTGGGTGATAATCCGAGGAACCCAAACAACTTTTTCAGTTTATTTTTCGTCGAGTTGAGCTTAATGCCTGAGCTGAAGTCTCAAACAAAAGCATTAGTGCTCTGGCACCAAGAAGCACTGCTTCGTCACAATTCAACCTCTGGCATTCCGACGAGGAATCGATGCATTTGTCCCCTCAGGGGCATTGGATGGGCCATAGCCACAGGTTATTTTCTCCCATCCCATGTTATGGGACGCAGCACCCTTAGGGACATCCCATAGGTGGCATTCATAGTATAACTATGTATTTTACTTATACTATGGTCATCGGGACGTCTCTCCTTCGTGCCCACTGTGCTTCCTTCCCCTTTCAGACTCCTACCAATGAAGCTGTATGCTGTCCTTGCTCTTCTTACTTCTCTCAGGGTGCATAGGGATGAGCCATTGGGTTAGGTTAGATAAGTTTGTCTATCCTATGTTATGGGGTGCAGCGACCCCAGGGGGCTCGTGTAGGTTACCTCAGCCATTAGCTGGGCCTTCGGGACGCCTGTCTTTCGTGCTCACGCTTCCTCCTTCCCGATTTCATACTCCTACTTGCTATTACTTGCTATTGTTTTATTCTGTTCTTCCTTTTCTTTCCCGACTTGCTGTTCCCATGCGCGTTGATCCTGTGTGGAATCACCTTCGTGCATGGGTTCCCCGTCTCTCTTGACATACGGTACTATATGTTCCTAGCTCTTTCATTTGTAATGTGGTTCTGCTCGGAAACGGAGGCCCAAACTTCCTAACTATATATAACTCTGGGTGCATAGGATGGGCCGTTAGGTTAGATAAGTTCACCTATTTTATGTAATGGGGAACAACGTCCCCAGGGGAAAATATAGGTTACCTTAGCCTCTAGATCGATCCTCGGGACGTTTGTATTTCGTGCCCACTTTGCTTCCTTCCGATTTTGTACTTCCCCTGATCTTACTTTCCTCTGTTTTCCTCTTCTTTCCTGACTTGCTGCTCCCATGCGCGTTGATCCTGTATGGGAACACCACGTTTCTTTCGACATACTGTTTGTCCCTTGTTTATTCCTCTGTTAGATCGCCAGTGTTGTGGAAACGGAGGCCTAAATTTTCAGTATAATAATTATTGATATTTTAATTAATCATACGGTTTAAAGGCGTTGCAAGCCGACTGTTTAACTAAGTAGGTACTGGAAGTGACTTGTGACCCTAGGCTCAGTTTCATATTATAGCTTCTTGCCCCAGGTGCTGGCGACCGTCGAAAACAGCCTGAAGGAGTCGGAGCTGATGACCGTCGACTGGCTAGCTGTGAGGAGACTGCACCTCTACTGCCACTGCCCCAACCTTGCTGCTATACTCCTCACAGGTACCTTGTGGTCTCTCCCGTTTCCGGGCATTGATTGCACACTGATATTATATTACAGCTGATTGCGCTTGAAGTCTCAAACGTAAATTTTTTGCGACTAGCTCCCGAAACTAGAACTGAAATGACGAGTGGAACGCTCAGGGGTTAAAGTTCTTACTAGGTTGTTTTGATTCAAATGAGCTGGCAGAGGACTGAAGCGCGCTGTTACACCGTTCTGATGTAAATCCGGCAGCTTGTTAAACCTGACGAAGCTGGCTGACTAGTGAGTGACGCGATCTTGCTGTCCAGTGGCGCCTCAGTACGTCACACTGCCGTAGAATTGCCGAAGTTTGCGCGCGGAGCAGCGGCCCGTCACTGTCTGTCCTCCATTATTTGCTAGCTGCAGGTCGTGGAAATTTGCAGAACAGAAGCTCTGTTTCTGTTCTTCGTTTGCACTCGGACCCGTGTGATGGTTGTAAAGTGTGCTAATCTGTTCCAAGTATGACATTTCCTTTGTAACTTGTGAGCGGCAGCTTGAAACTGATCGCTGTTGTTTTTGTGTCCGCGTTACTGATATGTGCATACGTTGCTTTTCTTCTACCCAATATTAAAAGCGGAACGCTCGAACGGGCCTGCCCACTCACAAGGTGACCGGCGGAATTATCGAAATCGAGGCCTTGCAATGATGGTGTTTACTTGCATGCTATTTAAGAGTGGTCCGCCGTCAAAAATGACGGCAGTAATTTTCAATTCCAACTTTTATTTTTCGTGCGTCTGTACTGGTTTTGCTGCAAAATTTGTCTCATACTTGTAGGCTTGCTCTTTCATTAAAGTAACAAAAGTTGTGCCGTCATGAGTTTGCGAGAGCAAAATTTCCCTCTCACAAGCGAATGCGTGAATATCGGTTTCGAAATACTTGAAAGTTAAGCAGAACCAAGAAAATATAGTTCAGTAAAAAGAACTCACTGGAAATACTCGATTTCTGCTGTATCGTGGGTACTACCATCTGTTGAATCGTCGGATCAAAATTTGGCTATAAGGAAATTGAAAATATTTTTGCTTCTGCTGAGCGTGAAGTTTCAACCGTCTCAGAGAGATTCAGCTGTGGAAACATCAGCAAAATGGTCTATGCTTGGCAGTAACGCAAGCTCCATCGAAGATGGAGTCTCTCTTATACCTGCCCTCGCTCAAAAGAATATTAAAATATTATAGAGTACATACTTTATCTAACTACTTTTCTAGCGAAGCGGACTTCAAACAATGCAGCAGCTCGAGCATATTCCAGGAACTAAAAATATTAGCTATCGTTGCCACTCGAACTTACTGCTACCTCATCTTGTTATCCGGTAGCTGACTTTTCTCCCACCCAATACTTGACATCGCGGCACCGAGGCAGACCAACCAGCCAAAAATGATACATACGAGGGATCAAGCAACCAACAAACTGCTTTTCATTTTTTGTGGACCTATTTACTGGACTTGCTAGTTGCTAGTGTACTCGCCATCAAAAATATGACTGTCTAGAAACTGCGTGTATATATGTATATATTGGCTAAAAGAATTTATGTTACACTTCATGTAGTGTTATTCTTTCGAGATCGGCAAATTAATTAATTAAAAAGGGTTAACGTTCACGGAAATTTATTTGCAATGCATTGTGTTTTTTTCTGTATGTGTGTAACGCTCAAAATTTTACCTTTGGAAAAACATCTTTGGCCATACAAAAGTAAAAAACAAAAAAATGCTCAGTTTTGCATTTTTCTGACTTCATATCTCACGTTTCTCTATAAGTAAACATTTTTCTCATTTTTGCATCTTCTTTTCAGTGCAACACCTCACAGAATCTATCCCCTCAGGGGGCATAGGATGGGCCATAAGGTTACGTTAGTTAGGTTCGCCCATCCTATGTTATGGGGAGTAGCGCCCCCAGGGGGTTTCTGTATGTTACTTTAGCCGTTAGCTAGGCTTTCGGGACGTCTGTCTTTCGTGCCCGCAAACTTCCTTCCCATCTCTTCCTCATACTGATCTTTCTCCATCTGGTCTTCCTCTTCTTTCCCGACTTGTTCCCATGCGCGTTGATCCTGGGTGGGAACAGTCTCGTGCATGGGTTCCCCTTGGCTGTCATCATACTACATGTCCCTTCTTTCTTCCTCTGTGATATCGCCTTTGTTGTGGGAACGGAGACATGAATTTCTGAATATAATAATATTTTCTTGAGATGGCATTACTTGAAATATTAAAGAATCAAATGTGAAGCACAATTAGACATTTTGGTTACCCACGACGCGTTTCGCCGTACCTCGGCTCATCTGGTGGGAGGGTCGAAGATGGTCGAATTTGAAGACGTTAAGATTTTCCGAAAATTTTGGCAGGATATCACAATAAGATATAGTTATGATACCGCGTTATCGAAAGCTTTAAAAATAATTTTCAAACAAGCAAATGTTTCTTCAATTTTGATACATTGTCCGCTGCGTTATCTCCAACTACAGCACATAGATGCACCGGGGCGGCAGGATCCTCGTGCACAAGGGCTTCAAAGGTGGCACATCTGCGTGGTAGATGTGCCAGGAAGCGTGAACTGAGATTCGTTATTTGAAGGAACTACGAAATTCAAGCATACAATCCCAATAAATTGGAGGCACTGCAGAGAATGAGCTATTATAATGATACTTAGTTTTATTTACAGTGCCTAGACATAAGTATTTGCACAACTCTATTTTTTATGTTTTTTAAAAAAATTTAGGGACTGCTTTAGGATAATTAATACAGGAAGTTTATGTAACATATATATAATAGAATATTTAAACAGAACAGTCAAATGTGCACTTATAACAAGAAAATTTAACACAACTAAAAGTAATGAGGGACAAAAGTATTTGACCAAAATACTTGGTCAAATCTTTTGATTCTCTGATATTTGATAGTATAATTTGAATAAAGTAGTTTCGAAATTATTCTAGAACGTTCAAAAGACGTCTCGAAACAAATGCAATGTAAACATACCATAGCCGGCGCAATCATTAGTTACCTTTCTAGACTTCGTTGAAGTCGCGCACACTCTCACTGCAATGCCCAAAGTTAAAGAAATCCCTGAAGCTACTCGTAAACTGATAATTCAACTTCGTAGTGAGGGATTAATTTTTAGACTAATAGCAGAACGTGTCAATGTTCCTTTTTCAACGGTTGGAGCAATAGTCCGCTAGGATTAAGTGACTGGGGCGGTCTGCAACCTTCCAAGAGCTGGAGCTCCGTGTAAGATCATTGGTCGTCCTCGGCGCTACATGCTACGTAAGGTGACTAATGACCCAATGACAACTCGTGCTGACCTTCAGAGTGAACTGGCGTCTCAGGGACTGTATGTCAGCAAGAATACTATTATTAGGGAATTGAACCGTATTGGCATTCATTCTTACACTCCTCGCAAAACTCCTCTTCTTACAGCAAAACATGTCAAAAAGCCGCTTAACATTGGACAAAGGAAATGAGTTGTGGGAAGGGGTTATATGGTCTGACGAAACTAAAACAGAACTTTTTGGCCGAAACGAAGCTCGGCATGTATGGAGGAAACTTTGTACTGCCTATGACCCCAAGAACACCATCCTCACCGTGAAGCGTGGAGGGGGCAGCGTCATGGTGTGGGGTTGCTTTACTGCCCATAGTGTTAGGGATCTTCATATCATTGGTGGCAAGATGAATAGTTTCATGTACAGGGAGATATTAGAGAAGAAGATGCTTCCAAGTGCCAAAAAGTTCTACGGACGGCGCAGGTGGACCTTCCAAAAAAGACAACGACCTCAAGCATGTTGCAAATTTAACGAAAGAATGGTTTCAAAAGAAGAAAATAAATGTTCTTCCCTGGCTAGCCAATCGCCGGACCTTAATCCGATAGAAATTTGTGACGTCTTTTTAAATCTGGTGTCCACAAACGGTGTCTCAAAAACCTTACTGAATTAAAGGTTATCTGCATGGAAGAACGGGAAAAAATACCATCAAGTGAATGTGAAAAGTTAATTTCCAGCTATAACAATCGTCTCCATGCTGTTATTGCCAATAAAGGTCACGCCACCAAGTACTAATGTCATAATTTTTTGGGTCATGTACTTTGTCCCTCATTACTTTTGTTTGTGTTAAATTTTCTTGTTATAAGTGCACATTTGACTGTTCTGTTTAAATATTCTATTATATATATGTTATATAAACTTCCTGTATTAATTATCTAAAAACAGTCCCTAAATTTTTGAAAATACTTAAAAAATTGAGTTGTGCAAATACTTATGTCTAGGCACTGTATATGTCCTTCTTTCTTCACATATGATAGTTATCGTATTTGTTGTAGAAACGGAGACGTAAACTCCCGAATATAACACTAAGGCAGCACAATGCAGTGCCAATTTTCGGTGCCATAATACGCAATAATTGGGTGCCTATTTTAGCGCTGTAAAGCACATTAGTTGAGCAGGTGACAGCTCACTTCGGCCACTGTGTCAAGTGTCCAGCGTAGTCCCTGTTAGCAACAGCACTACTGTTAAGTAATAATTTATTAATAGTAATTATATTGTGAAAAATGTTAAAGAGTATTAGCATTTGAAAAGTAGATAGTTGGATAATTACAATTAAGCTGTGTGTGATGTGGCGGGCCCTTTCCCTGCCACAATATGTTTGGGCATCACGCACCCAAGGGTCCCGAGTGCCTTCTCCGCTGGGGATGTAGCATCTGGCCGCAGTTCCTGCTGAAAAGGTTAGTTTTGTGAGTTAGGTTCTTTATATTTCCCCATCTGTTCCGCGAGGTGGACCGCCGAATGGTGGTAAGCGACCCATCCCATGGGACTCCTATCTGCTCCCGTGTGGGGGGCCACGGAAGGGGGCCCCCGCACGAGTGTTCGCTTTCTTCTGTTTTCTTCTCTTTTCGTTTTTCGTCTCTTTCCTTGCGCCGCATGGCTGAGCGATTACGTTCGGCCGAGCCGTGTAAGGTTAGGAATGCTCGCGCCTGATTTCCTGCCAGACAGGGTGAACCTGGCCGAGATTGTACTAAAAGAGCTCATCCGAGTTCGACTCAACTACTAAACTATATTATACAGTATAAAATTGAATCGCTGTTATATAGTCTTCGTTTCTGATACGGCGTGAAAACCCTCATTATGCTAATAATAACATTGTGTGTGATCTGCAAGCCTGTTAGTAGGTAGTGCTGGACACTGTAGTGCACTATCACGTAGTCAGAGGAAAGCCGCGCGTGACGTCACCACCACCAATCGCACCACGCAAACGTGTTGACGCTCCTTGGCTGTGACGTCACTCATGGCATTCAGTTGATCATTATGGTCGGTGTAAGCTGCCTCATTGCACAAATTGATTTCCCTCGCAGAAGCAGTTCAACTAAAGGAAAGCTGTGCTGCAGAGCAACAAACACTTTTAGAAGCGTACTTGCGCGACACCCTTTTGCTTGCAAAGAAGAAAAAATGAGCATTAGCAACAAGTTGCTATATTTACTTTTTAGAATTTTTGTTTTGATGTATAATTTTATAATAGTACTAGTTGCTAGTGACCAGAGCTCCTGTCTATGTACGTCTGCGCCCCATGTCCTGCCTCTGCCCCTCTCTGTTCTCGGTGCCGCGTATGGCCAGATGTCTCCATTCGGTTACACGTCTCGAAAAAGAAATTTTATGCGCTAAGAGAAGAGTTATGGTAGCTGCTGATCTACCGATAGTGATTCCTGAACTAAAACTATACCGTCTATCTACTTTGAAAACCGACAATATGATAGCTTTTAACTTGACTGTTGTGGTAGCTATCTAATTAGAAATTAGAAAATACTTTTTACTGTGCTGTTACAAACTATTCAAAAGCTGGAAGTTACTCTCCATTATGTTGTTACCTAAACAGTAGCCATGCTGACATCGCAGTAAGCATGCTGTCCCGTTGCAGTGCCCACCCGCAACTCGCTGTCCTCCGGGCCACACCCCGCCGGTGCTGCGTATGAGGCCACTGCCCTGGGCCGCCTGCTGGCCCTGTCTCCCCTGCCCTCCTCCCCCTCACAGCCCACCTCCTTCTTTGCTGATGCTTCCAGGCTCACCCGCCAGGAGGTAGGTACTGTACGGACCAGAATCTATTTTATGACAATGTTTCTACTTCGTCATTGCTATACGTAGCTGTTGGAGTATGGAAGAAGTTTTGTTGCAAGGATGGTTCGTCTGTGGTATTGGCTTGTCGCCGTAACGCCCGAGTACTTGCCGTACTTTCGAGAAAGTTATTCCAGTGGGAAACCAAATTTCCGGCAGGTCTTGGAGTGGTGGTAGTGACTGTCATGTCCCTTCGAGAGGCAATCTCAACCACTAGGTATGATACTCAAAAATAGGGAATCAATGAGCCACATACTGTTTACCACAAGCACGCCATTGCAATCTTTATGAAATTTTTACACTTGCCAGCTCAGCGGTGCTGCAAGTCAATTGTTGACGAGAATTTTGCTTGCATTCGCCAGTGTGCTGATGTTGGCCAATGTGGTGAATGAGAGCAGCAGTGAGTGGATGTGGGGGTAAAATTTTGAACATAATGAACTGTTCAAAATAGGTTTGGAATCATGCTAATTTTGAGAGGTCATTGTAAACGTTGGCGAATATTCTATAATTGCATTCATTTTTTGCGATTTGATTCTTTTCTGGAGAGTTTGGACTGGTGGTGTTTACTCAACCGTAAAGTCCTGTACAGTAGTCTTAGCAGATAACTATTGTTTCAAAGCCTAGGTTAATGGTCTGCTTAACCAGAATAGAGTACAGAAGTCGGCCCTAACATATTTTGAGCAGTTTAATAAATTGAGAGCACAATGCGTGATCGTTGCAACGTTCTATCACAGATTCCAACTGAAGGTGTCATTGGTTAGCAAGCTTCTCTCGAGATAAACCCACACGCTTTGCTTCAGCTTGTCCAGAGACTTGATAATACTAGCTTTGTCGCTACTGTTGATCGAGCTTCAGGCGGTAATTGCATACTAGATGCGCTTGAAGCTTCGTGAAACTCGATCCTGATCCAATTCCGGCGCTTTAAGTTAGCTACTGCTAAAAACTAAGGCGAAGTAGCAAGACCTACGCTCGTAACTGGAATTCCGTACGAGTTAAAACTAAGCGGATAAGTTTATCTTAGAGTCAGCGAGCGAATCGACGATGCCTGTAGAATAAAAGAGTATTTTGAAAAGCTGCAGCTGTTGATGGTACAGGGGAGGTGCAGTGAACTTCCCTGGGCATGTAGGGTTAAGAGAGGATAACTTTCTTCTAAGCTTCTGGTATGAACGTTGGCTTCACTTCTTGACAGCGAGTTTCCTGCGATAAAAATATTCCGATTGCCCCTGTATCGTCTCAAGAGTTATCAGTTCAGAGTGAGTGCATGAAAATTCATCCATAGTTGCACAACTAACAGTCTTCACTTGACTCAAGCTCTGAACAAATTGAAGCTAATAAGATTAGTTCATATTGATTGAACCGGCCCCATCGATGATGTATTTTTTTCTTCTAATCTTGCGGGCACTTACTCTCTCTAAGAGTACCTACAATCTTCCAAACACACTGTAGCTAATTCTTATAAACCAAGTCTTTCCATGTTTGCACTGTTGGTAGTTCTCAGTTACTTGTTTTGTGCAGGTAAATGCGGTGAATGCATCTATTGCATCTACACAAGGCCTCATCAACGACCGGGCTTTCGATATCTTCAGCACTTTACTCAAGGTGGGCGTGGGACTTGGTGATGTCGTACTCGTGTCGGTTGTGGTGTCCTGGTTCTATGTTGGTATCTCAAGCCATTTTATGGGGGCATACGATGGCCCTTAGGCTCACGGTTAGTTGTACCTAGCATTACCTAGGCTTGTAGGACATCATTCTTTCGTGCTCACTTTTCTTTTTTACTCACGCTAATATCATCGTAAAATTTTAAGTGGTAAAGTGTTAGAATGGTTAAGGCTCAAGGTTCATGTCATGAACATTGTGAATATTACTCTTCGTGCCAAAATTATAGTTTTTTGGGGCCCTAACTAGCTGTCTCAGTAAATAACAGGTGTGCCAGCGACTTTATATATATAGGTAATTATTCTTATTTCCTCGCACTGATTGATTACTTTCTTATTCTGCTCTTCCTCTCATTTCTTCATATTCTGTTTTTACAGATGGGTTCCTCGTTGTCCGCGACTCACTAACTATCCCTATTTTCATCTCTTTGCATTACTGGCTTCTCTATAGATACGAAAACCTACGCTTGGAGTATTATATTGGTAGTCAAGCTTATATACGAGTATATGGAAGAACTGTGAGTGCCGTCTGTGCTGCAGGGCAAAGCGACACGAGAGGCGGTGATGCGGTGGCTGGAGGGCTGCCTGGCCAGCAATCAGGGCCGTGCAGGGCTGTGGCATGTGGCGGGTGGGGGCGCCCTCACCGCCACGCAGTACGTCAGTGACGGCTTCATGATCAACTTGGGCGCCGTACTCACCAGACTGGCTCACAAGTTCACCGAGAGCATCGTGGTGGTGAATGAGACGGAGCCCGGCGCTCCCTTCCACCCTGTCATGAAGGTTGGTTTTCTGATGCTTCGGTGCAGTCTCTCTATCAGGGGACGTGCTCCTAGGATGGGCGTTGAAGGGTAATATCGTGATTAGCTAGAATGCTAAAGCAGTGAACAGTCTCATCTAATTATCATAACTAGCTTTTTTTGCTGAAAATGTGTACAGCATCTTAGTAGCCAGTCCAGGTTTTTGAAGCTTGTTAGTGGCGAAGGATGAAGAGTACTGAGACGTCCATGAGTAATAGAGAAGTTCCAGCATTCAAAGCACGAAAGAAAGCAAACCCACAAAATAACTGCAGATTTTCTAGCCACCTTATGGACTTGTACGTTGATGCCACCTCTTAAACTTTGCCCGTTTCCTTTTATTATTATATTGACTTGAACGCGTATCTTGTGTGCAGCTGTCTCAACGCGCCCTGCCTAACGCTGCATGTATACAGTACACATGAATTCAGATACTTTTAGTGAAGAATAAAATATATTTTCCTTTCAAGTATTGAATTAAAAGTCCCGCAAGTACACAGCTTCAGCAAGGAAAGGTTTAAACTCACAATCCATATTAAGTGCCGCTGGTCTCTGTTTCACCCTGACAAATACTGCAGTGACCTCTGTAGCAAATTCAGCGGGTGAAGGGTTAGTAGAATGTAGGAAGATTTTGGGATGGTCACACTTGTATTTTCACTGTCCAAGTGCATAATAGCAGGCGAGGTTTAACGACTGTGTGTAAACAATGTACTGTTAACGATTGCATGTAAGAAAATGTATTCAGCAGGTGTAGACAAATATATGAAAGCCTTATCAGCAACTGTATATCAACAACTTAAGGCTAACAAGTTCATGTCGTAAGGTGGACCCGTCATACTGCGTGAGTGGCAAGGGCCGGGATGCAGATAAGCGCATTTCTGGCTCGTATCCCGCATCCCTGGACACCCTCACGCCTCTCATCCCGCCTGCTGGTGGGGGCGACAACGATGCTGCTGGCGCTGCAGGTCCTCCTCTGCCACAGCAGTATTCCTTCATCACCGCCTGCTTCTTCTTCTCCAACGCTGCGCTCCACCTCGGCCTTGGTGTAGGTATTCTGGTGCCACACAGACATCGGGCTTATGCTTCTAACTGCCTTCCTTCATGAATTAATCTGCTTTCCTCCTATGACTAGCACTTTTTGAAATGTTGTACAGAGACCGCGCTATGAGAGGAAGCGTTAACCCTTGACGAACCAACCTGAATATATCCGTTCAGTACCGTATTCTAATTGAAAGTTACTTAAATAAAAGTTGAATCATTAAAAAAAAACTTTCTCTTCCAAGGGTTCAGTAGTGTCACTAGACTCGGTTATACAAAAGGCAATAGCAGTGTCGGCAGTGTTGTATCCCCTCGGGATCCTAGGAGGGGCCGTTGTCCATTTTCTTTGACTCGTTGCATTCGCTTTTTCAGTGTTACCGGGATTAGTGCTTGCAGTGTATCCCTATGGGCTGCCTTAGCATTACTTTCTTTCTTTTGTGTCCACTTTCCTTCCATTTTTATACTCCCACTCTTTATCTTAATACTTTGCTTCCTCTTCTTTCAGGTAAGTGTAGGTTCGCTCATCCTATGTTATGGGGGGCAGCGACCCAGGGGGTTAGTGTAGGTTACTGTAGCCATTAGTTAGGCCTACTGGACGTTTGTCTTTCGTGCCTCCTTTTCTTCCTTCCGATTTCATACTCTTACTGATATTACTTTATTCTGCTCTTCCTCTTCCTTTCCGATTTGCTGTTCCCATGCGCGTTAATCCTGTGTGGAAACACCTTCGTGTTTCTGCTCCCCGTTTCTATTCATATGCTTTATGTTGTTCATTTCTTCCTTTGTTAGACCATCTTAGCTGTGGAGACAGAGGCTTGCATTATTCAATAATCTTCCTCTTGTTTCTCCTCTTCCGGACTTGCTTCGTCCATGTGTGTTGTTGCAGTGTGAACATATCTCCCTGCTTGGGCTACGTTTCTCTAGACATATACTGTACTGTATATGCCAGCACTCACGTTTCAGTTCATTCGTAGTAACGACAGAAATGAGAAAAGAACTGTTATTGGCTCCGTGGTATCAGACCGATAACGAATGGCCCCCACACTTTGACTTGTTTCCCGTTTTTCACTTCAATTGATGTTACTCTGACCACACTGTGCCTCCCGAACCATCCGCATGACTCGCTGAGCATTGTTTCCATTACTCCAAGCAAGTCGTACGGCCCGTATTGCAGGTGACGGTAAGCCGACTGGAGCGAGTGCAGCAGGACCTGAGTCGCCTGCACAGGGAGAGTAGCGCCCTCGGCCGCGATGCTGAGGCTGGCCTGCGTCAGATGATCAGGGACCGCGTGAGTCTCCTCACCTCTACCTACCTCACACTCAGGGCCGCCCTGCTCCCCCAGGCCGCTAGCCCTCACACCAACCATCTGCTGGCTGCTACCGCCCATTGGCTCACGCAGGTAGGTCGTGACGCCTCAGCTGTGTACGGTTGTGTACTGCCTCACACTGATAGGTTGTAATGGTACTTGTAGGTACGTACTCACGATCAATGAGTCGCTGTTATGCTTCACATGCTACAGGTCTGAAACTTTTCCTTTCTTGGAACACCGCGCAGTTCTTGGGATGGTTGAGTTTCCATTGTAGTCGCGTGAATCTCGTAAATTAAGCACCCTTGTTATTGTTGGTATTTGATTTCCATGCACTTAGGTCCGGCTCAAATCATCCAGCACTAGGTATGATCGCTCTGCCCAGTTATGAAGTGCGCGGTACGTGAAAAACTATTAAGGCGATGCTGACGAAATACAGTAGAGACTCCCATAGAAACATTTCTCCCAACTGTCAAATGCTGTTGTGTTGTAATAATTTCAAGTTTTCAACGATCTTATATCACCCCGCCCCCCTTTTTTTTGCTGCACCTCTTCTGCGGCAGTGTTACACTACTGAAATGCGCTTTTGAGCATCAGTGGCGGTGAACTTCCCAAAGCAACTGCTGTGTTTTCCGGAATGTTTCACTTCTATAGCTTCTCTACAGTCATGAGCTCCCCCTTCTCCAGATCGCGCAGCTACCCGTAGCGCCGTGGGACAGCTCAGGGAGGGCCAGCGAGCCCGTAGTGACGCCCGTACCCGAGACGCCAGAGCAGGACCCCGTCCCCCAGCAGCACAGCTGGCTCCAGTACGTCCCTGAGATGTTGGTGGAGAACATTGCCCGTCTGGCCACCCTCTCTCGGATGCTCAATGCTGACGACAACACTCCGCTCTTTGATCTGCCTGTTAATAAGCGCTACCTCTCCTTTATTATATCCTTCATGGGGTCTTCTAGTCGAATCAAGAACCCTTACTTACGGTGAGTGTGTGTGCTTTATCTTTCTTTAGACTTGTGCAGCTGCAGAACATAAATATATCTCCCGTTTTTCTTTTGTACGATGAAATTACTTCGCCAACTTTAACGGAAGATATCAAGGGATGTGTTTTAGAAAGTAAACTTGGAATATTTATACCCGGGATAGATTTTTTAATGCCGAGTAACACCATAACGAAGAAATATTGTGCTGTATATATATTGAATTGTCTCACAAAAACACAGGAGTGTTCCGGGTTACCTTAAAATTATTCTTCTAATTCCACTCAGAGAATGAAGCCTAGGCCCTCGGGGGTATATTGTGGCGGGCCCTTTCCCTGCCACAATATGTTTGGGCATCACGCACCCAAGGGTCCCGAGTGCCTTTTCCTTAGGAGATACTGCAGCTGGCCACAGTTGCTGCTGACAAGGTTAGCTTTATATAGTTAGGTTCTCTATATTTCCCCTTCTGTTCTGTGGTGTGGGCTGTCCATCGAGACAGCCGACATAGTCTGCGGGACACTTCTGCTATCTCTCGTGTCTCTTCCTATTCTTTACGTTTTTTCTTGCCAGTAGTAGCGCACTCGGCCAACTGAGTCTTGCCGGCAGGAATGCCGAGATAAAACATTCTTATACTGATACGACATTATAAAAAACTAGCCTTAATGCTTGGATCACGTCGTATGACGTGGGTGCTGTGGTAAAACCAGGAATATAATAATGAAGCCTAGTCAACACGATGTCTCACCGACGTAAGGTCTGGATTATCTTACTGTGTGTAACTTCTTCTGCATATACTAGATACCAAGATCTTGCGTATTTGCCGCGTAGCGAAGTTCGCTAAGATTGCTCCAAACTCCGCTGTGTTGCAGCATGTACGGCCTACTTGGTAGCTTCTCTGCTAATGTCCTTGTTCCTGTTTCCTTTCTATAAGCTTATTGCGTCGGTCAGGATAACAACCATATCATAAGGGGTACATTTTTTTACCGCTTCGGATAAATTCTGGCGCTCTCGGTTCTGTTGTGAATGTCCCTGCTCTTCACTGCATGCAGGACGGCCTTGCTGAGGCATGCTGCTGTCCATCTCGGGAGCATAGACTTGGTCATCGCATTGGGCTACGTTTGTTTGAACTTTCCTAGATAGGGTCTTCCGCGTCAAATGCAGTTCGTACGTTTCTTACGCCAGTAGCCCTTTCTGCCTTTAAATATTATCGGGGAGTTGAAGTGAAGTGTGCCGACGTTGTGTGCTGAAAACATGTTATTCATGAAATATTTTATTGGCTCAGTGTTGGCTTCTAAATAACGGACGCACTACCTATGAACGAGACTGTCAGTTGAGTTGAGTTTGCCCACCCGATAAGCCCGTAAACTTATGTTATCTTAGCCTTCGCTAGCTATGCTTACGGGGCGTTTTCTTTCCATCCTGTGGCGACTCACATTAGAAATAATTTTCTGGGTGGTGTAGAAATGTGGATGCTTGTGTTGAGAAAACTCGTTAAGTTTGTGCACTCGTAGCTAGTGGTTTTTGGTGTATTATGGACTTGGTATTTACCTTGTTCAATAATTTCTCGCGCAGGGCCCAGCTTGCGCAGACGCTAGAGGTGCTGCTGCTGGGGGAGCCTCTCTCCACCTCGTCGGACATGAACCGCACCAGCCGCTTCGCCAGTATGATGCCTGCCGTGTGGCAGCAGCTGGTGGAGCAGCATCCTCTGGCCCACCACCTGGTGCCGTCTGTCCTCAGGGTCTTCGTCAGCATCGAGATGACGGGGCAGAACGTCGCTTTCGAGGACAAGTTCAAATACCGCGAGCCTATGTGAGTTGTGGCTGGCATCTTGCATGCCTCACCAGTCGCAAAATTTCCCTAACACAGCCGATTAATCCAACGCCCATTTTATTTGCCTCATCAATTCTACGACTTCGCGCCAACAGCCAATACTATTCAACGCTCTCTCGCATGGACATCAACTGTTTGTTTACCTAAAATTTTCCGATTGGGGTACTAGTCGCTCAGGTGTTAGTGCGTATACGTACGTATTCTTTTCAAAGCTTAACCATCAAGAGGTACGGCCTAACCGTATTGTGAGCTTATTGAAATTCATCCGACCCATGTTTTGATTTTGCTATCTTGGTTTAGGGGAGCTACAACTTGAAATGGGCATCCCAAAAGTTGCATAAGCAGCCTTGGGCTTTCGACGCATAGGCTATTACTTTCTATGTGAACTTGGTTCTTCCCTCTTCTGCTTTGTCTTCTTGCGGTTTTTACTTTGTTTTTCATTTTCCTACTCGCATTGTTGTTCCCATTTGGAGTAAGCTTGTGTGCATGTGGGGTCCCCGATTTTGGTGACCTCTACTTTCCTCTCTTCGAAACCCGCTGCAACTGGGGAGACTTAGCTCTTCAAGTCCTAATGCACTCAACGAATTACGTAATTTCTGTACATAGCGTATTTCATGCCAGCATCATCGTTACTTATGCTTGCACCGTGCTGGAAGATTTTCTTTGCCCTTATTTACGATTTCAGTTGTAAGCTTGTGATTCTGCACTGTGGATCAGCTTTCAAATGCTAATCGCTCTTCTATTACGCTTGAGACGGCCAAGCTCTCTAACCTGTTCCACAGGGTTGTTTTTGGCCGTATCAGTCGTAATTGGTATGGAGAAAACTTCTAAAACTCTGTCCAAGTGGCGTATTTAGCGCCCGGCATTGAGCTTTTCAACAAATTAAATCAAACCAAACTAGATTATTCCCGGTAAACGCTAACGCTTCCTGAAAAACCTTTATGACCCACCCTAGATAGCCAATGGAGAGGCCCTACATGTTATTTTCGTATTAACTAGCTGTCGGAACGTTTTCTTTTCATGCTGTGGCGGCTAAAGTTTGATGTGATGTACAGTTTCGGTTGCACGCTCAACCTACTGTTGCTGTACCCCTCCCCCGCCCCGCAGGTACGAGATACTAAAGCACCTGTGGCAGGTACCCGAGCAGCGCGCCGTGCTCGTATCCCTGGCGGAGGAAGCGCTGGAGAATATGGAGAGCACAAAGCCTCCTCTTCTGTTGCGTTTTGTCAACCTCCTCATCAATGACAACATCTTCCTGCTGGACGAGGGGCTCACCTTCATGTCCCAGCTAAGAGAGATGACCATCGAGAAGTGAGTTGGAATTATAATATACTGAGTGTATTTGGTAANCGTGCATGGGTTCCACGTGTCTATCGTCACACTATGTGTCCCTTGCTTCTTCCTCTGTTAGATCGCCGTTGCTGTGGAGACGGAGACTAAAACTACTCAATATAATAATAATAATAATCGGTCAGGATAACAGCCATATCGTAAGGGGTATTTTTTTTTTCACCGTTACGGATAAATTCTGGAGCTCTCGGTTCTGTTGTGAATGTCCCTGTTCTTCACTGCACGCAGGACGCCCTTGCTGAGACATGCTGCTGTCCATCTCAGGAGCATAGACTTGGTCATCGCATTTGGCTACGTTTGTTTGAACTTTGCTAGATAGGGTCTTCCGCGTCAAATGCAGTTCGTACATTTCTTACGCCAGTAGCCCTTTCTGCCTTTAAATATTATCTGGGAGTTGACGTGAAGTATGTGTTGAAACCATGTTATTCATAAAATATTTTATGGGCTCAGTGTTGGGCTCTAAATAACGGCCACACTACCTATGAAAGAGACAATCAGTTAAGTTGAGTTTGGCCACCCGATAAGCCCGTAAACTTATGTTACCGTTGCTTTAACTATGCTTACGGGGCCTTTTCTTTCCATGCTGTGGCTACTCAAATTAGAACTAAATAGCGGGACCCGTGGAAATTCCACGGTGGGTAAGGTAATGTCCTCACTTTTTATAATGAAACAGTCTAGCCTTACGCTATTATAACTCACTTTAGTTCACTTAATGCAGTTTCTCAACCTAACCTACCGATAAATAGCGCCTGTTCCTTAATCCTAACGAACTGCCTCAAACCTCAAGTGCGAGAGTCGCCTATATCCTTCCTCTTACACTGCTGTGTATGCAGCTTCGACTTATCTAATATTATATTCAATAACTGATTAAACTCCGAGCCGCGGCAGCTATTCCACTACAGCCAGGGCCAT
>LQNS02278094.1:46591471-46602220 GCA_001587735.2 Parhyale hawaiensis | reverse complement strand
CAGGCCGTCACTCTAATCGAGCAGGGAGTGGCGGCGAACTTTGTTGCTGTCGAATTGAATGTCAGCCTAGTGTCCCTCTTCAAGCTTAAACAATCAGCTGCCGTACTCCTTGCAGGGACCATACTGCCACGCAAAGTGGGAAGTGGATGCAAGAGAATGATAGCAGCAGGGACTGACAAGGTGTTTGTGAAAGGGTGAAGCTTGCTGTTGTCTCTCTCTTGTGCCCACATCCCACCTTACGTGGCGGTATGGTCCCGGCAGCTGATTCTTCAAGCTTGAAGAGGGACACTCGGCTGACATTGAATTAGACAGCTACGAGGTTCACCGGCACTCCCTGCTCGATTAGAGCGAGGGTTCGTGTCTCTTTTCTTCAGTGGTAAGCTTCTTTCGACCCATTGTGACGCCGTGGTGGTTTTTAGTATGGTGCCAAATAAGTGAAAAAGTAGCAAAGTAGAGACCCGTGGACCAGTGCAACGTACATGTACGATACTCTGCTTGAGCTCTGCAACAACTGTATAACGCGCCAAGTCCGCCGCTAACGTGGATAGGGGTGGGTAAGCATTGTTTTTGCGGTACTGGGGTAAACTTAGTTTTTAGGCCACTTTACTATCAAAAGGGACAAATGATTCGATTTTGATACAAAGAAAGTCATGGTTTCAGGGCCAATTTGACTTTTCGTTGTCGTTGCCTTGCTTGGGGATGTATGCGCTCTCAGAGTGCTCTAGTTCAAACTTATTTGGTCGGTTTGATCGTATTTTGGTACCACAATTATTTTGAAGCACCAAGGGGTTCGAAGGAAAAATGTATCCCTAAGGGGGCATGGTAGTAAAAAGGTTGAGAACCACTGGCCTAGTGTGCCCCCTGCCTAATGCGGACCCCACTTGAGTTGTTTTAGCTTGAGTTAGACATTCGGGACACAATTCATTCCTTGTCTAGTTCCAAAATTCTGCTCTCACACATACAGTATTTTTCTCCTCCGTTTGTCTCTGTCCTTTCCACTTCATTTCATGCTCTGTGAACGTCCTTCCATCAGGGTCCTCATGTACCGTAGCATACTATGGGTTGCTTTTGCCTCGTCCCTATTGCTCAGTATATGTGCAACATACACCAGCTCACCGAAGGCCTCCCTGCCTATCTATCGTACCTCGCTAGAAGCGCTTCAATGCGTAACGGCTGTCCCGCAGGTACGGGACGGTGAGCAGTACGAGTTCCAGCCAGGGGTCCTGGTGGCCATCATCAGCCGCGTGTACTGCAACCTGACTCAGCTGCCGCTCTTTGCTGCTGCAGTTATTGCTGACGGCCGCAGCTACAACCCGCAGCTGCTGCAGCAGGCGCGCAACGTTCTGCGTAAGTTAACTTCTGCTGTGTTTCTTTGTATATCGTTTGCAAGTTTTTTTATTTGGGGTCGATGCCGCAAATGAATAGAGATGAAAAGGCCCTTTCTTTTGTAGTCACACCTCAGGGAAACCATCGCTTAGTTTAGCCTTAGGGATATCTTTCTTTCGTCTTCCGTCTGTTCTTCCTCTTCTTTCCCGGCTTGCTGTTCCCATGCACGTTGATCCTGTGTGGGAACACCTTCGTGCATGGATTCCACGTGTCTATCGTCATACTATATATTCCTTCTTTTTTCCTCTGTGATATCGCCTTTGTTCTAGAAGCGAAGACTTAAACTTTTGAATATATTCGTATCTTTCTTTCGCACCCACGCCGGCTTCCTTCCACTGTAATACTCCTACTTACGATACTATGGTCCGTTCTTTCTCCCCTTCTTCCATTTCTCTGTACTTGTGTGTCTTGATTCTCTATGGAGAACTCTTTTGCATGGTGTTCAAGTTTATCTTGACGCATGACATACCCTTTCATTTTCTTTCCCAAGGTAGCATAGCTCTTGTTGGCCGGTGCGTTGCATTAAAAAAGAACTCACAATATTATTAAAAGCGCCATAACCACGTCTACACCAGGGTGTGTTACATCGCTACAAAATATTTGCTCCCCTTATTAGTACAATGGAATAAAGTGTCATATAGAGCACACTATTATTTCCTGGTATAAATGAGGTTATGTTAACTTGTGTACTGCTAATATCCAGTAACGACCACGGTGTGTAGCGTTTCCTTATTCAGGGCGTCGTCGATCTAGGCCCTACAGCTTCTGTGGAGATTTGGGATTTAGTTGTAAGATTTTTACTGCTAGGTAGTTGTTAGATGCGCTATGGATTCACTAGAACATGTAGCCATCGAGTAGGTATTAGAAGTAAAAGTTTTGTAGCCTAATAACTACATAGTTACACTGCCCCGGGGCTCCGGGGTGATCCTGTAAGTTACTGTAGCCTTAGTTAAGCCTTCGGGACGTCAGTTCTTCATGCCCATTTTGTTTCCTTCCGCTTTCATACACCTACAGATTTTACTGTGCTCTGTTGTTCCTCATCTTTCGTGACTTGGTGTACCCATGCGCGATAATCCTGTGTGGGACACCCTCGGGGGTCCACTGGGTGCCACTTTTCTGTCGATATGCTATTGGACCCTTCTTCTTTCCTCTGTGAGATCGCCTCAGCTGCGGAAACGGTAGCTTGAAGTACGCAATAGTTATACTAATATGGTGCAATTACATTGACGACTAGCTACCAGATTAACCCTTATTCTCTCTTGGGTGTGCTTCCCTTACATCCAGTGATATTCGTACGAGCTTGGATTTTTTTCAGACCTAATTGTTCTATAATACAATAACAGCACTGGACCAGAGAACTTATCTAGCAGTTTAGACGCAGCAAAGCTACCCTTTCGCTGTTGAAGCGCCCTGCAGCTGATGTTCATTGGCAAATAGAATTGTATTGTAATTTTCGCGCCTTCTGAGAAAGTATTGAATGTGCCACTGGCCATGTTTGACCGTCCAATTTGCTTACTAGGTAGGTGAGTGCCAAGGCATATTCCGGTGGTGTAATTAACCTTAGTTAATAATTAAACCTGTCCAACACAGAAGCTCATGGTGCGCTGCTTAGTGCAACAGGCAACGCCAAGTATTCTCACCGAAATTTATCATATGACTGTGAGATCGTGTATAATTAGATTAAGGAGTCAAACTTAGGTTGCGATGATAAGAACAATAGCACATGTTGTGTGCGCAGAGCGCATCGGAGAGTACACGGTGGCCGAGCACATGGAGGCGGTGCAGGAGCGGGTGGCGGCCGTTGCGTGCACCCAGCAGGAGGAGGAGGACCTCACCGCCGCTGCACCTGCCCACTTCCTGGACCCCATCCTGTCGGTCCTAATGAGGGATCCTGTTAAGCTGCCGTCCTCTGAGGTGTGTATGTTTCTTTGTGGTACAGTGCAAGGCGCAACATTACGTACTGTGGCAAGACGCAACATTACGTACTGGGGATTTTAACCATGCAGTTAACAATTGTTCCTCTTCTTTAATCAATTTTTTTTTTGCTTTTGTGGTGCATAATTACCGCAGAATTTACCAAATGAAAGCCGTGTTTCCCTTCGTTGGAAGACGTATGGCCTTCCTGGTATAAGTGTTGAACAGGACCCTTCTAAACATGTAGTGGACTTCGTGTTTTATTGATCAGCGATCAGTGATACCTACCTAGCAAACAAAGCTTTCCACAATATAAACAGCGTTTTAATAAAAATTAGCAAAAATTTTTGCTTCAGAATCTGGACGCAGTTTTGGTATGCGAACCCATAATACACTTTTTGTATTGATGCGTGCGTAAGTCTCCCCTGTGCTTGGGTTACCCATACCGTGCGGTTTGTATGTTCCCTCTGTTTGGAGCTGCAGTGAAAACATTTTTTGTGGTATCCGCCGTTATTATTGGAAGAGGAAAATCTCTTACAGAACTTGAGTGTTCTTTTTGCGTTGAGAACCAAAGGTACGTTAATGGTGTAATTTTGGAGCCCTTAATTTTATTAATTGACAAAATACAGTAATACTAAATCTACGAGATATTAATGGCAAGTAGAAAGCGGAAAATAGACAGTCTGATACGCAAAGAAGTTCGCACAAATTCCTAATAGTTACCTATTTATTAAAGTAAATAGGAGACGTCGCTGAAAGTTTTTGCGTTTCTACCATATTGATGACAGATACTTACATGCAATTTTTTAAAATTTCGCGTGCGAGTTTGTTTGAATTTCTTCCTGTGTCATATCTTGCTCGTTCTATGGCATTTTCAATCCCAGGTGATTTTTTAAAACTATTTGATCAATGTAAGCATCAGTAATGTCCAAATACGTTCAGAATTGAAAATAAAAAGTAAAAAAGCACTAGTGGGGAAGTCATATTGAAAGTGATTAGGAAATATGCGAGTTAACATATAGGCTTAGGTATTGGATCACTGATCCTCATTGCCTTCTCTACTGCAACCTTAAGAACCTGACGCAACGGCGACTCTGTAACAGGTTGTGGTGGAGCGCTCCACCATCGCGCGACACCTCCTGTCGGACCAAACGGATCCCTTCAACCGGCAGCCCTTGACCATGGACCAGGTTATCCCAGAGACGCTGTTAGCTAAGGAAATCAACGATTGGATCCAAGTGAAGACGGCGGAGCTGCGCAGCGACAGACGCGCTGCGGAGCAGCAGCAGAGCAGCGGGGCTGCCAGCTCACTACCTCCAGCTGCTGCAGGGGGCGAGAGCTCCCAAGCCGCCAAAGAGTCTTCCAGATAACAACACTTCTTCCTTAATAGTTTGTACATGTAAGATATTTTATCCGACGGGCTAGTACCTTTAGATGCCGCTGTGTAGCAGGATACTATGTTATGGTGTGTTTGTGTGGCCATTTGGATCGAGACCATCTAATCCCATTAGCTACCTTTAACTTATTCCCGTAGGGAGCATAGGATGGGCCCTCGGCCACAAGGTTAGTTAAATTCACCCATCCTGCGTTATGGGGTGCAGGACCCACGGTAAGGACGCTGTAGGTACCCTGCATTAGCTAGGCCTATGGGTCGTTTTTTCTTAACGCCCTCGTTTCTTCAATCCTTTTATTCTCGTACTGACAATACTTTAGTCTGTTTTTTTCTACTTTCCCGATTTGCTGTTACCATTCGCGTTGATCCTGTGGGAATTACATACCTCGTGCATCTGTTACACGTTTCTATCGATGTACCGTACTGTATGTTTCTTATTTCTTCCTCTGTTAGATCGCCGTTGTAGAAAACGGAAGTTTGAACTATCCAAAATAATCATAACTAGAGCACTCTGAGAGCGTATACGTGCGCCAAGCGAGGCAACGGTAGGAAAAAATTCAAATTGGCTCTGAAACCATAATTTTCTTTGTATAAACTCCAAAATCTATTCATTTGTGCCTTTTGATAGTAATAACAGCTTGTGCAATTTTCTTGAAGATCCATTCATAAATTTTTGAGTTATACTGCTAACAAATGTTATGACACACGTGAGTCAGACATACAAACGAACAAACCGATCTGCACCAAAATTTTATCATATACAATATGTCTTTTAACATTACTAACAACCCCTATAAATTTCATAAAGATCCATTCATTATTTTTTGAGTTATTGTGATAACAAGCATAAAATTAAAAACAGTGACAAACGAAGGAACGGATCATTACCAAAATTTGGTCATTTACTCTTTGTTATATACCTAACAACTCATGTTAGCAATTTCATCAAAATCCATCCATAACTTTTTGAGTTAACTACGGCATTGAGAAAAATGAGGCAGACAAACAAACAAACGAATGGATAAATCGTCACCAGAAGTAATCAACTGTTCCTCCTAACATACCTAACAATCCCTGTAAATTTCATCGAAATCGGTTCTTAACTTTTATGAGTTATCTTGGTGCCACGTGCGACTAGTGGATTCTCTAGTGCCGGGTTAATGTCACCAAAAACAAACGACATTTCCCTGCCGAGGATAACGTTTGATCTATCGAAAGATTGTGTCACGTTACCTTCTGTAGCTGTCTCGGTGGGCATTCTCCGAGTTTGTTTGCACCATGTGCTTTTGTACGCATGTGCAGCACTGAGAATTCTTATCTATTGACGGCTCCGCGTAATTTTTTTGAGACCTGGCTTCTGTGTGGAATAATCTGGTCCAACAAAGCTCCAATAAATTTGGTACTACTTATTTGAAGCTTCAGTTCTGAGGTTTTCGGTTCGCTCAGGCGTTATCACTGACCCATAATACATGAGCGTGTAGAAAAATGAACTTCATGGCTTAGAATTCAATTTTGCACTTGTGCCATTTTACCTAAAGTGGTGAATCGAATGCTCAAGACTGGAATTTCATCAGACATATTTCAACAGCTACGAAAGGTGATGTGGAAGCAATGTAAATCTCTGAGGCGGCAGCATGGTAGCATGTTTGGGATTTGTGATGCTCTCGATCAATTCTTCGCCATTAACTCGAGCTAGCTACGCCAGCTTTCTGAGAGACGAAAGGGCCAAATATGGGAGGAGATTGGTGTCATAGCTTTCCACTGCTAGCAAGTTTCGTCATTACTATGTGCGGCAAAGAAAAGCTGTCAGGCTTGTAGCTGGAGTCTGGTAAGCTGGTCGGTAGTTCTCAACTCATGTGTTAGCTTACTCATTGCTGCAGGCTGCCATGGGACCGGATGGTAAGCATCCCAAGCTACTGCAAGCGTGTGCTGGTGAACTGACTTACCCTCTGTGCTACTTTTTTGTTGTGTCTTTATTGTCTGGTGAACTGTCGTGTGTTTGTTTGCAATTTTTTGTTGTGTCTTTATTGTCTGGTGAACTGTCGTGTGTTTGTTTGCAATCGGCAGTTGTCCTTCTCTTCGAGGGTAAGTCCAAAATTATGACTTTGAATCTCCGTCCGGTGAGCTTCACCTCCGTCTGTCGTAAGTATTTGGAGCGGCTGATAGTAGTGGGTCACATTCTCGAGTATTTAGAACTCAATGACCTGCTCCCAGTTCATCAGTTTGGTTTTCAGCTTTTACTTACGTATTTTGATGTTGGTCGTGACTTCGAGGCTAGTGAAGTTGTTGATGTAATTCTTCTGGATTTCTCAAAGGCTTTTGACAAGGTTAGCCCTTCACTTTTGCTTGAAAAGTTGAGTAATGAGCGAGGCTATCCTCAGTATCCTGTCGTCGATTGCATCATCTGGTCCTTCTTTTCGCGTGTGCGTCAGTGGCTCCTCCAGCAAGGCCTAGGCGGTGCGTGGAAGTCTTCCTCAAGGCTCAGTTCTGGGACCTCTGTTGTTTTTGATAAATGAAAATTCCCTGTTATCTTTCCTGTCTTATTCAGTGAAAGTATTTGCTGATGATTTCAATGCAGCTGATGGAGGTTGCATACTACCGGAGATCAGGATGTTCTTACTGACATTGATACTTCATAAGACCCCCTCCGTACTATCACCAAATTATTTGACATTTAATTTTCCTGTAAAAGAACAGAGCGGGAGAAACGTTAAACAGAAAATATATTCGATAAATTGAGCCGAAAAAAAAAATCCGAGAAATTAAACCAGTTCTTGAAGGCTGATTCCCCAACCCCTTCCTCCCATGTCACGTCCCAGCATTTGAGTACCCCTGACTTGAAACTAAAGCCCGATGTACACCATGATTTATTATTGTACATTATACCTAACACTCCTTGGGATATTTCCCACGATCTTAGGATTTCCCTCTCTAATACGGAACCTGCGGGTTTGTGTTAGATTTTACTTCCAATTTTGCCCATTAGCCATTGAAATCGACGTCCACATTTGTTTTAAACTTGCGAGAGTTGTAATTGTTATAATGAAATTAGTGGTCTTTTTGACAAAAAGTTTGTGTGCAGCTTAGCATCCTACCCCGCGCAAGTAAGGAGTCATAAGAGTGGGAAAATTGAGTGCCTGGTAGAGCAGGCGATGTCCGGCAAAATAAGTAAAGCTGTGCTTGGTAAATCAGCTTTCCCGTTCCTTAACTTGATTCACTTTATGAAGTTGATACCAGAATGTCATATTTGCGTGTGTTTCTGTCATAAAGTACCACTTGGTATGTACTTGCTTGTCTGTATACTGTAGGTCTACAGACATACTGGTACTTTTTAGTGCATGTTCGTCTTATCTGGTGACCAACACTGATAGCACTGTTAGCGAATAGATATTACTGGATAGAAGAACCTCAGTTACTGTTGGTAAGAGAAAGAAGTGAGGCATGTAACTCATTTTGTAACGTAATTGATTGTTATGGTAGTAGTTCATGCGTCATAATAGGTAATTACTTTTATGTGATCCGAAAGGCCACTAGCTTCTCTTCATTGTTGTGTGAGATTGTTTGCTGCAGCTGCGCTGTCATAACGTCTCGTGTTATGCTACACATCCTTGTGTTCCTCCTTCCTCCAACTGTTGTCGATGTGTAAGTTATGTAGTGCATTATGTTTTTGTTTTCAAGATACCTCAATATGTTTCGTGTATGTTGATGATGATGAGGTTGTTTGGTTTGTTAAGTATCCTTGAACGACATAAGATGGCAGAAAATAAGAGGATGCTTATCACCGGAGGCGCTCACGTCAGCCCAAGAGGGAAATTTCGCCTGGATGATCTAGTGGGATCCGGAAACCTCATCACTCCCTCGTCCCTGTAGATTGTTTTTGTTATTTTTATGTCACTGAAATGATGGTGTTCAAATAGATTTTCTCAGTGTGTGACCTCGCCACCGAAAGTGAATGAACCGAGTCCGGTAGATGTGCTCGGTTACTGTATTTATCGTCCTGCAATACTCGTTATTTATCATCTCAAATGACAAGACTTTCGAATGCCCTGCAGTATGGGCTCCTGCTCGCCTGCACTGCGGCCTCCGTCAGGTATCCTCAGTATTCGCTGCCGCCGTAGGGCACAATTATGTTGGATGGTTTATCGCCAAAGCAGTTTACGGATTTGTTTTAGTAAAGAGTTTACGCGACGTTGGGCTGTTGGGTGCGTGCAGTTCTGATGGGAGCTACTGAATTTCTGATGTATCGCAAATAAACGGTGGTCACCCCTAGTCATGCCAGGCTGTGTTCCTTTGCTACAAGGGCTGTTTGTCCTGCTGTGTTCTTACGGGAAGAAAGTCTCTCAAGCGTAGTATCCCAGCCTGGTGCAGATAGGGTTAACTCTTCAGTACAGGATGTAATCCTACCATTTGGTACGCTGTTTTATGTGGTGTACGCTGCCAAGACAAGAACTGATCTTGGGGTTCAAAACTGGATGGCGTCCGATCCATTAAGAACAGACCTACTTGCACCGTTATTCCTCATGTTTTTACACCTAGCATATCTAACTCTTTTATGCCCACGGGGATGGTTTGGTCACGATGCTACTTGTGCTAGACCTACGAAAACTACTTAAGGTTTAAAGTACAATGTTAACCTTATCGAGCTGGTGAGTGGTGTATTAGGCATATAGTTACGAACGTTAATAACTGAGCAGATGAGTCCAAGCCGTGTAAAGGTGAATTGGTTGGTTCATAACTTCGTGTACCGCAGAATATGTTCAGCATATTTTACTGGCAAAACGAAGAGAGCAAAACAATGAAAAAACGACGGACTGACGTGCATGGGTATTTGCATTACAGTGTGTCATATGAGCGTATCTTGGCGCCCGTGGCTGAACCTCAGCAGCTGTTGGGTAGAATCTCTTTTCCATTTTTTTGTCCTACTTTGCATGTTCTATTGAGTTCAATTGCTCATTTCCATGTCGGTCCGTCCGCAGTGTCGGCGAGCTTACGCACGTGCGNCCCGTGGCTGAACCTCAGCAGCTGTTGGGTAGAATCTCTTTTCCATTTTTTTGTCCTACTTTGCATGTTCTATTGAGTTCAATTGCTCATTTCCATGTCGGTCCGTCCGCAGTGTCGGCGAGCTTACGCACGTGCGGGGAACCTTGCATTATCGCACCTGAACTTTTCTTGAGTTGACCCTTTTTGACATACCGTAAGCTATATGTTGTACTACTGATTCTGCCATTCCTACGAGAAAAGTTAGTGTGCGTAGCGCGCATTCTTTCATTTGTCTAACCATTTAATAATGATCCTTGACCCTTCGGGGGGGGGGGAGTGGAAGTAAGATGCTTTGTTCTTTTGTTCTTCTATGAAAGTCTCCTTCGCCTCAAACTCAATGATACGGAACAGATTAGCACACGGAAGGGGTCCAAGCTGTCGGACAGGCCAATGGAACCGCCGATCACGTGGTGTGGTCCAACGTCGTAAAATCAGTGGTGGTGCCTTCAGGGGCTTATTGTGGCGGGCCCTTTCCCTGCCTCAATATGTTTGGGCATCACGCACCCAAGGGTCCCGAGTGCCTTCTCCGCAGGGGATGTAGCATCTGGCCACAGTTCCTGCTGAGAAGGTTAGTTTTGTAGAGTTAGGTAAGTTCTCGATATTTCCCCTTCTGTTCCGCGAGGTGGGCCGCCGAATTTTGGTAAGCGACCCATCCCATGGGACTCCTATCTGCTCCCGTGTGGGGAGCCACGGAATGGACCCCCCGCACGAGTGTTCGCTTTCTTCTGTCTTCTTCTCTTTTCGTTTTTCGTCTCCTTCTCTGCGCCGCACGGCTGAGCGATTTCGTTCGACCGAGCCGTGTGGAGTTGGAGGCGCTCGCGCCTTACTTCCTGCCAGACATGGTGCACCTGGCCAAGAATGCTCTAATAGAACTCATCTGAGTTCGACTAAACTTCTAAACTATATCATGAAAAATTGGATCGCTGTTATATAGTCTTTGTATCTAATACGACGGGAAAACCCACAATATAATGGGCGCAAAAGGAGTACAAGCGCAGACACGATAAAGTTGCCCG
>LQNS02278094.1:46568230-46578256 GCA_001587735.2 Parhyale hawaiensis | reverse complement strand
GGAGCTTGAGAGGACGACCAGAGCCTCCAACCTGGGCTAATTTCCGCCTATCTATTTCGTTAAGAGCGTGACACCGAACATATAAATATATATATTTATAAACACACGACGGTCATTCTTAGTATTAGATACTGCAAATGTGAACAAATGGTGTTTTGAGGTTAATCCATATGTTTCCCATTGACAATGAGTAGCTACCTAGATTGTCCAAAGCTGTCTTTCTTAATGCTAACAAAGACGAACTTCATAATTTCAGTTGCAAATGGTGCAAATATTAAAGGATGCCAGTGCAAATGCCGATTAACTGTTTTCTTGAGCTTAATGCTGGAGTATATTTTTGAAATTCGATACTTAACATGAGTATACACAATTTTTTGGATGATAACTATTCATGCATTAATATATGAAAATATTAGGTCAAAAATACTGTAAGTGATGCCAAATGTCACCTGCTATGGTGTAAAAATGGTAGCAGCGACTGAGATTTTTAATAGTTTTTTGACGTTTAAATACTTCGCAATCGGAAGCCGTGGCCATGTAATCGGATTATTCGAGTTGACCCGAGGCGTCTTATGTGGGCGCTTGGCCTTGAAACTCAACTTTCGGGAAGGTATGTCAAATCGAAAGTGAATCGTCGGCTTTGGGCCTAGACCAAGACTTTGTGTGAATAACTTTTGATTTTCAGCAAAATCTTGATACCATCATCATATTTCGTTATTTTTCTCTAACATCTGATAACGATTAAGAGGGAACGATTAAGATAACGCTGTCACGTCATCGATTGAGGCAGAACGACACACTCGGCATTAGTTCGTACCGGTTTAGGGTTTTATAAGAGGCAAGTCAACGACGCCTCTAAATGGGTGGTTATCACAATTTTTGGTGAAATCCGCCAAACTGATTTGCGTGGAGGGCGAATACATGGCGATAATTTGATAGTAAATAGCGCGAAGTGAATTTCTGCACTGAAGTCGTATAGGCTTTTGAATCTAAATTTGAATATTCAATGTTCTTTTGAAGTGATTGCGCAGTTCTGCTACTGCTTCACCGTCGAGCTGCGGTCAGCCGCTAATTCGTACACGTCAACTTGGCCTGAACATTTCTTCACAAATAGATTGAAAAATCAAAGAAATTGAGCCGAGAGGTTGAAGTTATCAAGGAACTAATAAAGCAGAAGGTGTAATTGTTGCATCGATGGAGTAACGTTATCGGAACTTTTAATCTGTCCACCTGTTGTCTATTATATATGGCATCCCAGTTCCTGCCGAGCCAAAATAATACGAAGATTATTGGCACATATGACTGGGTCGTTCAGGTCACTTGTCGTGAGACGCAAACTTTAACTTTCGCTTCGCTACTATGATCGTGCTGCAGGTGTTAGAAGCGACCCGCTTACGCTGAGCGTGCTGAAATGTCAATTTTCCGGAGTGAAATTGAGTATCTCGAAGTCTCGCAGGTCAGCGATTCAGGAGTCAACGCCTGAAATTTGAATCAGTGGGTCGCAGCCAGGGAGGGCATCTGTCTGAAACTTTGGAAAAGTCAAGCCTTCAGGGCTTAATTTTGATGCCCAATCGAATGTGCTCTATACGGGGCATGTTCGAGTGGGCGCCTTTTTTGCGCCTTTGATGCTTGTTTGAAACTTCAGGCAGCTGTGCTGGCTTCGACCCGTTCAATTGAGTTTGAGGCATCGACTCTAAACGGGTTATTTTCCCTTAAGTACCCAGAAATGCAATCTTGCGGCGTCAACTGGAGTTAGAGCAACGTAACATACGTGATAGGGTTGCTTCTACCAAGCGACGACAGCTTAGACAAGTTTTGGATGAATCAAGCTTCGAAGAGGTAGACCATGTTTGAGTGGACACCAAAATTGGGCCTTCAAAGCTTGACTTGCACGGAACTTCCGACAGAACCTATGGATTGGCCACTTTGAGACGTGTTGCGTGTGTTAGAGGCAACACGATTACGTTGAACCTTATTAAACTTTATTTTACGGAGACAAGCTAAGTCCTTTAATTCTTGAGAGTAAGCGATTGAGGGTCACTGCTTGGAACTCAATTCAGTGGGTCGAAGCCAGCGCACTCGTGCGAAGTTTCAAATAAGTCAAGCCTCGAAGACTTAATTTTTGCGCCCAATCAAACTTGCCAATGATCACCAGTCAGCCGACTGGAGCGTAGAATTTTTTGGAAATGAACAATTGCGTTTTTTTTTTGCTAGATTAAAGAGAGATAAATGAATATACGAATGTTATGGAGTAGGTTGTGTCTTTCAAATACGAAAATAGTAATTTGTTATGATGCTACTGCACTGATAACGTATTTAATGTACATGCACTCCGATGTACCTTCACTTCTTCAGATCTCCAATAAAGAAGGCTGAAGGTGGGCTTCACCAATATGAACTGAGGTTCAGGTGTTAATTGAAAACCGCTTACGATTAAGAGTTTCTGACTCTCTCAAGTTTAATCGGTTGGTAAACACTATACAATGTGTAAAATCTAATGCTCAACACTAAGCAGATTGTAACTTCTTTGTCTAAAGCGGAGTCAAACGAGTCTCTCGCGTCTATAAACGCTCCTCTCCTCATCCGAAATTTCGTTCTATCTTTGCAAGAACAACTGCGCGTCGGCTGAAAGATTAACCAAAACGACAGCCATCACGTCAGCTTTGGCTTTGGCAAGTGTCCCGATCAAAATTACGGAGATCTCTTCAGCATTTGGAGGAAGTCAGAACCATGAAGGTATAAAGGACGTCCTTTATACCTTCATGGTCAGAACCCAGAGGTCAGTAGTACACGTTTCTGCTGTCTAAATGGACACAACAACGCATTTGGACGCCCAGTAGCACGTGCGAGAAGCAGAACACTGTTGGGCGAACTCGCCATAGACCATTGGTTTCCTTCTTCAGGGGGCGTAGGATGAGCCATAGGGTTCGGTAGTTCAGATTCGCCCATCCTATGTTATGTTGAGCAGCGACCCCTGGGGGACCCTGTAGGTTACCTTAGCTATTAGCTAGGCCTTCAGGACGTCTGTCTTTCGTACCCACTGTGCTTCCTTCTGATTTTATACTTTGCTAATCTTACTTACGGAAAGACTGTCTTACTGTCCTCGTCTTTCCGACTTGCTGTTCTCATGCGCGTTGAACCTATGTGGGAACCCTACGAACAAGGGTTCCACGTTCGTCTTGACGTACTATACGTCCCTTGCTTTCGTCTCTTAGAACAGCTTGGTACTGATTTAGGGAGGCTTGAACTATTTATATACCATACTATACCTATGCAGCCTAATAAATTTTTAACTGCGGCTTTTTCTGTTCCCGTAACTGGGCCGCAGGTGCCCACCTCTGTCCTGCAGGCACGTTTACGTGACACGTGGCTTCACTCCACGAGTGCTACTAAAAAATTCAATTCGATAAAGGAAGCTAGCAGCCGGCTCGATCGACAATAGCTCTAATTCGGAGAAAAATCTTTTAGTTTTCGATTCGCAACGGGAGTTTTGACTGCGTCTCAGACGCTAATCGCCATCTGAATGCGTCTAATGCAGCCGACGGCTCAATTCTGAAGGCGCGAGTTCAACTAAAGCCAATTAAAAAGTGTCTTCGATCTGCACGGCCAAATCGAGGCAAGTGAAGCCCATTGGCTTCATTTGTTCGGTATTCCAGGCTGAAGCTTCGGCTTCGCCACTTTGTATCGTGTGGCAGGTGTTGAAAGCAAGCTATGTACGCTTGAGAGGGCAAAAAATTTCATTTTATGAGGCATAATTCAGTTTCCGGCCGTCTCATGGGAAACGGACTTGAGGTTAATGCCTAAAATTCGATTCAGCGGGGCGAAGCCAAGGCACCTGCCTGAGCTTTCGTACGAGTGGACTTGGATTAGATTGAGTCGACGTGGTTCGATTGGGTCGTCAAAGTCGATCTAAGCCAAGCCCACTTGACTTCTCCGTAAATGCAGACAGGAACTTAAGTTTATCACTTTGAATCATAATAGAGGAGCTAGCATCAGCCCGATTATGTTAGACCGACTTACATCTCCATTATATGGTGTAAGGCAGGTAACTGATTTATGGTCAGCGCCTGAAACTTAAATGAACAAGTCGAAGCCAGGCCACCTGCCTGAAAATGCGGGCACGCCAAGCCCCCAAGGTTATGGGCGCGTTCGATTGGAGGACAAAATTAAGCCTGTGAGGCTTGATTTGTCCGAATCTTCGTGCAGCTGCTCTGGCTTCGACCTGTTGAATTGAGTTTCAAGCATTGACCCTTAATTGACTGGCCGCATTGATAATCTTCTAGGTTGGCTCAAAACAAACACCGATAAAACCAAGCTGATGCTTTTTAGCGCACTGGCACACCGAAAAACTAAAGCTTCTGTCTAAAGTCTCAAACAAGTCAGGCCTCGAAGGTTTCATTTCGGGGCCCCATCGACCACGCCCATAGTATACGTACGTTCGATTAGCAGCCGAAATTGAGGCTTGACTTCTTCCAAACTTGAGGCAGGTGCGCTGGTTTCGTCCCAGGGAATTAAACTGCAGACATTCCAACTTATTGGGATATTCTAGAAACAGAGTCTTGCTTCGTAGCAGGGAGCTCTCAGCCAGCTCAACGTAATCGCGTTGCTTGTGACACGACTCAAAGTGGCAAAGCCAAAGCTCCTGACTGAAGTTTCGGGCAAGTTAAGCCGTTCAAGTTTGACTTGTGCGAATCTTCACACAAGTGCTCTAGCTTCGGCTTGTTGATTCGAGCTTCAGTTGTAGACTCTGCCAATTACCTGTTGGACTTACATAAACTTAGCCGTAGTCCGTAAACTGAAGATTTCAGTCGGTTTAACATTATAGGGCAATTTTTAGCTCCAGCAATGCAATTCAGAGCGATGAAGCTGACGTTCTTGCCTGCGGTTTCGAACAAGTCAAGTAGGCTTCGCTTATATCGACTTAAACTGCTCAATAATTGATCGCGCCCTCTGATCGACGAGCCTCTCGAACAAACCGACAGCTTCATGTCAGCCCTGTAGACCGAGGGCGTGTGCTACTGAGCGCAGACATGAAGCGTTCTAGGTTTGACTTCGTCACTTCAGGCAGGTGAGCTGATATCGACCTGTTGCATTGAGTGACATGAGTTGACCCTTGATTGGTTCCCCTAAAGACATTCCGTAACTCAGTCTTGTTGCGGAAAGTAGCGTTTTCGGTCGTCTCAAAGATAATTGGGCTAGTTGAACGCACACAACACGATTCCAAGTGGCATGTTCGATTGGCGCCGAACTTAAGCCATCCAGCCTTGACTTGCCCAAGTCTTCAAACAGAAGCTTTGGGTTTGTTACTATGAACGTGTTACGACGCGATTACTTTGGGTCTGCTCAAAATTCCGTTTTACAAAGCAAGATTTGAATTTCTGGAAGTCTCAAGGGTAACCGACGAGAATGAATGTCTGAAAGTCAATCAATAGGCCGAAGGCAGTGCACCTGCTTGAAGTTTCGAACAAATCAAACTTCAAAGGCATTACTTTGGCGCCCAATCGACTATGCTTCGATAGCTGTACCCCAGCTAACTCCGCGATTGCTTTTGTAATTTCTAACGAGTTTTCTACAGTTAGCTTTCATGAACGGATTCACCGCAGTTCGCAATCATAAGTCAGTCATTTGACGAATTTAGAGAATGTGGCTTCCTACAAATGGTCGTCACATTTCCATAGCGAGGATATGGTTCATCATTCCTCCACGATTGACGTCATGGCGTTGTATTGTTAACAGGCGGGTTTTCGAACTCAAAACGGGGCAAGTTGAACAACGCGACCCTCAGGCCCTCAGTTGATATCAAGAGACCGTGTGAGATGGTGTAGACGTGCATGTGCTCCCCATTTCGTTACTCAAGCGGCGAAACTCCATTGTTGCAAGCTGTGACTAAAGTTGGCTGAGGTGGCCACTGTCTTCTGGACCGAACAACGTGCAGGTAAATCTTCCTTATATACTTTGAAAATGCAAACTTTTGTCTTTATGGCATGTAATACTGTTAGCAACTAGCGAATTTTACGAGGCAGGTAATATCTTTCGAACAGAGGGAAAGATTACGTCTGCCTTAATGTTTCAACGGACGAAAATAATTTTTAGCGCGTTTCACTCGTTGGTTACGTACTTCCTTTCGGGACAGGAATCGCTGGAAATGTGTTAAAGGAAACCTGAAATTAAAGACGAATGTGAAGATTGGCTTTTACAATTCCAGAAACTTGAAATTTCATTACTGCATTCCATTTCTTGGGTCATGAGTGAAATTTATATATTTCCAGTTCAGGATAGAATTTTCGAAATTTCAGTTGAGGGTATACATTTTAGAATTGCACTTCAGGGTGGAATTTTCAAATTTTCAATTAACCTGGAAATTTCAGAATTCTAGTTCCAGACCGTGAAATTTTCAAAATTTCAGCTTAGATTCGAAATTTCAGTAGACACAGAATTTCAAAAACTCTACTTTTGGATGCATTTTTCAAACTTTGAGCATTGGATGAACTCTGAGGTTTAATTTTCAGATATCTAAAGTGGTTTGGTTTTTCTGACCAGGCATTGCAGTAGCTGCCAATTTGAGTTCTAAAATTCCAAAGTAGGGACATAAAACGAGCGTTGCAGCAGATGTGCGTTCTATTTTTTATCATTTCCTCTACAATGACACCTCTGTATTTTCAGCCATTGTATCTCCTCAGGGGCCTTCGGATAAGGCATAGAATTAAGTAGGGTACAGAGCCCGAAAGCCGACACCTTTTAACGGTTTCTTCTGGAAAAGGGTTTGAAGAAAGAGACCACGAGGGTATCTGTAAACTAAAGATCACAACTATATATTAAAAATTTTGGTAAATATTTACCTCTTGAGCTAGCAGAGTTGACGCATATGAAACATTGTTTTTGATAAATTAAGGCGTCCTTATTACCAAAAATCGCTACCATTTCTTGGGTAAATGCATAGTTTTTGAAATAGCCTATTTGACTTTGAAGTTCTATTTTTCTCCTTTGAAATACTGAAGAAGCCGCATTTAGGGGAGGTTGAATCGCGATCCATGGCAATTTCTAGTCAGTCCTAACCTACCAATGGACTACTCAATATTATTAAATTGTCCATGACCTAGCCAGGCCTAACTACAATAGTTTGTTATAACTAACTATAAATTACTGCTGTGTTCAGATCAACCTTTAGCATCCAACCAAAATATTGTAATACTCTGCTAGTACTCGGCCGAGTTACGCGCCGTGTTACTCGGCCGAGTGAAAGCTAGACCAAGTGCCGTGTTCACACGCAAGTACGATTTAAGGCGAGACAGTGCAGTACACGAATGGTTTGCAACGCAGCAGGAGGTGTTGCTACCATGAAGGGATTAGGTGAATTTAAAAAGGTCTTAAAAACATGCAAAATATCCTGAGAACGGGAAAATTCATAATTAATACATTACACTTTTACACCTTTTTTGTTTTCTATTGATGAAGTCGCATTTGGATATCTACAAGCCTAATTATAAAATTCCGAACTCAACTAAAAACAAGCTCAGGAAAGCGCAGCGCACTTATTGGGCACATGTCTAATTAATATCTCTATATTTATCAACACATTATTTTCTAAAGCCGTACTTAAAACAATTATGAGACATAGGTTCAGTTAATTCTTCCGGTAGATTATTGTACACATTTAAATATAGTGTTTCCGATTAGGAATCACCATCGAATAATTACCGTAGCTACTAGATTAAACAAAAAACGTCTCCAAAAATATGACCCCAATTATATATTTCCTCAAACATTTTGGTTGGATGGCCAAGGTTTATCTGAACACCGTATGAGCACAAAAAAGTGAACTATCTCAAGGAATCAGCCACAAGGTGTTCACATAGTCCGAGGACACGGCGAGTCAGGGGTGTCAATTCGGCCGAGAAGATAGAAACCACTCGATCCTACTCGCCCGCTAGATTTGCTCGGTCCAGCGCTCACCGAGCTCGCCCGAGTACTGTCTCTCGTGTTCACAAAACTTTACATCGAGTTACCTACTACTCGACCGCCTGTGTCTCGTCCCAGTACTCGCCTGGTGTGAACTAGGCTTAAGCTTCTCATCAAAGACAACACCAAGAATCTCCAAGGAGCTAGACTCCTGAAGCAAAGTGTCATCTCCAGATGTGGCTGCTGGGGTAATGAGCTTCCGTTCTGTAATAAACTAGGTAGGTACTATCTAAGACTAAGACTCTATTTGTGTTTTAGGATGGGCAATGAAAACCCGGGTAAGCGGACACTTAAAGCACCGAAAGTCGTCACGAAAACATGTAACCCGTCATTACTGAAGGCATCGAGCTATGTATGTTCGGGCAGCCAGACTGTGTTCAAATACCCCAGATGCAACACCAAAATTTCCCTAGATCTGATGAATATTCCCCAGTAAGGATAAGGAACCCGAATGAAAACACTTTTCCGTTCAGTACATCAATTGAATCCGAGCTCCAATTACGTAATAAAATAGTTGTTTTCTTGAAATGGCATAAATATTGTAGAAATAATTGAGAAGCTGTTGAAATTTTCTTACCCACGACGCGTTTCGCTGTACGCCTCAACTCATCAGGTGGGAGGCTCGAAGTTGACCTAATTTTATTTGGTAAGATCTTGTGAAATTTTGGCGGGTTAACATAGGAAGGCGTATCTCTGATACCGAGTTTTCGAAAGATATGAATGTCATTTTCAATTTTAGCATTCCGTGCAGTAATTGGTGTCGACTCAGCGAAAAGCATTTCAAAATTGAAGAAACATTTACTAGGCTAGATTGAAAATGACATTCATATCTTTCGAAAACTCGGTATCGTAGTTACACCTTTCTACGTTAGCCTGCCCAAATTTAACAAGATCTTAACGAATTAAATTTGGTCAACTTCGAGCCTCCCACCTGATGAGTTGAGGCGTACAGCGAAACTCGCGTCATGGGTAATAAAATATCTACATTTCTTCACTAGAATTATATTTTATAGTCGATTTGTGATGAAAAGGGAAAATCTGGCTATGTCGACATATAATGAGGTTTTCGATCTAGCAGCGAAATTAAGCCTTTGAGGTTTGACTTGTCCGCAACTCGAGGCAGGTGTGCTGGCTTCGACCCGTTGAGTGTCAGGCATTGACCCTTAATCGGTTATCCTTGAGAGTTCAAGGAACTCAATCTTGCCCCGTAAAATAAAGCTGTAAGCAGGCTCAATGTAATCGTGTTGTTGCTTACACTTGCAACTCGTTTCAAACTGACAAAACCAAAGCTTCTGTCTAAAGTTTCGGACAAGTCAAGTCTCGAAAGCTGAAGTTCCCCGCCCAATCAAACGTGGCTCCTGGATCAAATTACCATGTTTCGAATAAAAAATGAAAGCAGAAGAAAGTATGCTACGACGGTTGTGAAAATAAGGCTAGTTTCATTTTTATTGCTCCAGGTGACCTTGAAATTGATTGTATAGGTAGTAAGTTTAATGTTTCATGCGTGTTTCTATAGCTAATATATTGCTATAATTTCAGTTTCTAGGCTTGTTAAAGTTACCTAATTTTAAGTTGTTATTCCCAGATCCCCCAACTCACACTTTCAAATTCCCTAGACATGGAGAGAATTCCGTAGATACAACAGGTGTAACTATGTTGGAACAGCCGGTATCATAGTTACACCTTCCTATGGTAACCTCTCTAAATTTCTCAAGATTTCAAGAACTAAATTTAACAACTTTGACCCTCCCACCTGATCAGCTGGAGAACAGCGAAACGCGCGTCGTGGGTATCAAAATTTCTTCAATTGCTCCTAATCGATCTACATCTATGCCATCTCAAGAAAACAAATATTTATATACATATACTTAAATTTTCAACGAAAACATTATAAATTTTCTCACTTCGTTCGCGGGTAATAATAATTTGAGGCATACTTCCAAAAATTCTATACAAAATTTTTATGTAGATGAAAAATTGCTTATTATACGCGAATTTAATATCTGGAGCGTCACAAAGTATTCGTTTAATACTTATTCGTCCACCTAATGAAGGACTACATAATCC
>LQNS02278094.1:46471357-46483966 GCA_001587735.2 Parhyale hawaiensis | reverse complement strand
CGGGTAGCCATGCTTGCAGTACTTGCAATGTTTACATATGACGTAGGCAGTCTTCTTCTTCGGAAACGCAAGAAAATGGGGTTACTGAAGATTTAAATTACAATATTTGAAAGTGTCTCATAATTCTGCTCACACTAAATTCATAATTATAAATTAAATATACATAACTTTTTTCTTAGCCTTCGGATTGTAATAAATTGTTAGCATATTATTAGGTATCCCAATACCTCTTTTGTGTTAAAATTTCAGCGTTGAACCTTTTACAGTTTTTGAGACATGATTTTTTTTTATTTTTGTCCCTTAATTATGCTCGCAACTGTATGTGGTTGAACTTCCTTCCAGCGAAAATCAAAGCTTCTGTAAGTTGAACTTTTCCTCAATCTATTAGTGAAAGCGCAATGATCGTACTAACGCAGGAAGGAAGGAACGTAGGGAGGAACAAGCACATTAATGTTTTAATTAGCTCGAATCTAAACGGAAGGAATGTTTTCCGGTGATATCTCCGACCCGTATGAACTTTTTTTCTAATACTGAAGGAACCTGTAGAAATTCTACGGAACAAAAGAACTATTCCTCAATTATGATTCCCTCGGACCCGTATCATGCTTACGAAGGGTGAAAAATGTTCCAAATCAGGCAGTGAATCGCTTACCTTAAGACCTGCGAGAAGTAGCAACTTAAATTTGAACTTGACTCCCTCTCCTATTGCCCCTTCCCATGTCTAATAATTATTAAGGATACTTCGAGGAGGCCCTAATTTACCCCTAACACTGATGAAAGCGTTAAGGTTGCACTAAGAAACAAAATAATAACGGAGGGAAAGCAGAATTATCATACAGATTAAAGATTAATTTGTTTGTAATTCATTTTGACCAACTTTGAGCCTGCCACCTGATGAGCTGAGTACAGCGAAACACGCATCGTGGGCAACTAAATATTTACTTGTGCTTCTCTTCGTATTTCAGTAGTGTACAGTACCTATCTTATACTCTGTCATTTTGAGATAAGAATCGTATCTATCTTATAACGGGTATCTTCACTCACTAATTTTGATCTTTACTTTAGTTTGCCAATAAAACGTTTTACGTAAATGAAAATGTAAGAAAATTGATTGGTGCAAGGCCTGGCTAATTTAGTGGATATATTTTGTGGACCGTGTGATGAATCGGATGCATCTACCTCAAATAGGTGGGGGGGGGGGGGGTTGAGGAGCAGTGCCTGACAAGGATTGTTGATATGACTGACAGCAGGTCATATTCTCTAAATCCGATAGGAATTTTGTTTCACAATGGACATTCCCAACCTCTTCCCCCCTCTCCGGAGGCATAGAACGGACCAACGGGCATTTGGATAGGTCAGTAAACTTCGCTTATCTTATATTTTAGGAAAATGGGCAGGTTTCCTTTTAGCTAAACTTTTATGATAGGTATCTTTCTCTCGTGCCCATGTTACTAACTTTTCCTTTTCTACTGTCCCTTATTTATTTCTGTCTTGAATTTCCATTGTGTTGACATGTGGCGAACTATTATTTGAGTAAATTAATCATAATGCCTAGGAATGAATTATTATAATAATCGCGAAAATAATTGTAAAACGCTGGGCCTTACGACCCTAGGGGCAAACCTGAGTACCATTTCCGCAGATGCTGCAGCGGACCGCAGCTCCTGCCGACGAGGTTAGTTTTGTGAAGTTAGGTAGGTTCTCGGTTTCCTTTTCTGTTCTGCGAGGTGGGCTGTCGATCGAGAAAGCCGACCTAGCCTAGTCCGCGGGACTTCTCTACTCGCTCTCGTATGGGAGGCCACGAAAGGGGCCCTCCACTCGCGTTTCCTCTTCCGTACTTTGCGCCTTGTTTCCCTGCCAGTAGTAGCGTAGTGGCCGACTCGAGACAATAATGCGTCATTGAACACTTGGTCGTCCATGGTGTGTTACGCCCCTCGGCGGCCATACCGAGCCTCACTGCTTGGATCACACTTTATCGTGGGTGCGGTAGTAAAACTTGGAGTTAATAATAATAACCGCAAAACGGCGAACCGTGTAAGTCATCGAAACGTCGATGCTTCTCAAAAGGCATAGGATGCAATCCTTGGACAGAAAGAGACTTGTTCTTAAATGAGCGCCCCCCCCCCGTGCATCAAAAACAAATTTCCAGTCTTTGGTCTTGTTGAAAACGTACTAATTTTGCGACAGCAGCTGTCTCGGCGTAGGGTTAAGTGAACTACGCTCGTCCATCCTATGTTATGGGAAGTCGCAATCTCAGGGGAGCTTTTGCCCATTCTATATTGTGGGGAGCAGCGCCCTGGGAGGTTACCCTAGCTTTAGATGGACTTTCGGGAAATCTTTCCTTCGTGTCAACTTTATTTCAATGCACCGTTATGCCCCTGCTGATAATGCGTTTTTCATTGTTATTCCTCTTCATTCCCGACTTGTTCCCATACGCGTTGACTCTCTGGAAATTAATGGTTACACATTTCTCTTGCTGTTCTTTGTGTCCAATCTTTTTTTCTTGCTCTGGAGCACAGTGTATTCCGGAAATGCTGCGTAAATTAGGAGAAAACTTCTGCTACTTCTATCCCAGGGCGATGTCTTAGGTTAGTTAAGCCCTAATTTAATTAGTTTCACCTTCGATACATCTACCTCGCATGTAGGCATCGATCCCCGTCTCTACATGCTCTGCAGAAGATAAAAATAATGGGAGCACGCCGTTTACACAAGCTGACCTCGCAGTTTGCCTTAAAACAGCTGCGCTATTTTTTTTCCTAGCTACGCACGTGCAGCGTTGGTGTTTTTACCGAACTTTTGTTCGCTGTGTAATTTTGCCGCGCACGAAGTTTTAATCGCCCAGCCTTCTAGGGTATTTGCCTTGTCAAAAGTCGGCATCGTATTTGATGTGAGCTCCGGCACAGTAATTTAGTAACAAATTCTTTTTCATATTCTAATAGCTCCATGTTTGTTCAGTGCGAAATGTTACTCTTTTATTTTTACCGCAGCACATCGCTTCAGTTTGAACAGTTGCTCTCGGAAAGGCTTGTGTTTTTCGAATGTGCAGGTTTTCTTTTGTTCTCAGCGTTTTTACTGTGACGTGAGTTGCGTTCGCTGTGAAGATACGTGACTATACATTATTACTTGGTATCACTGTTCCTGAAAGTACCAAGGTCCTCTGGGGAATAAGTTGGGCTTATATTATGAAGGGTGCACAATAATACGAAAGTTGCCTACTCAACTTTTGCCTTATACAGTATGTTACTTATGATTATGCAAATACAATTTTTTTTTACTTATTTTTCAAGATAAGTGCCAAGCATTTAAAATGTTAATAGTAAGTTAGTGCACAGGTATGTTGTAACTATAAAACCATTTAGTGAAAAATAAAACTGAACTTTTTCCTCCTTTTTGGCAACATTTGCTTATCGCGCGGGGTTCTACTGTACCGCCAGATTATGCAACATCACTCTCTAGTCAACATGGGCAAGAAAAACGGTCTAACCAGTGAAGCAAAGATCAAAGTGACCTCGTTATTGGCTTCTGGTAAGACAACACTCGATGTTTCCAAGGATTACAGCGATATTTGAAGACGCTGGAGCCCCAATATTAAGCAGAAAGACAAGATGTGAGGTTCTGCAGATGCTAGAGAAAGTGAAAAAGGTAATTAAGCGACCACTTTTAACAAGAACTCGTAAAGAAAATAGGGTCAAATGTGCAGAAGAGAACATGAAAACTGATTTCTCCAATGTCATATTTACTGACGAATGCAGAGCCACTCTTGATGGCACAGATGGATGGGCGTCTGGATGGGTCTTCCATGACCGACCTCGACAGACACGGCTTAAGCGTCAACAAGGTGGTGGAGGTATAATGTTTTGGGCCGGGACAGTAAGTCACACCCTTATTTGTCCATTTGAAGTGGCAGAAGGAGTTAAACTGAATGCAGAAAAATACTGCCAGCTTCTTGATGACAACTTGATTCCATGGCTTGATGAGCAGACTATCGCACGCAGATTCAAATTGGTATTTCAGCACGATAACGCTCCCTCACACCGAGCACGGTACACTGCTAACTGGCTTGCGGATGGAGGATTCAAATCAAAGAGGATTATGACCTGGCAAGCAAATAGCCCCGATTTAAATCCCATTGAGAACCTCTGGGCAATGTTCAAAAGTAAGGTCTATGAAGGTGGTCGGCAGTTTTCGAGCAAAGTAAGCCAGTGGAATACAGTAAAAACAGCAGCAGATTTTATTCCACCATCTGAAATATTAAACCTGACAAAGTCTGTTGATAATTGCTTTAAAAAATCATGAAAATCGAGGTTGCCATGTTCAAAATTAACTTATGTTCACCACTGCTGAACACTTATTTTAGTGTTTATTGAATTGTTTTGGTTATAATTTCTTAGTTTTGCACGTTTAATAAAAATATTCCTGTTCACTTGTATTTATTTCCTCTTTATGACGTTTTTATTGGCTTGTTGCATAATCTGAGGTAACAGTAAAAAACCCATAAATAAATTGCATGATAAACTTATCTAATTGTTAAATATTCTACAAGTGCTGTTTGTATTTGCAACATAGCCGTACATTTAGGTAATATTGATATTTCAAAGTTACACTCATCTTGAAAATAAAGTACAAAAATTGTATTTGCATTATCAAAGGTAACGCGCTGTAGAAGGTGGTTATGTTGCCTTGGCCACAACTTGAGGCATTTGAACATTCGCTATGTCCATACGTCATTGCAACTTTCAAATCAACTTAGAAATAAGGGCGCTGGCACATCAACAGCAGTTTAGCGAGAAACTGGCAGCAATTTTCGGGAAGCACGGAATGCATTGGAGCGTTCACACCGAACAGCGGCAGTTCGGTGTGCGCGCTCCAATGCATTATTCCGTGCTCAAAAACTTCCAGCCTGCTAGCTTCTCGCTGAACTGCTGTTGGTGTGCCAGTACTCTAAGAGAATTACTGAAAGCTTAACCATTGCCGCTTACTACAGCGTAAAAAGTGAGAAAGGACTCTTTAAATACGCTTTTTTTAATGATATAACAAGATGCAAGCCGAATCATTGTTCGTGGCACAGTAATTATTCGGATGTAGAATTGTGTAACTCTGCAGCTTTTGTGTTAGTGTGCACCCGCTCTTATAGCCTGGCAACACTATCGGAAAAATTGCTCAGTCACTCAACTTTTCGCATCGGCCGTCACGTTGCTCTGACTACTTCATGCTTATAACGCTAAAAGAAATAAATGATTAAACTTTGGTGCAGATCGGTTGGTTTGTATGTTTGACTCTTGTTTGTCATAACGTTTGTTAGCAGTATAACTCAAAACGTTATGAACGGATCTTCAAGAAAATTGCACAAGCTGTCATTACTATCAAAAGGCACGAATGATTAGATATTGGAGTTTATACAAAGAAAATTACGGTTTCAGAGCCAATTTGAATTTTGTGCTACCTACCGCTGCCTCTCTTGGCGGAGATATGCGCTCTAGGAGTGCTCTAGTTTGTCATTGTTTTTAATTTTATGCTTGTTAGCACAATACTCAAAAAATTATGAATGGAGTTTTATGAAATTCATAGGAGTTGTTAATAATGTTCAAAGACATAAACGACTAAATTTGAGTGATGATAGGTTGGTCCGTTTGTGACTTTGACTGTTTGTTAGCAGCATAACTAAAAAAAAATTATGAACTGATCATCAATAAAATACTAACGTTGTTAACACTATTGAAGGGCACAAATGATTTGATTTTGGTGTTGAAACAAAGTAAATAATGGTCTCAGAACCAATTTTAATTTTTCGTAACCGTTGCTTTACGTGGAGGAAGTATGTGCTCTAGTTAATCATAGTTTCTTGTGCTACTTATGCGACTTTTTCGACTAGAAATAATCATGATGATAATAATAATCATTTATTATATCGCACACACTGGACGCAGTTTCTTTTTGTATCTATTCTATAATTTCGAAGATTGATACTATGCAAAGCAGAAGAAGCAGTCAGTTGTGAAAATCGATTTGAGAGTCCCTCGCCGTACTTCCCCTCGCCTCTCGGTGCCGGAGTTCTCCGCGTAGTGTAAATCCGTTGTCAGCGTACGAGACTCGAATCGGGTTTCCCCGTGTGCTATGCAGAGACGCTCTATACTGACGGTAGTGGCACACGCAAAGTAGAAACAGTCTTTATTGACGGTTGAAGGCACAGACAAATGAGTTGTCTTCCTCTGTCGCTGGTTATATATCGGGGCGTATTTGGAAAAGATTGGCTGTTGTCCGAAGTGGAATTGGCAGCAGTAACCTGTCGAGGATATCCAGTTGCAACTGCATAGTAGGTATCCTCCTTGTATAATTATGATCACAAGCATGAATAGCGATCAGGGAACGATGCATTTTCTTTGCCGTTCTTTTTGACGGTGATACAATGCTAGTAGAATTCTATAATGTTGAGTGCATCATATGTAGTTTTATGCACACATTTTGCTCTTCGCAGCTGTCATGTTGCTTTTGATGTGTCACATCAGCATAAACTTTACTTTAGGCGTATTTAAAAACGAATGAATTTTTAGCATTTTATTCACAATATGAACCTCTTAACGTTCATATCGTACCCATTTCCGGATGTTAAGAACATCGGGCCAGAACAGATGATTATTTAATCATGGACGGATTCGTTGGGTCCCTCATAAGAATGGAACTCAATTTTTCTTTTTTCCAGTTGGAAAGATTCCTGTTATTACAAGTATCACTTCAACTGTTGACCTTTGTTCCCACTGACGCCTTCTTTTGCGTGTTCAAAGGTTCGTTAAAAAAAGAGAACTATAAATAGTAAATGAACCGTGATGTCACTCTTCATAAAAGACTTTTTGTTTTGTGGAAGCATCGAGACGAACAGCAGAGCAAATTCGCTAAGATAATTAGTAATACCTGCGTAATGACAGACCCTTGAAACAGCTATATTTTCAAAAAGTTCAAACTTTCGTTGTATCCTGGCTGGCTAATTAGAACAATTAGCCAGCGTGCTTCATCTTCGTTTCATATGATGTGATTCCTATAAGGAGCAAACTTATCACTTGGCTCGTCTAGAATTAAATATATATTTCCGTAGGCGCTCCTTCACCAAAAGTTCAAGTATAGCTTCTTAAAACATGCGTTGTGAAACTGTTATCCCGTGTCATTCTGCCTATAAGAGAGCTTCTCAAAATTTTCAGGCTGGCGCCCACGTGGTTGTTGTGCTAGGTGAGTTCCTTGCACCCAGCTCCCATTTGGCTCCCCAGATGGTTTCCAACGCCCACTTGGCTGCCAGGTGATTCCTAACGCTCGTTTGGCTGTCACATGGTTTCTAACGTCTATTTGACTCAAGTGGTTCTAAGCGCCTCTTTGGCTGCCAGGTGGGTTCCTAGCGCCTTCCTCCACCGTCCAGTCAATCATTCTCAGATGGGATCACCCTCCTTTTTTTACGCTCTACCGATCCTCTGCACCTTTCCGTTTCCCTACTTCCTGCTTCGGGATCTACTGGTCTGCAACATGTTTGACGCGTGTGAGATATTCTTGCTTGATGGCATATTGAGCAGTTAGGGCAACTCAGGCAGGCTACGAGGAATGATGTAAAGGAAGTGAGTGCGGCGAAATGGCGTCGCTGGTCAACGCTACCAGTAGAGTAGACATTGCGGTCGACTCGTGTCCTATAGGAAATTAAGCGAATTCAGTACATCCATTTCTGTCGAGAAAAGCTAATCCGGTTTGCCTCAACTTGCCCCAAACTTCAATCCTAAGCTTTGATTTCGTTACTATAGTTCGAGTTTCAGGCCGTACTTTAGGCGTAGAAAACTCATCAGCCGTCTCATACGTAACACTTTGCGATTATCGTCTGAAATTTGATCCCCTCTTGAGGCCAAGGATGGCTTACAGGCCTTATAGGATTACTTTACGTACCGTATTTTCGCCGTTCTCTGTTATCGTCGGTGACACGGTTCTAGCTTTGCGCGATTAACATATTCTTTCCATCTGTCTTTGATTTTATATCATAATCTATCAGGTTGGTGCGAAAGTAATGTCCAATTAAAATATATATTTATAAAGCAAAAATATATACCTACATAATTTTAGTTGGCGTACCACGGTAGAATGGGATACTTTTAAGTGCTCTGTAAGTTTCTTAGTGGCAAATCCGTAGGGTTCACTAAAATAAAAGTTTTCAACAATGCGGAATCATGTTTTTTTGTATTTTTTACTTTTCTTTCAAAGTTAAATCGCTCACACTTCACTTCGGAAGCGAGAACACCACCTCCTGCAAATTCTTTCATCCACTACATGAACCTTATAAATGTTCTGAATAGATTTTGCTCCGGCACTTGCATCAACATCTTCTGAAATTCATCGAGTAAACCTTCTCTTACATGGCCGTCAGGTGGGACAAACATGGGGGTAGAATTTTTAAAAATTATTGGCAAAGAAACCAATACAACAGAGTTATTTCATATCTATAAGATGTTAAAAACAATTAATAAATTCGGTTTGAAAAATTTCGTACTGAAAATCGGCAATTACTGTTTGAGCGAGTTAGCACGAAATTTAAGCTAGATAGGCAAGGCGCCCTGAAAGGCCGAGATTGTGCAATTTACTCGAAACAGTGAAACCAGTGGGCGCTCTCTTCGGCGAGAGCATCTCCAAGTGCGCTACACCAGCAACGAAGCTGATAAACGAGCTCTTTCTATTTCTGGAGCGAAGCTTTGGAATGGTCTTCCCAATTCCATACAAGATGTGACTGGGTATAATCAGTTCACTAGGCTAGTATTATCGCACTTCGAGCGATTTCAATTATGGTGCTAAAATTCCCTAGATGAAATGCAGCAAATTCTCTAAGTGAAAGAGGCACATTCTTCTGCTCGTAGTAGCACTCTCAATAACTAATTTCTTGTACATTTGCTATTAGTATTTTAATACATCCAAAATATCAGTATTCGTAGATCCACTGTTGGGTAACGTGCAGCGCAGTTGTTAATGTACCACGTTCTTCTGATGTGTTATTTCTCTGTCTGTCATACAATCACAGCCACACTGTTACGTAACGTCCAGCGCATTTGTAGACGTAGGTACTATGTTTATTTCGATGTGTAATTTCATTTAGTTTTTGTCATAAGTGGCATAAATATGTCACGTCTCATAAGATGCACATCGCATATCAAATTGTATGATACATACATATATTTCTCTTGGTCTAGATTGTATAAGATATTACATGAGAAATTGCAAATCAATCATCTTACTCCACAAGCATAGCTTGTCCCATATATTAGTTTTAAAAATGTTATGAATATAAGAATGTATACTGTAGGGCGCTACGCTCCTAATTTGCTCGGCACCATATGGTTTATCAATTTTCTTTTTTTCACAAATCACCGCTTCTCTCTCACTCTTAGAAAAAATGGATAGCTGGTCTAAATCTTCTAAACTTCGCGTTTCACTCTACTTTGGAAACCTTGTAATCGAAGTGTTTACTAGTACGCGACATCTTGCCCCATCCTATAGTTTTCTGCAAATTCTAATAATAACAATATTAGTAATATATAGGCATTGTGTCAGTGACTCAACAAATTCGATAACTCTTCCTCCTGTTAGTGTTTAGCATATTCCCCAGTTAGTCAAGCTGCCTTCTTCGCAGCGGATGTTGTAGCTGGCCGCAGCCCCTGCTGGGTGAGAGAGTTAGTTTTATACAGTTAGGTAGGTTTGTGACAGCCCTCAGTTCGCCTACCGGATGCACGAGCATGATCAGGTGATGCCACACCTTGTGGCGAGGTTATAAAAGCGCTCCTTACCATGATGAGCCAGCCCAGAGTCGCCTGTGACTAGTAGGCTAGGTAGCTCTAGACGGACGCCGCCACAGGCCGTCTTAGACACCGCCTAATGTGTCTGTCTTATACGTACAGTACCCAATACATGGATCTCGTGACGTATGGAGTTTCCCTTCTCCCATGCATCCTTTAGAGACTGACCACACGTCGTCTGACCACCCCGAAACCTGCATCCGCGGTGCCAGCCAAGCATACTCAACAGTATGTCCCATGAAGCACTGTGTAGCACGATCCCTGCGATGCGCTAACAGGAATGCGTTTACAGGTTCTCTAAATTACTCCATAAGCTCCGTGAGGTGGGCTGTCGATCGAAATAGCCGACCTCGTCCTTGGGACATTTTTACTCTCTCTCTTTTTCTATTCAATGCGCTTTGTCTCCCGCCAGGTTATAGCGCTCTTGAACAACTGAGATTTACCGGCGGGAATGCCGAGATAAAACATTCCTATACCGATACGACATAATAAAGTGAGTTCCACTGCTTGGATCACGTCGTGTGGCATTGGTGCGGTGGTAAAACCTGGAATATAATAATAATTCCCAAGTTAGCGTTGGACACAGCATCCATATCGAGAAGATAACTGATTTTTCTCTTTCTTTCTCAAGAGTGCCCTACTTCAGACAGTAATACGTTCATCTCATTTCATTTCTAAACTTGATGCGTATCATATACCGGATATGAAATGTCACACCTTGGAAAACGCACACCGCATTTTAAACTGTAGCATATCTAGTTATTTTACGATTTTTCATTTTTATCGCGGATAGACTAAACATGTTTAACAAAATCGCAATCACTAATTTCAGTTAGGCTTGTAACCCCACATACAACGCGCACCTGGGTACCTTCCAGTCTCATAGAGTAATATGTCAGTTTTAAGTTTTGTATTTTCTTTTTTGTCATACATAAGATGAAAGAATATTAAACATGAGTGTCTGTCACAAATTGTACTGCTTCTTTAGTAGCTATCTCTACTTTGAAGTTTCAAAGAGTATATACTATATGTATTTCAAGCTTTGCATATTCTTTTTAGAATGTATAGAATGAAAAAGTATTAAACATGCGTGCCTGTCAAAAGTTGTGCTACTTCGAAGTTTCAGAGAGTAATATGACTAGTTTAAGTTTTATATTTTCTTTTTATTACCTGTATAGTGAAAAGTATATAACACGAGAAAGCGCTTCTTCTTTAGTTTCTAACTGGTTAACACCGACTACGTACTTGGGTCAATCCTCGAGGTCAATCCCGAAGTCGACAGTGAATCTTGTCCCATGCTTTAGTTTTCAGGACGTTAGCCTACTTGTAAACATGAATATCTCAGGGCGCAGCGTCCTGATTTGATGGGCACTGCATCCATATGAGACAATAAAAAGTTTGTTCTTTCAACCTGATACAATATTACATGGAGATGCAGTGTACCAGGTAGGCATCGTAGTTTGCACCTTGGCACCAGTGACGTTACACGATATCCGATGCTTTTTTTCAAACTTAAAAATAATTATCTGTCCGACTTATTCCTCAAACTTTTAAGACTAGGAAAAGAACTTCTACACACAGTCGCACACCCGTCTCTCTCCCTCATCTATACATTGAGTTCTCATCGAGAGTGATACACAGCACAATATGGAAGAACCTAATTACCTCCTCCAAGGAGGTTATGTTTTTGTCGGGTCTGTCTTTCTATTTGTCCGTTATTCTGTCTGTCATCAATATAACTAAAAAAGTTATCGACTGATTTTGACGAAATTTACAGGGATTGTTAGGTATGTTAGGAGGAACAAATGATTAACTTTTCGTGAAGATCCGTCCATCCCTTTGTTTGTTTGTCTACCTCATTTTTCTCAATGTCATAACTCAAAAAGTTGTGGACGGACATTCATGAAATTTACATGAATTGTTAGGTATATCACAAAGAGTAAATGAGAAAAGTTTGTAATTTGTTCGTTTGTTTGTCACTGTTTTTAATTTTATGCTTCTTGACACAATAACTCAAAAATAATGAATCAATTTTTATGAAATTTATGACAGCTGTTAGTAATGCTAGAATGCATAAATGAATAAATTTTATTGCAGTTCGGTTTGTTCGTTTGTATGTTTGACTTATGTTTGTCATAATGTTTGTTAGCAGCATAACTCGAAAAGTTGCAAACGAATATTCAGAAAAATTGCAGAAACTGTCAATACTATCAAAAGGCACAAATAATTAAATTTTGAAGTTGATACAAAGAAAATCATGGTTCCAGAGCCAATTTGAATTTTTCGTTCCCGCTGCCTTACTTTGCGGAGGTATACGCTCTCAGGGTGTTCTCGTTGAGGATGTGCTTAATGGCCTAAGACGTTGATTACCACGAGACTTCGTATTTGTGCGCTGGATCCGCAGACGTGGTTGGAGCTGCAGGGGTTAATTAAGTCGCAGAACTGAGGTAGAGGCCGTTTTATACGCAACAGGCAGGAAGAACACCCGATGTGGAAACGATGGCGGCGATTTCTAGGTTCAAGATTGAAACTCAAAACAAGGTAAAACTAATTAGATTAGAAAATCTTGAACGTCGTGTGCCAAGCGACGTCAGTGCTGCACATAGACCAATAGACAAACGAGCTTTTCTCAGACCCCGAGGCGAGCAACAGTGCGTTGTAGTTCACTGGAGGCTTGCCAGCAACTTGCTACACGGTATGACTGCAAGCAGACAACAGCAGGAGTGACCCAGAAATTTCAGTCTGGAAGAGAAACTTCGGCAATCGATGGCTTCATTCTCGGACAACGGACCGACATGAC
>LQNS02278094.1:46454722-46468910 GCA_001587735.2 Parhyale hawaiensis | reverse complement strand
GTACCAACCTTGCCTCATGACCCCTATCAAGAGCCAACTGCAACACATGAGAAATGTGAAGCAGAGCATCACAGGTTCCCAAGTCCTTACGAAAACCATACTGTGTTGGGGGAAGGACACCCTGCTTTTCAAGAAAGCAACACAATCTCGACGCAACCAACCTCTCATAAACTTTTGACAAACAGGTGTGATCGAGATGGGTCTATAATCAGAGGTACGGGATGAAACCGAGCCCTTCGGAACAGGCGTCACATTGGCAACACGCCAGCACTCCAGAAAAGAGCCCAGCCGCGACTTTCGACGGAATACGGAAGCAAGCGGGGCTGCGAGCACACCAGCCACCCTCCGAAGAAAGAAAGGAAACATACCCGATGGATCAGTGCTAGTGGTCCAGGTCAAGAAGAAGGCGGTGCACTTCGGAGGATCTGAAAGCAAAACCGGAGAACCCTGGCTCGGGATCACATGCTATATTGGTACTAGTCATAACGTAATTCCGTACAGCTTTTTTGTATGCGTTATTAGATAGTGAATCTAATGAGTGCGTCGGTATTCGATGAACGAGAGACACCGGTCGAAATTCAGTTGACCGCTTCTCTACATCAACACGAACGTTTAGGAGATTGAGAATGGAGCGTCTCATCTCATAATTTTATTGGGAATAAATGAGACGCAATATTTTTTATTTGAGGATGGTTATGTGTAAGTGACTGAAAAACGTAAGAAGCTGATAGTTATACATATCTTGAAATTGCATCGTTTTTGAGTATGGAACATATCACTACAATTTTATCAACGTTTTATTATTTCAGTCTCGTTTTAACACTATATTTGCCTTAGAATTATAATATCACATCCAATTTATGAACATAACAGCAAAGGGCTGCAGCTCAGATTATAATATTTTCAATCATCATAGAAGTATTTATCAACAAAGAAGCTAATGAACTACATACTAGCTTCAACGAATCACGAATGGCACTATTGGATATCGTATGAATTGTACCAAGAGCTCTACTATACTTCCGAGCCACTTCTTCAATGTGGGCTCTGCAGCTCAGTTGATAACTGAGAATTAAACCAAGTTATCGCATTTAGACACCCACTTGAATTCTTTATCAGTGCAATCAACAGAAAGTTACTCAAGGCGAGAGCATGGAGGGAGCAATTAATCTATCATGAGTTAACCATTCCGACAGCCTAGACTTCAAATAAATTCAGCATCGATTATGGCTAAGTGAAAATTGCATCTACTAGTAAAAAAGTACTGCATCATCTGCATCCAGAACGCATTTCACACTAAATGTTGTTATATCATTGATGAAAATGTTGAAGAAGAAGAACACAGGTGTGTCGCAATCACACGCACTGTTTCGTGCGGCAGGCGTAAGCCAACTGGCCCCAGAGTAGTAAATGCAGCTGCAATCGAAGTCGAGTCGCTATGAACTATGGCGCCGAAACAGAAGGTTCAGCGACCCGCCACCCCCCTAGCCTAAGGTAAGTGCCCTCACCATAGCTATGCACGCAAGCAGATTTGCTGATTCAGCGCGTCGAGGCCGTGACAAAGACCGCGCCTGGCCTGAGGATCGTTCTCAAGACCCTCAGCACTACTGTCCAGCAGGCAACGTCCGCTGCTACCGCTTAGCTTCGAACTACCGTTTAGCTTACTCCACTCGCCGCTAGATGCCGCTCTCACAATTACTTTTCTGGTAATAGTGACTTTTTTTCACTGCGCGGTAGCGCAGTGGGCAGTGGGCAAGAAAGACAGACGTCCCGAAGGCTTATAGCTAAGGCTATGGTAACCGATAGGATCCCCCTGGGTTCGCTGCTCCCCATAACAGAGGACGGGCGAACTTGAGTAACCTACTCCTAAGGCGTATAACCCATCCTTTGCCTCATGAGGGGATCAAATTTCAAACGTTAATTGCAAGGTGTTACGTATGAGACGGCTAAAGCGTTTTCTACGTCTAAAGTTCGGCCTTAAACTCGAACGGTTAAGAATTTTTTTAAGGATTTGATACAAAACTGAAAGCTAGCAAATAGGTGCTTTGTGTCCTCCATGGGGCCCTAGTACACGGTGAACATTGGTCGGTGAACAGGGCTTGTTTCGCGGGCAGCTCCTTCGGTTCCTGGGAGGCAAACATTCCGCGCCGCCGGATTTTTGCTCATTTCGAAAGCTTTGCTCGCTGAACAGCGAGCATTATATCCCCAACCCCTTAGTTTTTTGGCTGAGTCTTGATGTATCACGTCAAATAGTTCTATTAGCTATGACACTCAAAAACATGCGGATGTTGTTTGTTCACTGCGTAATATTGAAATTAGAAGGATGCTAGTGGAAGAGGTACGACAGTTGCAACCTTGATATTCCTCCGGACATTTTTTTAGTTCGTGTAACAGCACCGTCATGTTTGGTGGGTCTTTTCCTTAAGAATATGTATTCGGTTCAATAAACGTCTTTTCCCTTCTTATTGTAGGACCTTACCAGCATCATGGCTGCTACCGTAACCTGTAAATTGGTAGGTAACCGTAAACCGACCGAATAACGGTTGCAAGCGCGTTCGTTGTCTGTCGACGAGCGCTGAGAGCGCAGTGGTAATGGAATATAAATTTGATAGTAATATCGTGTGCAGAAACAGGGGTAAGTATATTCGCTGATTTCGAGCTACGGCGTATTGATCAATTAATTCATTTGTGCCCAGCGTCCTACATGTAGGACGCTGAATGTAGTGTTATTCGTACAAGCCCATACGTGCACATCCAAGGGCATAGATAAGTGAATTCATTCGTGTAATTCTCCCCTCGGAAAACAAGGGGCCATAGAGTTTGGTTAGCTAAGAAGGTTCGCCCAGCCCATGTTATGGGAAGCAGCGCCCCAGAGGGATCCTGTAGGTTACCTTAGCCATTAACTCGGCCTTCGGCTGTCTGTACGTATTTTCGGGAGCCCTTCGTTTCGTTCCAATTTAGAACTTTTACTGAACTTACTTTAATCTGTCCTTCCTTTTCTTTCCGGCCTTACTATTCCCATGCGTATTAATCCTGCGTTCAACCCCCTCGTGCAACGGTTAACGTGTCTAACGTCATACTAAGTGTCCCTTCTTACTACCTCTGTGATCTCGCCTTTGTTGTCGAAACGGAGACTTGCATTTCTGAACATAATAATAATAATCTTTTTCTTTCCTGGAAATATCGAATGTGATGAATTAGGGAGGCTTGAACTAGCATATACAACAATAATAATGTGTAATTCTTTTGTTCTCTTTATTTCAAACTAGTGTCCCGAGCCGTCATTGTAAATGACGGCGTATTGGGTTATTAATGACTGGTGCACGTGTACGATAAATGACGGCAGTAAGTTAGCCCTTCAGGAAAACCCCCGCTGGCTTCCTCATTTTTCCCCTATCTAATACTGAAGAAAAAGATTCCAANATTTTGAAATCTGAATTTTCTCCTATCTTATTCCCATAGAGCGTGACAGGAAAGATATAAATATATAAATAAATAAATAAATAAATAAAAACACGACGTGAATTATTATATAGTAGATGGATATTTCTGAAGTGATACCTGCCTGTCTCACCGTAACCAATTCGCAATCGTCTTCGCCTGATTGTAATTGCGACATAATTTGTGCTCTGTGGGGCTGCGGTGTGTAGCACAGGTTACCCAAAAATTGTGATTACAACACGCTTCTGATGCCAAGGGCTCACAACTAGAGTCAAACCAGCGTAAGAAGTCCGATGGGCGTGGCTAAGAACGCAAAGCAACTTTGCCAAATTTCACTTAAGCGCGCGGTATACCTTGTCTCAGTAAAGTTATATTTATATTCGAATACTCAAAAGTGCATTAGTTGAAAGATTAGATTTGCCGCTGCTCCGTTCAATTCAGCCCCGCCTCTAAAGGACTGCTTACGCTGGTTTGACTATAGTACAGTTGTACGTTCAGCTTATGAACGGACATTCAGCTCGTTCAAGTCCTGTACATGTACTTTCCAATGGTAGCTGTCTTGGATACCGGCGTTCACCGTGTATACATGTATAATCGGGACGACAGCCAGGCTAAAAATTCACTCGTATGTTGAGCGTGCCATTGTAATAGTGGCAAACTGCTGTGCACTAAAAAACTAATTATCATGAAAGTTAGCGAATGATATAGATATGTCAATAGCGACTGGAGAGCAACGTGTAGCTTTTGGCCCCTACAAGACACTGTAGCTGCTCGGGCCCTACGCGGGGCTCACCCAATCAATGGTTCCGTGCAATGCTTACCGTGCGACCGTCACGCAGTGCTCCGTGTCGTGAGTTCTCGCTGTTGGCCCTAATTGCTTAACTTATTGAGTCAGACGGGCAAGCGCACTTCCTTAGCTGGTCTTCTATGAGGAAAACTACACTGCATTGTGTATAGCGCACTTCACTTTGTCGGTCGTTAGTGAGATGTTAAATTGACATTTTAGTTCTGCTAAATCTTTTGCTGTTAGTCAGTTCTTCCTGTAAGAGACCTTGATGTGAATCTTAGAATGTGTGCGTAGAGGAGTTCTTATTTGACACTATCAACGTTCTTGGTTGTGAGGGATAACTTCAAAACAGAGTAAATAGGTTCAGGCTACAGTGCAGAGCGGTGAAGGAACGTCATCAAAATCTTTATTTTCATCTTAAATACAAGACTTATAAGATACATTCAAAGTACAAGTAGCGAGGCATTGTTACCTAAGAAGGAGCTAAAATAAGGCCCATGAGTGTGACAATCGAGGCCCAAGGTCTACACAAAAATGGCTATTACTTGCTTTCCAGCAAGCGCGTGATATCTGTGACTTCCTGGACGATTTACAAGCATCGGAAGCCGGCGAGTTTCGGTCAACCTATAGGGCGCTGGCACACCAGAAGCAGTTGAGCTTGCAGGCAGTATGCCCTACACACCACGAGTAGTACGTATAGCAGGTGCGAAGGTGCAGCACTGCAGTGTTGCCAAGTTGGCATTGTTTGGCTTTAGCATTTAGCTGGAAAAATAGCAGGAAATTTGAAGTTTTTTGACATTTTCTAACTTATTTAACACTAACAGCAGAATTTAATGCTACTGACGCAACATAGAGCAGAATGGCGATGTAGTTATCCTTCGTTGTTTATTCCATAATTGAAGGGGAATTGTAACTCGCTGACCATACCAAACTTGAATTAAATTCGTTCATAACGAAACAGATTGAGTAAAGCAAGTTATCGCTTTCGCGTCCTTTGTCTGTGCAGGAGCTATTCAGTGCAATGCCATACCAATTATGCTATGATCCTTATAGTGTTGGTTAAATTTATAAACTTGTAAAGTAATGAGTAAAGATAGAGCGAAGTTCGCTCAAAAGTTCAGCAAAAAGCACAAACTCGCTAGTACATGTCAGAGTACTTCCTCTACGAGAAACCTCTTGTTAAATAAGATAAGACATCTACCGGTGGAAGTCAAGTCAGCCATGTACAGTACCGTCCATAACTAAGGGACAAATTTTGAAAACGGCATAACTTTTGTCTAACCATGTCAGGTACTTCTTCTTTTGCATACTATTAGCCAGTAAGATGTTAATTATTGTGTTAAAATTTGAGACTTGTATGAAAGATAATAAAAAAGTTGTGAACGAAAAGCTTTTCTCTTGAAATTTATAACGTCCAAAACTAGGGACAAAAAAAAAAGAAAAATTTTGTTAATTTCTTATTCAGTCCGTATTTCTTTATTTACATCGAATACAAAGTTTGACACTGCCATTTGTAAACATTGCTGTTCGTTACATGATGGCTCCACGTCAGAAAGTTAATTATATCCTGCAACAAGATATCAAGTTGCACAAGAATAATTGCACTATTAGAGAAATTTCTGAGAAGGTAAACCCTTCGAAAAGTGTTGTGGGCAGAATAGTGAAGTCGTACGATGAAACCGGCTGCATTGTTGCACCTAAAAAAGCCGCCAGGCCCCCTAAAACGTCAGTTAGAGAGGACAGAGTCATCCAGCGTACGGCATTGAAGGATCGTTTCAAGTCCTCAGCTGCGATAAGTAGGGAAATGAATGACGCAACATGTATGAACGTCTCACGTCAGACCGTGTTTCGGCGCCTTCAAGAAATAGGGTTATTTGCAAGACGCCCACAGAAGAAATCGCTTGTGAGTGCCAAGAACAAGAAAAAGAGATTACAGTTTGCAAACAAGCATGTTAACTGGTCCCATAAGAATTGGGCTAGAGTGTTTTTCATTAATGAAAGCAAGTTCAATTTGTTTGGTAATGACGGCAAGAACTTTGTTTAAAGACGTGAAGGTGAGAAATTAAGTGTAAAGTGCTATAAGATGACTGTGAAGTTTGACGGCGGGAGCCTGATGATTTTCAATGTGTTCTCTACTAGTTAAGGGACATCGCCTCTCATTTGTTTGCAAACCCGTGTGAATGCTCAGGTGTATAAGATTCTGTTGGAAGGTATTGTCGTGCCTAATATTGTAAAATCAGGTGTCCCCAGCTCTATCTTCAGGCAAGAAAATGCCCCCTCCCACAAAACAAACAGTCATGAGTTATCTAGAGCAGCAAGATCTCGAAGTCATATATTGGCCACCACAAAGTCTTGACTTAAATCCAATCGAGATTCTTTGGGAAACACTAGGGGTGAAAGTAATGGCAAGAAACCCCATCAATACGGAAGATTTTTGGATGAAACTTCAAGAGGAATGGGCGAAAAATACTGTTGAAGATTGTCATAATCTAATTCGGTCATGTAGTCGACGATGTGCAGCTGTAATCGAAAGCATGAGACTATTTACCAAATATTGATTGTTCACTACCATTTTGTTAAATATTTCTAGCAAAATATTGAGTTAAATGCATTTTTTTCTTGTTTGTCTCTTAGTTTAGGACGTTATAGATTTCAAGAGAAAAGCTTTTCGTTCAAAACTTTTTTATTATCCTTCATACATGTCTCAAATTTTAACACAATAATCAACATCTTATTGGCCAATAGTGTGCAGAAGAAGAAGTGTCTGGCATAGTTAGAAAAAAAAAAAGTTATGCCGTTTTCAAAATTTGTCCCTGAGTTTTGGACGGTACTGTATATTTGCTGCCATGCAACATTCAATTCCTGTGATCATCTGGACCACTTGCACAAAATTACCTAATACGATTGTAATGCAGTGATGCTTTGCACTCTGTGTGCAAACGTAGAGGAGAATGTTACCTATAGTTCCTTATTTCAATGAAAATCTAACTACTGATCTAGGCGATAACAAATTTAGTTTGTTACTGGATGAATCTAATGATATCACTGTTTACAAATTACAGTATTACGTTTCATTGTAGTTTCGGAGGAAGATCATTTAAGGATGTGGCAGTATATGCTTCAAAACACTGTTCTAATTTTGCCCCACTCGCATGCCGAAGCCGAACATTATTCTACAGCATGAACGCCGTGGAAAATAAGGTTAGAAACATAATGTAACTGCCTATGCTAGTAGCTATTCTTACTCTAATATATAGCCTTAAGAGGCAGAGCAAATGTTGCAAAAACTTTAAACTGCCAAAAGCTGCCATCAACAAGAATGGATTAATGGATTCCTATGACAAGACGATGGTTGTAGAAGAGGATGCGCCGCTTGATCTCTCAATTATGATGAAATTTCATTGGAACTGTAATTCAGCAAAATCAAAATCTTTTCCCTCTTTCTTTGTAGCTAAATACTTATAGCATTTTCTCTTCTGCTACGATTTTCTAGGAAAGTCAAATTTCATTTGGCAACGTTGTGCAGCAGTGCACGCCTGGCGCAAGACCTCTACGATCAATGTCTAGGTGCACTCTGATCGCAGTGATCGCACGTCTGGTAGGGCAAACAGCAGCAGTTTGAGCACGAATCGGTTGCACTGCCTGCCGCCAGCGTTGGCTGCTTTGGACTACCGCTGCCTGCTGCGCTGCCTGCTCAACAGCCGCCGTTCGGTGTGCGCGCTCCAATGCATTCCCTGCTTCTCAAAAACTGCCAGCCTGCCTTCCAGCTTCTCGCTGAACTGCTTTTGGTGTGCCAGCGCCCTTACGAGGGTCCCAAAATTTAATAGCGCCTGAAAGAATACTTATGTTTATGAGGCCAGCAAATATCTCGAAATCTGTAGTAGCGGCAATTTGAGTGACAGCTTGAACCGATTGAGCTTACCGGAAAGTCTTTAAGAAATGCTGCCTGTCGCATCAGGTTACGAGCTTGAAGGCGAGCGGATTAGTTATAGCAAAATACGTCCGATTTTTTGTCTTCGTTATCTGAAAGACGGCCGGTACAAATGTCCGTTTACATGAACATTAGTGAAGCCAAAAATGCTTCTAAACATTAAGGGCGCTGGCACACCAGGAGCAGTTGAGCTGGCAGGCAGGCAGGCGAGTAGGCTGGCTGGTAGGTAGTATGCCCCTACACACCACGAGTAACATAGCAGGTGCGAATTGCATTTTTGTGCTAGATTTACTATTTTGATAGGTTAAGCATCCAAAAATGGTTCTAGCATATAACAGAAAAACCAGGAAATTTGAATTTTTAGCATTTGTGACATTTTTCTTACTATCCAACATTACATGCCGAATTTCAGTGCTATTACATAAAGTAAGGCACAATTGCGATAAAACCATCCTTAGTTCATTATTGCAGCAAACGTGAATTAAATTCGTTAATTACGAGACAGATCGAGTTGTCACCTTCGCGTCATTGCCTTTGCAGAAGCTATTCAGTGCAATGTCATATCTATGATACTATGATCCTTATTCTTAGTGTCGGTTAAACTTACAAAGTAATTCAGCTTATCCTTCGCCTCGCAGTGAGTAAAGAGGATAAAGCGAAGTACGTTCAAAAGCTTAACAAAGAGCACTAGCTAACTCGTCAGTCCCTGTTAGAGTACGTCATCTACGAATTATGTACGGTGTTAAAAAAGAGGAGACATTACGGTGGACAGCACTTACTTTAGAACTAATTTTGGCCGAACGTTATTTATTCAGCGGCATGAACGCTGTGAAAAATAAGGTTAGAAACAAAATGTAACTGCCTATGCTACCAGCTTTTTATTCTTTCTGTAAAAAATTGACCTAAAGAGGCATAGCAAATGTTATAAAAACTTCAAACTGCCAAAAGTTGCCATCAGCAAAATTGGATTGAAGGATTTCTATGACAAGACGATAGCCCAGAATAGAATGCACATCTTGATCTATCAATTATGATGAAATTGCATTGAAACTGTAGTTTTGCAAGAAATCGGTGGGTCAAAATCTTTTCCCTTTTTCTTTGTAGCTAGATGCTGATAGCATTGTTTCTGCAGCGGTTTTGCAGGGAAGTCCGAATATAATTTGGCAACACTGTACAGCGGTTTGCATCTTACGCAGAACCTCTCTGATCAACGTCTTGGTGCACTCTGATCAGTCTGATGATCTGATCGCAGATCATCGCACGTGCCGTGTGGCAAGGCACACAGTAGCAGTTTTAGAGCAGGAATCGGTCGCACCGCCCACCGCAGCGCTGTCTGGTCTGGACGGCAGCTGCCTGCTAAACTGCCGCTATTCGGTGTACACACTCCAATGCATTCCGTGCTTTTCAGAAACTGCCAGCCTGCCTGCCAGCTTCTCGCTGAACTGCGTTTGGTGTGCCAGCGCCCTAACTCGTTGAGCTAGCATATCACAATGTTGTGTGTGCGACAAGCATATATAACACTTCCCTAGTGCTATTTCTACAACAATGCTTTTTTTTTGAGCCGCAATAATGATTTAACTCTGTGAATGCTCAGTAAAATTTGGTGTTTCGCTCTCACTGGGCATAGGATGGTCATAGGAATAGGTTAGGTTGGTTTACATATTCTACCGTGTGTGTTATGGGGCGCAGTGATCTCAAGGGGATATTTGAGCTTACTTTAGCCATAGTTAGGCTATGCCTTCGGGGCGTGATTTCTTCGTGCCCACTTTGCTTTTTTCCACTGTCATACTCCTCCTCTTGCTGCTTTTTTTTAGTTTTTCCTCTTCTTTCCTGGTTTGGCTGTTGATCCTGTGTGTGAAATACTATCGTACATTCACGTTTCTCTTGATATAAGTAGGCACTGTATATATATATATATATATATATATCCCTTCCTTCTCCCTCAGTAAAATATCCTGTCATTCCTTTGTAGTGAAAACAGACTGAAACTACTCCTATATGTCCATATGATTTTGATTTCTCTCAGGACAGGCATCGACTCTAGCGTCGCTAGTTGTTTTATATGCATTTCGCACACGAAATATTTTATTAGATTTTGAAAATATGTAGAGTTAAACGTTTTGTCTTTGTTCATAGAGTACCAGGGGTATTTGAGCTTGCACGGGAACAAACAGCAATACCCGTAGCGAGGTCTTATGTACCCGGTGGTCTTGACAACTTTCGTTGCTACTAGCATCCTAGAGCCAACTCAGCTAATCCATTTGCGTAACCGCGGCACGGCTTCAGCTTGCGCAAAATTCCGCTGTATAAGTTGGTAGAAATCCCAGGCACTACAGCGATTTTTACGCCATAGCTAGTGCCTATGGCCAACTTTCAACTATTTCTCCTAATTATGAGCAGCTTAAATTCACAAAGGCTGAAATTATAAGAATTAGAGTACTATGTTCTGATACGTCACACTGAAGTCCCGGCCACGACCGCCCAGTCGGATTAGTTGAGTTGGCTCTAAGCTGCTATCGCCAATGAAAGTTGTCCAGTGGCTACCCTGCTTTAGCCTGGTCGAATGTCGAAAGCTCGTTATCGACAGGGCAGGTCTAAAGCTGAAACGTGTAAGTCCAAGCGAAGATAATTTACTGTCTGGTTCCGGCGGGAGCTCTTGGCGGTTCCACCCGGTGGCGGAAGTTCTATGTATAAAAGCTAGTGTTTGTATAGACACTGAACCTTAATTGCGTACACCCCGGAGCATTATCGTAATGTAGAGAGCATAGTTATCAAGGGAACCCAATTAGTTGGTACCTTCACGTGATGATGAAGCCCCTACCCCTCCCCCGAACAATGTTTCGTTCATGGCTGCTATGCTTTTTTTTTGTTCTCCTTTTTATTTTATTTTGTTGCTTTCTCTTCTCTCTTTATTTTCTTTGTCCATCCGTGTGCTCATCGTCTTGCTAACATACAGAGGAATCCGCTTAAGACGCCATTTTTTGCGCTGTAATTGTGAACCGAAGTTGTCTTGTGCGGAGTAGATTAATTGTATCTTTTTACCTCCGCCAAGGAGGTTATGTTTTGGTCGTGTTTGTCTGTCTGTCTGTCTATTTGTCTGTCACCTAGATAACTCAAAAAGTTATGAAGCGATTTCGATGAAATTTACAGGGATTGTTAGGTGTGTTAGGAGGAACAGATGATTAACTTTTGGAAAAGATATGTCCATCCGTTTGTTTATTTGTCTGTCTGCCTCATTTTTCTCAATGCCATAACTCAAAAAGTTGTGGATGGATTTTGATGAAATTGACATGAGTTGTTAGGTATAAAACAAAGAGTATATGACCAAATTTTTGTAATGATCCGTTAGTTCGTTCGTTTGTCACTATTTTTAATTTTATGCTTGTTAGCACAATAACTCAAAAAATAATGTATCTTTATGAAATTTATAAGGGTGTTAGTAATGTTAAAAGACATAAATGATCAAATTTTGGTGCAGATCGGTTTGTTCGTTTGTATGTTTGACTTATGTTTTTCATAACGTTTGTTAACACTATAACTCTAAAAGTCATGAACGGATCTTCAAGAAAATTGAACAAGCTGGTATTAATATAAAAAGGTACAAATGATTAGATTTTGGAGTTAATGCAAAGAAAATTATGGTTTCAGAACCAATTTGAATTTTTTGCTACCGTTGCCTCACTTGGCGGAGGTATGCGCTCTCAGAGTGCTCTAGTTTATGAATAAGACACCACAGAAAGCTTTTACGGCGGTGATGGAGAGAGAAAAATAAATATGAATCCTAATTGCTAACTTCGTGAAGTTGGGTTTGTTTGCACTATAGTCCTTCATTCCTATTACGCAGGGTAATATATTCGTACGTCTTGCTGTGTTCTCATGCTCACAGCTGCGTCTACAAAGAAATTTACTAAATTGATAGCCGCAAAGTCAGCAAACTAAAGTAGCCCATAGGCAAATATTATCGTGCATTGTGTATTACACAATATTTTGACGGCGGTCCCTAGACAGTCAATATTATTGTACCATATTTTGGTTTGTGCAAGCGATTGTATCGTTTGGAGGCGATATTGAAAGTTGTGCAATATATTGCGCAACCGCGTGCGCAGACGTACAACTACATTGTGCAATCAGTCAGTTCTGTATTTGTGCTTGTATTGCTAAATTTAAGTAATAAAAAACTGATGATTTTAAATCATCTATAAAATATTAGCAAATGTTTGTGAAGAAAATATTACAGCGGAGCATTAGAGTTTGCTTTTTCTGCGGAAAGCCGTTCAAGTTCGAGCGTCCTCCCGCCACCCACCACTCTCTCAAGGACAGTGCGAAAACCGTACGTGTTTATCACTCGCAACGTTCGTCTGATATGAGGCTGGAGTAGATTAGTAGTCTGCTGCACTTACAGCCTCGGGCAACTAAATTCAATGAAGAAATGTTATCACAAACTTCTTGTGATGAAGAAGAAGCAACTCAAAGACGAGAAGATTCCGCACCGGCCTCTTTTAAGCGAATTTATATATCTATTGTTGCGTGAATTTTTCAGGCACGGGTCGACTAGTAGTTATATAGTTGATTATTTAAATTATTGTTATATTGAGCGTATCGTCTGAAGCAAACTTTTTTTTGCACGTCTAAAGCGGAATAACTTTGTTGAGAATCGATATGTTTAGCTTTGGTTGTCAAATTGCCGTTCTTCCTTCCGGTATTTCAGAGTACCGGTAAGCGCTTACGCTCGCCTTAAGTTTCATCCTGAACATAAGTAAAATACTTCCGCTGTCATTATCAGGGCTGTTTAATTTATATCCAAATTTTTGGAGAGAAAAACAACGCTCATGTTTTAAAATCGAAAACCTGGATGCGGCATCTAGAGATGCCGCCAGTGCCGAAAGAGTTAAGTATAGCCTACTGCACTGCAAGCCTCTTCTTTCTTCTCAGCTGGTAGCAAAAATTGTGGGTAAGGAAGCTTAAACTGGAAGTAATAATGAGAAAGCTATAGCGATGTAGGTACTCTTCACAGCTGAGGTCGCTATCGCTGCAAGACTGTCAGCAAACCTAACCAGCTCACCGCCGTTCGCTGCTTCCCAAAGTGGCACCTACCTACTAGGGCAATGCAACGATCTGAGGGACGGTGAGGCGATGAGGGAGTTTAGGACCAACTCGTATTTAGTAATGCCTCATAAATACCAAAAGAATGGCGTATTCTAATAGATGTTTGGGGAGGAGGCTGAAGTGAATTTTCATTGAATCCAGTAGAGTGCCGGTGCCGTTAGGAAAAGTTCAGCACCAGTGAGCTGGACGGACAGTGTGGGTGGTGGTCGGCTGAAGATGTCGATATGACACGATGACTCACTCACGGGCGCAGTAGCACACGCTACTGAGTTCGTCTTTGGTACAGGACCGTCGCACGTGTATGGGTGTCGGTATAGCGTGTAGTCTATCTGAGGTTCAGCTAATAATAAATGTGCTGAAAAGTTACACATTTTAGCTGAACCGAACCTAGCGTAACTTATGCTTTACTAACGTTACCTATTCTAACCGACCTCATACTCGGGACTAGGCCACCTACTGCTTCAGACCTGTATTGTCTGGGTGTTCGTCCAAGCAGTATGAAGACCATCTGGTTCTCCCGGGGCGGGCTACAGTTGGGTTCAGTGCGTTCGAAAATGGCTGGTCAAGCCCGGCGATATAACTGAGTAAGGGAAGAGTAACTGAGTAAGGTAAGGTTAGGTTAGGTTGGGAAAGGTTAGGTTAGGTTGGGAAAGGTTAGGTTGGGAAATTTTAGGTTGGGAAAGGTTAGGTTGGGAAAGGTTAGGTTGGGAAAGGTTAGGTTGGGAAAGGTTAGGTTGGGAAAGGTTAGGTTGGGAAAGGCTAGGTTGGGAAATCCTAGGTTGGGAAAGGCTAGGTTGGGAAAGGCTAGGTTGGGAAAGGCTAGGTTGGGAAAGGCTAGGTTGGGAAAGGCTAGGTTGGGAAAGGCTAGGTTGGGAAAGGCTACTAGGTTGGGAAAGGCTACTAGGTTGGGAAAGGCTACTAGG
>LQNS02278094.1:46397500-46412523 GCA_001587735.2 Parhyale hawaiensis | reverse complement strand
AGGTTAGGTTATAAACAAGGTTAGGTTATAAACAAGGTTAGGTTATAAACAAGGTTAGGTTATAAACAAGGTTAGGTTATAAACAAGGTTAGGTTATAAACAAGGTTAGGTTATAAACAAGGTTAGGTTAAAAAAGGTTAGGTTAAAAAAGGTTAGGTTAAAAAAGGTTAGGTTATAAACAGGTTAGGTTATAAACAGGTTAGGTTAAAAAAAAGGTTAGGTTAAAAAAAAGGTTAGGTTAAAAAAAAGGTTAGGTTAAAAAAAAGGTTAGGTTAAAAAAAAGGTTAGGTTAAAAAAAAGGTTAGGTTAAAAAAAAGGTTAGGTTAAAAAAAGGTTAGGTTAAAAAAAGGTTAGGTTAAAAAAAAGGTTAGGTTAAAAAAAAGGTTAGGTTAAAAAAAAGGTTAGGTTAAAAAAAGGTTAGGTTAAAAAAAAGGTTAGGTTAAAAAAAGGTTAGGTTAAGAAAAGGTTGGGTTAAAAAAAAAGGTTGGGTTAAAAAAAAGGTTGGGTTAAAAAAAGGTTGGGTTAAAAAAAGGTTGGGTTAAAAAAAGGTTGGGTTAAAAACAAGGTTGGGTTAAAAACAAGGTTGGGTTAAAAACAAGGTTGGGTTAAAAACAAGGTTGGGTTAAAAACAAGGTTGGGTTAAAAACAAGGTTGGGTTAAAAACAAGGTTGGGTTGAAAAACAAGGTTGGGTTGAAAAACAAGGTTGGGTTGAAAAACAAGGTTGGGTTGAAAAACAAGGTTGGGTTGAAAAACAAGGTTGGGTTGAAAAACAAGGTTGGGTTGAAAAACAAAGGTTGGGTTGAAAAACAAAGGTTGGGTTGAAAAACAAAGGTTGGGTTGAAAAACAAAGGTTGGGTTGAAAAACAAAGGTTGGGTTGAAAAACAAAGGTTGGGTTGAAAAACAAAGGTTGGGTTAAATAACAAAGGTTAGGAAAAGGTCAAGTTAGGAAAAGGTCAAGTTAGGAAAAGGTCAAGTTAGGAAAAGGTCAAGTTAGGAAAAGGTCAAGTTAGGAAAAGGTCAAGTTAGGAAAAGGTCGGGTTAGGCAGGGAAAGGGAAAGGTCGGGTTAGGCAGGGAAAGGGAAAGGTCGGGTTAGGCAAGGGAAAGGGAAAGGTCGGGTTAGGCAAGGGAAAGGGGAAGGTTGGGTTAGGCAAGGGAAAGGGGAAGGTTGGGTTAGGCAAGGGAAAGGGGAAGGTTGGGTTAGGCAAGGGAAAGGGAAAGGTTGGGTTAGGCAAGGGAAAGGGAAAGGTTAGGTTATGCTTATTGTAGTGCTTCAGGTGGTTGTGACGCGGCAAGAACGCTTACTTGAACGCACGCAGTGATGAACGTACACAGAATAGCAAGTTTGACGCCAGTGCGTACGTGTATGGGTGGTGCCTCAGCATGGCCCTCGACCGAAGAGGGTCCGAACTGCGTCCAGTAAGATCCAATTAGGTATGCATAGGTGGCGTTTAATTGCAGTATGATCAAGCGCTAAAATAAAGTTTATTGTGCATTGTTCTATTTATCTGTCCACATTCTGTCACGCTCTAAGGAAACAGACGAAAATTGATCTAGGTTGGAGCTGTGGCCGTGCTGAAAACCCACATGCAAAATTCTACCAGGTTGCAGATGACGGCAAAAGTAAGGAAACATCAAATTTTAATGTGCATCTTGCATTGCCAACGTTGAACTTCAATTAATAGCAAGATATTGATAGCTCCTCTTAAGACATCGATCCTGGGTTTTGCTTTTTATCCACTCTACGAAATTGAAACGCTTACCGTTGTGAAAACACGTTGCCCTAAACTGCTATCATATAGTTTGGTTTTGGACCTAGCAACAAATTAGTTTTGGTTTCTTACCATAATCGAGAGTTTGGCATGCACGCGTAACTAATACCTGCGATGCGGCACGTAACCATACCATGCATCACTGCATGTACTGACGATGTCCATCTGTTTAGGTCACGACTACGTGCCATCCCCAGCAACAATAGATCTCGAAGTCACGTCAGAAGCTGTTATGGGTCATCATGTCATATCGACATTTTGGATGGATCCCTCGTGGGAACCCAAGAGGTCACTGGCATCAGTTAGCTACCTACTAACGAGAGGCGTATACGGCTCGTCGTACACAAACACAACTGGCTGTATGCAATGAGTTGCATGCAGCGTGAAACTTGAGTTGCATGCAACCATTCTATGCAAGTACATAGAAGCGCACGCACTGAGTTGCATGCTACTAAAGTTTCTGCAGCTCAATGTGCGCGTTTCTATGTATTTGAAATGAATTTTTGCCGCAACTGAAGTTTCCCGTTGCACGCAACTATAATCGACAGTGTGCGGAGTGTGCGGCCCGCCTAACTGGAAACTAAGGTGGTCAAGCTATTGAGACGTCCGAAATGTTTTATGTGTCCTGAGTTGTTGCAAAGCCCAAGACCATACTATTTTTTTTTTTATTTTTATCCCGAATTTCTTGTACAAATTAACCCATTATCTACGCCATGCGTATTTTTAATACCTTTTTGGGAATGGATAGTGTCGTCATTCGCAGTTAATGGGTCAAGCTCCTGGGGTATTGAAGAATTCTGTTGCCGGAGTTGCTCTGTAGGTTGGCACTTTTACTTTCGTCGTGTTCAAGGCTGTGGCTCTCCTATAGTCACGGATCTCATCCCCGCCTAATGTTATTGATTGACGACGTTTCTGAGAAAAACTCATTTTATCCTGGCCCAAGTCACGCACCGACGGCAACATCGCGTGCGGACGCGACGTCTGTTTCAGTTGAGCCGAACTTATACAGACTTGCTGCCTTGACTTCTCCACAGCTCAGCCTAACGCTTCATGCGACTTCGATCGTGGATATTTGACCCACTTCTCTCGATTCGTCGTTTCTGTGTCTGGTTGTAAAAGCGTTCATAGTTGCCTCTATACAGCTGGCTTTGGTGCAACTTCGATCTTGAATATTTGACCCATTTCTGAACGGTGGAGTGATTTTTATTATTTACTGGAAGTGTAGGAAAAGTACGGTACTGAGACTCCTCGGTTGCCTTTTTGGGTACCAACTGGAAGCGACGGACTGCATTAACTACAAAGTAAACCTTATCTCTGACATTCTAATTCTATTCACTGCCATCATTGCAACAACGATAGGATGATTCTGCAATTGACCCTTTGTCCGGAAGCTCAGTACTTTCACTCAGCCATTACGATATTACCTCGAACAATACCTGCTGACTTCGCCGTGGTTCTGGTGACATTTGCACAACTTCGACGTAGTTGGTGTTTTACGGTTTGACCCCCATAAACTAATTATTCTCGCACCCAAGAAGTCGAAAGTGAACAACTCAACGTTGCTTACGTATCTTCACCTAGCCAAACTGGGATGTTTCTTTCTCTTTTCTTCTACTATTGAGCGGCAGACGCCCCGCCTGTAAGCTGCGAACAATGCTAATGTGTCTGCCACTGGCCCAGCGCTTGAAACGACTTCGTTCTTGGAGGATAATTGACCTACTTCTCTTCTGCAATCAAGTGATTTTTGCTGCACGGAAGAATGCTGACTTTTGTTAGTTCAGAGATTTCTGCCGTGCCGAGACAGCGGCTCGAGTTTGGAATGCGCGGATTGACCTGCTCTATTTATTCTGCCCAGTGTCTCGGGTTGATGCGCAATATTCGCTCCGTGTATTTACTTATGTGTGTATTTAATTTTGGCTCAAGGCGATGTTTCTTTGGAAGTTGGCTGTGCATATTATTACGGCTCGCTCACTTTGTCCATGTATTAAATTCATTGTGTGGATTACCTGTTGAACATTTCCCAAACTTCGATCGTATTCTTTCTAAAAAGCTGCTATCACTTCAACTGTAGATAACTTACGATAATTCATCTTTTGTGAAAGGAGACATCTTTTCCAGACAATGACTTAGTGTTACCCGGAGTGAGTATACTATGATAGAAACTGGAAACTCAAGCCGCATATACATATCATAGCTCCCATGAAGTGCAGGCGAAAATCTACGGAGGACTTAGCTCCTTAATTTGATCGTTTCTTTAATTTTTTAGCCTCTTGATCTGTCAGTTCCTTTTCCTCGACTGACTTCTGTTCTTCTTCTTCTTCCGCCACGACTTACTGCTGTCATAAGCCAAGATCAAGTCGCTGAAGGAACTTCCTCGTGCATAGGATCAATTTTTTGTGAGTACAGCAGTTCCTCGCTGACACGCCATCGACAGTGACCGACGAGGAATAAATTTGCATGTATATACATATATATATATTTGCCTTTTTCGTTCAGTAGTTCAGTATACGCGGTCAATTTTTTTATCGCACCTTCTGCAGCGAGTACTATACAGGTAATGATATATAGTTGAACATGTCATACATGCTACAGAGAAAACTACTGCTGTTGTTCCATCAATGTATTGCAGCAGTAATAGTCCCTTGCTAGTCTATAATTTGATTTACGGAGGTAGTTCATGTATGTACATTAGTTCTCCAGTAATGGCATAGCTGTGTCTCTTTGCAGAAGATCTCCTTTCTTAATTCTACACACCGAAAATGGAACCTTGAAATAACTAGTATGTGTATTATTTCTTAAGTGAAATAATACACTTTTTGGTCATTGCAGACTTCCCGTTCTGTGTATCTAGCTTACCTATGATATCATGCATAAGTGAACACTGTAAGAATAAGAGCACTCTGAGAGCGCATGCCTCCGCCAAGCTGTTATTACTATTACAGTCAATTGCGCAAATCATTTGATTTCGGCTCTGATGAAAAGGAAATTATGGCTTCAGAAGTAATTTGGATTTATCGTTACTGTCGCCTTGCTTGGCGGAGACATACGCTCTCTTCAGTGTTCTAGTTAGCAATGCTAAGCAGTTGCTGGTTTGAGATAAATTCCATTTTATTCTCAACTTCACTCAATCCCAATTTCAGGCTAGGAACGGCTGGCAGGAGGAGAAATTGATTATTATTGTACTGAATTTTCTATTCTAGTATTGGCTCTTTTTTTTTTCTTTTGGCCAACTAGAGGAAGTTTAGCGTCTGCGTCAAAAAATTTTCTGCTCGCGACCCTCGTGAGCTCAGCATAGAATGTTGATATGAAGGTGCCAAGCGTCCGTTTACTCATCCCCACCACCCCGTGCCTGGCAGAAAATGTCGTGAAATCCTTGATTGGAGGCTTTTGTGTTGCGTAAAATTTTGGAGGCTCAGCCCAGCGACGTGTGAAATTACTGCCGAGTAAAGGGAAGGCCCTAAAGTCTCTTTATGACCTACAGAACGGAGCTGTCCACCTGCCTGGCCCTCCAATATATTGATTTTGCGCGTGCAGGTGACGCACTTTGTGGGTTTGGCCTGGGTCTTCGTCAGCCATGACCGAGCGTTTGGTACGCGTGACAGTAATCTCCCTGACGATCAAACAGGCTGTCGTCTCTCTCGTACTTTGGGCAAATAGGTGTATAACGTAGAGTTGTGCATCGCACTAAATATGAAATGAAATGCAAAATGAAATATATATATATTTGGCTACAGATCTTTTGGAGAGAAAAGAAACTAGTTCTGCTCACTGCATGACATTGGACACGCTTATGAAAAAAATTGATTTTAAAGACTACAAGACTTATCTCCCGCCAGTAACACTGGGTCCACTAACAAAATGTCTGTGTGACTGACTAAAGGAGCCGAAGGTTCCCTTGGTTGAAGTAGGAAAGTCGAGAACGATAGGACAGACTTGTCCAGAACTTGAAAGGGGAACGTCGGCTTCGCCGCTTTGAATGTTAGCAGAAACCAAGTCTCTGGAGGCGGCCAGAAACTCCGGTTAGCTAATTTTTTGCCGCCTCCAGGCTAATGGATTTGGGTGTAGCACCTTAAAATCGCTTTAGCCGGCCAAACGCAGCGCGCTTTCTAAAGCTCGGGAGAGTTATCGCTCGAAATCATTTCACCGCTCGATATATGGAGCCTGGTTATATGGAGCCTAGTTATATGGAGCCTAGTTAACTCAGTTCAGTAACAATGGACAAATTTTTATCACCCGCGAACGAAGTGAGAGAGATGATAATGTTTTCGTTGAAGATTTACGTATATTTGTATCCATATTTGTCTGTTCACCCAGTTGAGCAATCATTATAATTTTTTGTAGGGAGTTTGGTGGGTTGACCTAGATATGACCCATGCCAAAAACTAATCCTAGCTGGCCATAAAAAATGGCGTTGATATTTTCTCCACCGTGGCGAATTTGCTTCCAGCCTGGCAGATTGTCTCCCGCCACGAGGCATCCCATTTTTCCTTATGTTATTATTAATAGATCTGAACGGGGCGGTCTAGACCGCCGTGTGCGTATCAGAGATGGACGTGAGAATTTGACTTTGCAAATAAGACGTAGCGCGTTTTACACATAAAACTTTTTAAAAGCTATAATTTTCGTTTCCATTCATTTTCTTCACCTTACATTTTCTATCCCCTCACAAGATCTCAGTATCTACTCGAGTGAAGCATCAAACATAGGTTCGAATCCCGACGTGAAGGCTTCAGTTTTTTCTCAACCACTGCAAACATTTACGGAAGATCCGTAAAATTTTGTGTGACCTAGCTAGTTAGCTTACTAGCTGCTGACATTTAATTCGTCAATTCATGGAGTTTTACTGTGTAGAATTTACAAAATTCGTTTACGTTACCCATTACTTTGTATTCTTTACTTGATGCACTTCAGTCGTTACACGTTAACGCAGCTGTCGAGCGATAGTGTGCAATTGCTCGTTAGGTATTGCATGCACTCTTCCGTCGAGGTGTTATGTTCTTTATTATATTGCGATAGATCAAGCAATTGGAGGGCTTATACGGCTATGCAGTAACGCCTTAGTTTTAATCTAAGGTGTTGCGGAACTGGGCATATTAGCCCTGCAATTGAACCATTTTTGTCAGTTTTATTTCCAGCAGATCTTTTGTACTTTTTAAAGGTTATCTTATGAATAAATGAACTGGCGTTGAACTTACTTCAACGCTCATATTGTCTCCTTAAAGCATTGTTCCTAAAGTTCAGTTTTGTACGGACCCTCCCGTGAAATCGCCCTGAAGCTCACGGACCCCGCCATTAAAATGGTATCAACTAAGTGTGTTACGCACTGAATGAGTATTGTAGATGTCGATGGCTTCCGAGCTATTGCTTCAGTTAATACAGAACGGCAGAGGCATAACAACATCCACCAAACATATAATTACTCATGCTACAGTCAGGTGACAACCCAGCTCAGCCCATTATTCTCATACAGCGAGTTATCGCATTTAACTCTCTTGAATTTATTTTGACTCGCCCGAAATTACTATTGCATTGAGTGATGGTTGGCATATGCTGTTCTCGCCGTTTTTGAAAAAAAATATCAGTTTTGCAATCGATAAAAGCCTTGAGTGGTAACTATACCACAATTAGAATTGTTCGCTTTCAGTAAATTGTTCTAAGAGATTAATATAAGCTATTTAAACTTATATTTTTCTTCCTACGTCCTTAAAATATTCTAAAACTTTATCATATATGGGATAAAATCAATGTAATATTGCCACAGAAGCTTCAAACATCATGAACCAGTGGGGGGTCCGTGCGTGAACCAACAGAGAGTCCGTAGGTTCAGATGCACCACAATGGGAACCACTGCCTCAGAACATATATGATAGACTGTGGGTTGGGTTAGTTAAGGTCACCCATTCTATGTCATGGGGAGTCGCGTACGCAGGGGTCCCCATAGGTTATTAATTGTTAGCCTTTGCTCGGCATTCGGGACCTCTTTCCGTCGTCCCCAATTTGCTTCCTTCCATTTCCGCATGTTTGGTTCTGCTTTTCTTTCCCAACATACTGTTCCTCTACACGTTGATTCTCTGTGATAACACCTTCGTTCTTGGGTTCTGCATTTATCTTGCTTACTGTGTGTCCTTTCGTACCTACTCTCGTAGTCTGGCAGTATACGCTGTGGCTATAGGGAGGATTAAACTAGGAGAACAAATATAGTCATAACATCCCTGTCGTCGTCATGGATGTATTCATTATTCTACGATACATAAGGTAACAAAGAAAGTTTTGTTCGTTTTTAATGAAAAAAGCGCTTCATAATATGTGTAACTTATATTTCCAGTGGGGGCAACTAAATATTGGTACACCATGAAATTGTTCATTAAAATAAATTAACAAGCCAAAAATAAATATATTGATACAGTTTTCGTATTTTTGCATAAACAATTCACATGCAACAACAAAACAAGTAAATTCCTATACAATAGAAATTGTATAAGTATATATTTTGTGGTGAAAAAAGTATTCGCACTTCACAAAAAACTATTTTAAAACATTTAATATTTTGTGGCGTAGCCTTTGTTCAGTTTAAAGGCATTTAATCGCTTTCAATAGTGTTTTACGAAGCCTTGACATGTTTCCTGAGGAATCATAGCCCATTATTCCTTGCAGATTTCTTTGATTTCCAGAATGGACTTTGGCCTCCTAGCAATAATATTCAATTTCAGCAATCGCCTCAACTTTTCTATCGGATTCAAATCCGGAGACTGGTTTGGCCATTTTAGTTGCTCTGCATGATTATCGGTGAAGCATTTCTTTGTGGTTTTCGCGGTATGCATTGGGTCGTTGTCCTGCTTACCAACAAATTTTTGCGGTAGCCCGAGTTTTTGAACCGACGCATGCAAATGTTAACTCATAATGTTCTGATACGTGTGAGCGTCCATTCTCCCTTCTATGATATGAATGTTACCTGTTCCACGTGATGAAAAGCATCCCCAAATCATAACGTTACCACCAACAAATTTCACAGTGGAAATGGTGTTTTTTGGTGCGAATGCCGTTCCGTCCTTTCTCCACCCATAGTTTTTTGAATTTCGTCCAAATAGCTCTATTTTACTTTCATCCGACCACAGTACGTTTCTCAGAACGACTAAGGCTTGTCATTGTGCTCATGGACGAATTTCTCACAAGCTTCCCTATTTCTTTTCGACAGCAGGGGAGTTTTGCGAGGAGCTCGTGAACGTAAATGGTTTGGTGCAGCTCGTGGCTTATTGGAAGAAGGCTAACGGTTCTCCCTGCTGTTAGCAAGTCCTCTTTAAGTTTTTCGCGAGTAGTCACGAGATTTTCGGACATTTTCCTGGTCATTTTTCGTGAAGCTCTAAGGGAAATCGTCCGCAGTTTGCCAGATCTAAGTTAGTTTTCGACGGTTTCCGAACTTTTAAACTTTTTAATAAATGACTCAATAGTGGTAAACGGTATTTTGAGTGTCTGTGATGTTTATCAATAACTTTTCCGTTATTTCAATTCTTCAATAACCAACTGTCACCGAATTCGTAAGCTCCTTGCTTTTTGCCATAGTTTCAACCTTCTGCGATTTTGCATCAGATAATGACTCCAAAGCTGTTCATGGACTATAGTAGACTTCTAACGTAAAATCTAAAAGGTTCTGGAAAGTTAATGAGCAGTCAAATCAATTTTAAAATGAAAAATCGTTTTGTACGGATATATTATTCAACACCAGATATGTAAAATATAATATAATTTATATTTATAAGTTATTATAATTTTTGGTTTTGTAGACATTATATCAATTGACAACACTTGAATACAAATATTAAGTCAACATATATTTATTTTTGGTTCGCTAAGTTTTTAAAATTAACAATTTCATGGTGTACGAATATTTATTTACCCCACTGTATTTAGTCTTTGGAGTAATCGCCATCGGTACCCAGTACCTTCTTTCTGCCAATCCTTCGCCAGCTTTTCTATCCCCTTGTGGTAAAACTCGGAGGTTTTGGCGCAATGCCTGTTGCACGCGTTCCAATTGCTGCGAGTACGGGTCTGCAGTGACCATTTGGCCCGTTGGTAGCAGCTCATAATGAACCACTTGACGACCTCTGCACTGGAAACAAAGCATAGTCTTGCGTGGGTGTACACAGGCGGTCTTGCGGTGTGAAGACAGCATCCTGGGGTGACAACCAATGTTTGGAACGCTTGGCAGTTTCTACTTTCTGCAATCCGGCTTTGAAAACAATTGCCTCACGCATTGCGTACCTATTTTTATTTCATTCATTTATGCCTACATATACATGTTAATGCATATTTAGGATACAGTGCATTCGGCTCATTATATTTAGGATACAGTGCATTCGGCGGCCCGATTAATTCATTTCGGTAGACATTTCCGTCGTCTTTCTCGTGCTGCCAAAGTTGACTGCGAAAGAATTCAACGTGAATTGACGAATTGTCGTCAATATGAAACCTCAGTCGTTCGAATCGGTCCCATACTTACCATACATCAGTATGTCCGCCGTGGCCGAGGCAGCGGCTCCAGAGAACACGTATCGTAACTTCGATATACAGAATGTTGCTGTGCAAAAATTTTATAGCTAAGTTATTATTATTATTATTATTATTATTATTATTAAATCACACCAGACTGGCGACGCAGGAACAGAAACTCCATGAGGTTAACAAACCCCCACTCAACCAGCCCAGCGGGTGGAGTAAACGAAAGAATGAAAAAAAGAATATCCGAAATCACAGAATAGCTCTGTGTACAGATCGTTTAAAGCCGCCAATACCAGCACCAGCAAAGACAGAGCCATCAAGACCATTCCGAACATCCACACACGATGGAAAAAACGAACGGGAATACTGGCCCGTACGGCATCGTAACGGTTCCAANCCAATCCTTCGCCAGCTTTTCTATCCCCTTGTGGTAAAACTCGGAGGTTTTGGCGCAATGCCTGTTGCACGCGTTCCAATTGCTGCGAGTACGGGTCTGCAGTGACCATTTGGCCCGTTGGTAGCAGCTCATAATGATCCATTTGACGACCTCTGCACTGGAAACAAAGCATAGTCTTGCGTGGGTGTACACAGGCGGTCTTGCGGTGTGAAGACAGCATCCTGGGGTGACAACCAATGTGTGGAACGCTTGGCAGTTTCTACTTTCTGCAATCCGGCTTTGAAAACAATTGCCTCACGCATTGCGTAACTATTTTCATTTCATTCAATAGCTAATGAAAAATACACGGAATGTTTTTTGGTACTTTATATTTATATGCCTACATATACTTGTTTATATATATTTAGGACACAGTGCATTCGGCGGCCCGATTAATTCATTTCGGTAAACATTTCCGTCTTCTTTTTCGTGCTGCCAAAAATGACTGCGAAAGAATTCGACGTGAGCTGACGAATTGTCGTCAATATGAAACCTCAGTCGTTCGATTCGGCCCCATACTTCCCATACATCAGTATATCTGCCGTGGCCGAGGCGGCTCTAGAGAACACGTATCGTAACTTCGATATACAGTATGTTGCTGCGCGAAAATTTCACAGTTAAATAGAAGAGATCAGGGAAGCAAGGACAATTAAATTCAATGAAAAACTAGGACGCCTCATGGCGTAAGACTATCACCAGCGGTGGGGATAAATTCAGCTCCGTCATTTTTGATGGCCAGCTAACTCAAGATTTTTGCCATTTTTCACACCTCAGTAAATCTACCTCCTGCCTGAAAACAATTAGTACGACTCAACTCCTTCTGTCCTTTTTTTGGGTGGATAGGCAACAATATTCATTGCCGTCATTTTTGGTGGCCTGCTAATTCTAATTTTTGGCATGGTTCACATCTAGGTCAGCCTATCTGACTCGTTAAAAAAGTTGTGAACATTGCTCAACTCCTTCACCTTCCTTGTGGGTGGACAGACCTGTAAATTGGCTGCATGTGGGGCTGAGGGCGAGTTTATGCGTCATTCACATCAACGCGTTTGCTCATCCACTTCTTCGAATCTGTTACAGTGCCCCAGAAATAGCAGAAAAGTGCGCCAAGTACACTGCATTTCGATTTCTATTTCGCTCGAAATTTGAAGACTTCCGTAACTTGCCTAGAGATACTTCCAGAGGAAACTGATTTGACGGCTAACATTTTTGTAACTTCTTGTGGCGTGGGCCTACACATAGTTGTGCTGACGACACTCCAAAACATGGGACGAGTGGATGAGTGAACGCTTTGAAATGAATGACGCGTGATCTCAGCATGACAGAATTCTACGTCGCACCAGGAAGAAGCTAAATTCGTAGATGAGTTCCTGGGCAGACAGAAATTCAGCTAGGGTTGGTACGCCCAACTTGTAGAAAGTCCTTGCCCGGCCAAAGAGACTCTATACATTCAAAATATCTTCGTCTAATTTAGTTCGGCCTTAAGAGCGTATTTATTTCTGTGTTCGATTTGTTTCCTTATATCTTTATCCCTTCCCTACAGGGGACACAGGATGGGCCATGGGATGACGTCAGTTAGGTTCGCCCATCCGGTGTATGAAGAGCAGCGCTCCCATGGAGCCCTAGGCTTTCGGGACGTCTTTCGTCGTGCCCACTTTGCCTTTTTCCATTTTCGTACTTCTACTGATGATACTCAGTTATGTTTTTCCTCTTCTTTCCCGCTTGCTCTTGGTGTGCGCATTCACCCTGTGTGGCAACACCTTCGTGTATGGGTTCCACGTTTCTATCATCATACCGCTTGCCCCTAGTTTCTTCCTCTATTAGATCGCCTTTGTAGTAGAAACTAAGGCTTAAACTGTTCAATATGATGTCTCTTGTTCCTTCGTAATCTTTCAGTAAGTAACTATTTCCGTGCATAGGAGAACTGAGACGTTGTATAGTATAGGTATGTATGTAACCAAGATGAAGTTTTGAAACATACACGACAGATGAATATTGAAGCAGAAGCGTGATTCGTTCCAATACTTAGTGTCGATCTTGGCGCATTCGCTTAATGGCGTGTTGACACGGGGCTTTGCGTGCTTGCCCAACGAAGCGAGATCGTGCGTGACATGAGAAAAAGCAACGTTTTGGCGCCCTTGTGTTTTCGCTAATCGTCCGAGCACGAATGCTTCATATAACGACAGCCACTGCAACGGACTATACTTGTGTAACCATCATTTAAACATTATTAAATTAGGATCCAGTACATAGGGTAGGAAATATTGTATTGGTACGTTCAAATGCGGCAACAAGCGCTCTAGCTGCTAGAGGCCATGGTAGAGGAACATTGGCAGGTAAGCTATGTGTGTTTTGATTAAATAGCTTACGGCATTATGCTCTAATGTTTCCAGTGGTATGAGGGCAAATACAACCCCTAAAACGCGCTATAATTTTCAAGTATTTACAATACACACTAGTATGCACGAACTAGTTTAGATAACAATTACTTGATGGGAAATGGAATGAAAGGGCCAAAAAATGTTGGCCGCTATCTCGGTAACATGAATGAGACGGCTTACCTTAGCCATTAGGCCTGCGGGATATCTGTCTTTCGTGCCCACTCGGCATCCTGGCATCTTCATACTTCTACTGAAGTTGCTTGGTTCTGTTCTTCCTCTTTTTTCCCGACTTGCTGTTCCCATGCCCGTTGACTCGTACATGGGTTCCATGTTTCTCTTGACATTCTTCATGTCCCTGCTTTCTTCCTATGTTTGGATCACAGTGTACCCTGTGGGTAGGGAGACTTAAACAAGGATAATACTACTACTTTTACTACAGCATATAACAGCTCATATTCGTAGGCCTTGGCCTCTCAGACGGTCCCCAGGGCGTGTGGTTAGGTTCGTTCATCCTATGTTACGGCGAGCAGCGATCCCAGGAAGATCCTATTGGTTACCTTAGCCTTAGGTAGACGTTAGGGACGTCATTCGTTTGTGCCCACTTTGCTTCCTTCCGCTTTCATGCTGCTATTGATGATGCATTAATCTCTTCCTTCCCAATTTACTGTTCTCATGCGCAGTGATCCTGCATGGGAGCGCCCTCGTGCAATTTTTCCAAGTTGTTGTCGACATACTCCATGTCTTTCGTTTTGCTCCTTAGTGAGATCGTTTGTATGGAGAGACGAAGGCTTAGAGTAGTCACCATAACTAGAACTACTTCAGGCGAGACCTTCTTGTGAGTTTCTCACTGGTACGATAGGGTAGCATGTCTAGTACCCGTCCACCATGCTAGTAGCCGTCCACTTGGCTTTAAAACTTCCTGTGTGAAAACTAGCAGTACTATAGAGCCGTACATAGGCTTAAACTGTAGGGTACTACTTAGCCTAGAGTTTAAGCCTATGTACGACTTTCTAGCACTGCTAGTTTTTACACAGGAAGTTCTTAATACTAAGTGGACGGTTACTAGCATGGTGGACGGGTACTAGACATGTTACCCTATGACGTCTATTTCTATTCTTCTTGGACTTCACTGACTGCTGTGCAGCACCGATTCCCTGATCATAATCAAAGTTAGAAAAAGTACCTACTGGATGTTTCCTCCTGACAGTTAACGTACAGTATTTTCTTTTTATTTAATCCTACAGCGTAATGTTGGTTATGATTCGTCACAGTTGTTACCCTGATTCTACGAAAGTTACGTTATATCTTTTGTCCACTTAATTTAATCATCGTCAAAGATATCCCCCTTCTATTCGAGCTTCAGAAATACTATGAATATGCAGCCACTTTAATCAGATAGCACAGAGCATTAACTATACTGAGCGTTGCGAGCAATGTTACTTTGAGTCATCAAGTTTTAGTTAGGTATTTTACAGTTGGGGTTCATTATCTCCGTCTGATGTCAAGTTATAAGAAATAACGACTCATTGCGCTTGCACTGCATCAATTGTTTCCCCGGTCTCTGGCTCCAGATATAAGCCCTACGGCCCCCACTCCAAGTCCTTCTAGCATGTCTGTTGCTCTAGAACACTTGCGCCGCATCCCAATTCCCTCTAGAATGTCTAGCTACAAAAATATCCCCACCCCAATCCACTCTAGGATGCCTAGCTTCATAAATATCCCCACCCCAATCCACTCTAGGATGACTAGCTTCAAAAATATCCCCACCCCAATCCACTCTAGGATGCCTAGCTTAAAAAATATCCCCACCCCCAATCCATTCTAGGATGCCTAGCTTCAAAAATATCCCCACCCCCAATCCACTCTAGGATGCCTAGCTTCAAAAATATCCCCACCCCAATCCCCTCTAGGATGCCTAGCTTCAAAAATATCCCCACCCCC
>LQNS02278094.1:46364685-46395822 GCA_001587735.2 Parhyale hawaiensis | reverse complement strand
TACTGGTCTTTCTTTCCTCTGCTCTTCCTCTTCTTTCCCGACTTGCTGTTCCCATGCACGTTGATCATACATGGGAACACCCTTGTGCATGGGTTTCACGTGTCTATCATACGTACTATATTGTATCCCGTCTTTCTTCCTTTGTAATATCGCCTTTGTTGTGGAAACGGAGACTGAAACTTCCGAACATATAATGCGCGAGCAAATAGAGCACAGCTTCGCAACTTCTCGGTTCCGTTCCTTTGGACAAAGGGCACTTTGTAACCTAAGCTCGGCTGTGCACCTGTCGAAGCTCTCTGCTGCCGATGGTCCGCCGTGGCTGTCACCACAATATGGGGCGCAGTCTGTTGGGTCTGAATAGCCCAGATCTTACAAATAGGGTTGAGAATGACTACTGTAAATTACAGTATGACAAACACCGTCGTGTGTATATTTATCACCCGGGAACAAGTGAGAGAGGTGATAATGTTTTCGTTGATTTAAGTATATATATTTGTATATATGTCTGTCCACCCAAAAAAAGTGGTAGAAGGAGTTGTCTTAATAATATTTTTTTTTTATAGGCAGTCAGGTGGGCTGACTGAGATGTGAAATATGCCAAAACTGTAAAGTATGTTGGTCATAAAAAAATGACTGCGCTGAATTTGCCCCCTCCGCGGGTGATGGTCTTACCCACGAGGCATTCTAGTTATTTATATATTTATAAAATCCTAATCAAAAGTTTACGATCACTTGAAAATGTAAGAAAAAAAACTTTCTAGTGATAAATTAATAAACTTTTTCGACTAGGGATCAGTAATTCTTCCTAGAGGTAAAAGGAGAGAAAGACGAAAAATACATGCTGCAACAATTTATTAAGAAATGAACATTTTTTTTATCAAATAATGAGGTTTTCAGGTAATCAAAATTAGAAGTCCATTAACAGAAATCGTAGGTAACCTTTCAACTAGAGCGTTGAGGTGGGCAAAGTTTGAACTTAGTAACGAGTTCGGCCTCCATTCCTGTTGATTACCTCAAAAATTTTGTGCGGATTACTAGAAATGAGGGCTGGAGGAATGTTGTCCCAGCTCCGAATGATGACATCATGAAGTTCGTTTACTGTCTCAAATTGCTTAACATTTCCGTATACATCTCTCGCCATCCATCCCCAAAGATTTTCTATTGGGGTTTAAGTCTGGCGAACCTGCTAGATGACGTAAAACGTGGACCCCATTTCCTTGAAAGATTATAGTCTAACGGGCAGTGTAGACTGATGCATTATCCTGCTGGAAAAACCAGAACAGTTGTATAGCGCGCAGTGAGGTTGATCATTTAAACTCTCTAGTATCCTGTTAACGCCCAAGACGGACAGCTGTCTGTGGTTTACAGTTTGTTTGTACCGTTTTGCACATTTTTAGTTGGAATAAAACACGAGTCACCAGATTGAAGAACGGAAGATTGTTGATGTAACTTCGTTGCTATCATTATAGTATACAATACAGCCTTGTACACGATTGAACATCATAATAAAGAGTGAGGAACAGGGTTTATTTATGTTTGTGTGCCGATTTTCTGTGACTCGTAAAAGATTATTCCAGGGGTTATAATACTTTAGAAAGTAAATATTTTGAAGTTACAGCATTACCATAATGGTCGCTCGAACGGTATCCGCCCAGATGGGATATTCTGGTGGACTCTACCCATGTCAGAGTATCTTGGGCTTCACGCCCTCAAGGGATCCTAAGTTACTTTTATGCAGAAGATGTTGCATCAGGCTGCAGTTCCTTCTGAGAAGATCAGTTGGTAATTGGCTTTTAATGTAAATCTTCTTCTGCTCCGTGACGTGGGCCGCCGATCGAGGTGGCCGACCTATTCCGCGGGGCTCCTACCGTCTCACGTACGGTCGACCACGGAAGCGGTCGTCCACACGAGTGTCTTCCTTATGTATTCTCCTCTTCTCCTGTTTCGTTTCTTTCACTGTTCCAGGTGCTCTGCGCCTTGTTCCCCGGCTCGTAGTAGCTCGCGTGGCCGACAAAAGACAATGTGTCTTTAAGCACTTGTCCGGCAATGATGTTCGCGCCCATCCACCCCCCCCCCCCCGTTTCCCGAGCCTCAGTGCTTGGATCGCCCTCAGTTGTGGGTGCGGTGGTAAAACTAGGAGCAAACTACTGTACTACTCGATCGGTATCTTGGATATGGCTGGAGATCTCGTATGTTGTCGATAATTGATGGCCATCTCGTAGGTTAATGTGAATTTAGATTTCGCTCAATGTTCTGTCACCAAGAAAAGAAACTGCTAGTATACCAAACGGGAAGAGGCGGCGCTGTTCTCCGATGTTAAGAATGAAATCGAAGGTTAAGCAAGCGGGTGTGTGCGAACTTAGCTGTCAAACTGGAGTGACGACTTGACTAGATTCCGCGGGTCTATACTAAAAGGTCATCGATACAGATTGCCTCGCTCTTTCCACGCCAGACAAAACAGACTAACCGCACTTACAATTATGTAGCATCTTGATACTTGGCGTCAAGTCTGTGATGACATGTTCCACGGGTATCCATGGTAATATTGTTTTATTCTTTTCTATTCAGTTCAAACGTTTGTATTTACTCTCCTTGTACGTTAGGTCAGCACGCGATAACTAATTACATTGCTCTGGAGGCGTGTACTTAGCGGCGCTCAGTTCTTCGAACATAATTATATGAAATCGACGATCAGCGAGGCAGCTGCTCTGTAGCAGAATAACCACTGACGGAAACGTCAGTACCGTCAGTGTAGTTTCTGCTTCGGCAGTGTACCCAGAATGACACTTAATTGAGACAATATAATTATAGGAAACAATTTAGAGATTTATTTCATGTTCCCCTCAAGCAACAAAGTGGGGCCTTGAACCGCTATTTCGCGCAATCTTCTTTGGATTTCCCTTTGCACAAGTTGGACTTCAAAGATAGCAGGGAATCTAGAGAGGAACAATTTCGAGGGAAATCAGCAACGCTAAAACAGTATAGTATTCCTCAATACACTGAAGACGGAGCGAGTAGAGTCATTTATTGCTCAGAGTTTCTTTGCTCTATTTCTGCAAATCTCTTTGCAGCCTCATCAGCAGAGTTTCACCTGAGGGAACAATGGATTGGTGGCGATGCATGTATTTTTCTGAGTGTACAGGGGCAATAAGCTTCGTACTTCAGCTGTTAATTTTGTTGGAAAACTGGTCTTCCACGCCCGAAAGTGCTTTACGTGTTGAATCCTTATAGTGAACCCGGCCGTTTTACCTTTCAACGAAGAATTTATATCGCCACCTCTTCGTCGTTCATGCTTGTGGTTATGATTTTATCCTTCAGTAACGACATTGTATTAAAACATTGGGAGATCGGGAGCTACAGCTGGATCTTCTTCTGTCGTCATAAAGATTCCACTTCGGTAAATCATCGATTTTCACAACAATCCCAGTTATCGTAAAGTATATATAAGGTTTTGGGTGCGACAAATTCAGAAAAACTGCTGTACAAAGAAAGTAAGAGAGTGATTCTTGAATTAAGTAGCAGCCCACAGGGGCGTATTCTGGCGGGCCCTATCCCTGCCACAATATGTTTGGGCATCACGCACCCAAGGGTCCCGAGTGCCTTCTCCGCAGGAGATGTAGCATCTGGCAGCAGTTCCTGCTGACGAGGTTAGTTTTGTACAGTTAGGTACGTTCTCTATTTTCCTTTTTCTGTCCCGGCTTCCCGGCTGTCGATCGAGATAGCCGTCCTGGTACGCGGGACATCTCTAGTCTCTCTCGTGTGGAAGGACACAAAAGAGGCCGACCACTTGAGTGTCTCCTACTATGCTTTGAGCCTTGTTTCCTGCCCGTAGTAGCGCACGTAGGCCACGCGACAAATTATGTGGTATTTAAATACCGCAAACTCATCTCTGTTCGAACGCCTGAGTTGCGGCTACGGAGGTTAAACAAAGTTTATAACTAATAACTAAACAGTAAAACGAAATTTTCGTGTTGCACACTTGAAATTGATCATTTCAGGTAATTGTTACTACCACTAAATAGTAATGAGGTACATATGTGGGCCCACTCAATTGAAGTAACTAGAAAACTGGAATTGAGACATCTGCTCTCCTTCACTGGGCACCGCAACTAGCCAGACGTCACCACAAGGTGAAAGGCAAGTTGATGATTATCCATCGAGTCGTAGCTAGCTAGAGGAAGGTCACGATTTCAAACATCAACTTCGTTTTGGTTTGCTTTGTGTCCGGAACCGAGTAACTCTCCTCTGTAATGCTTAATTGGAACTCGATGAGGCCCCCTTGTGTCCGGGCTGAGGAGAGCAGATATCTCCCTTGTTTTTTCTTTCATCGTGGTACCAGCGCACCTTACCACTATTTGCGGCAAATAATTTCTTAACATGAAATTTCCAGTTAAGGTGACAGGAAATAAGCTTTACTTTTTAAGGTTCGTCACACTCATGTGAAATGAACTGTACCGGGACTTTTGCAAAATGTGGTCGGTCGAGCTTCTCGTAAATTATGTCAAAGTCAGTCATAATTGCAAAGGTATTCAAAAGATAGTAGAAGAAACGAAGAAGTATTTAATAGTTAAGAACGAGCTTTGCCTACGCGCTGAATTTATTGGACCCTTCGTTTTCAGAAGAACCAGCAGCAGTACGTGTTCTACATAGGCTACTGTGAAAAAAGCATCATCAAATAACACACGTGTTATCCTAATAAGCCTCAACTCGTTCAGGTATTTCTCAGAAGGATCGTCTTCTTCCTGCTTTGCTGCTAATATCAATTAAACTACCTGCCTGCTCATTTCGAAGCTGATACGGCTTATCTACTCTGTGCTTATTCTATCAGCTTGTTCAGTCGAGGGTCAAGTCTTTGCACATCTTATATCCATACAGGAAGAGGGACGAAAACTACAAATAAATTCAATATTTAAATAAAAAACCGCAATGGTCTTTATCTCAGTATTTTGAGTGCTTACCTCAGTTGAATACTCTTGCGATAATAGCAGTCAATTTTTCTGTTGTAGGGATCCCGCCGGTATGGCTCTGCAACACCACTCAATGGATGTTAGCATCCTTGCCATAAAAGAGGTGGCCATTGGTGCGAAGTTGTCCCAGCTATTAAAAAGATTTACGCAGGACAGGATTGGACGGCGGTCATATCCATCTCTTGAATGAGAAGTAATCTGCAGTAACATCTGTGTGATGGCTTTTCCGCCTCGAGTGTGTCCCCAGAGAACTTGAGTGGTTAGCTTTTAGCCTGCGAACGTCTATGTTTACGTTCCTGCTGCGCCTCGTAGTTCCAGTGTAGAAAGTTTGTACGTTGTTGTGTATTGATGTACCCGCGTTTGTCTGTTCGGTGTCGCAAAGTGCTCAGTGCGTGGCTGACTGTTGTGTTAGGAGGTTTTTCTGTGCCACTGGTGCGGTTTGTTTCTCTCTTTGTCTGTGCGTATTGAGACGGGCACTAGCTTACAGGGATTCTAAGATTGGCACTCGGTGATAGTTATTTCTCCTGATCTCAAGGCAACCAAATCACTAAAGTTCTAGATTTGAGCCCCAACGAACAGTTTGTTAATGTTTTAATCCACGCGTCATCAATTAATTCTATCTCCCTTAGTCCGACTTGCTGTTACCATGGATAACAACCAGTCGTGCTTGGACTTATTCAATTCGATTTGCCACAATTTGTCACTTCAACTAAATTCCTTTCTGTGTGGGATTATCGGCCCCTAGAAAATCTCTTGACCCTACCTAGGCCTTTAGAGCATATTTCGTTCGTGCCCTATGTGCTATCTTCCATTTTCGCACTCCTCATGTTAAGTTCCGGTTTGCATCATTCCCTACGTGGTGTAAGCAGTCGCGTTGATCCAGCGTAAGGTTAGTTAAGTTCGCATCTCCTATGTAATGGTCTATGGGGAGCAGCATTCCCAAGGGGTCCCTGTGGGTTACCTTTAGCCATTAGCTCAGCTTCGGGACAACTGTCTTTCATGCCCACTTCAGTTCCTTCCGATTTCATACTCCTACTGATCTTTCTTTCCTCTATTCCTCCTTTTCTTTGCCGACTTGCTCTTCCCATACACTTTGTTCCTGTGTAGGAACACATTTTTTTTTTCTGGAAATGAAGGAGGCTAGCACTTGCTGTGCCTCCTGGATCAAGTAGGAACACATTCGTGCATGGGCTTCACGTTTCTGGCGGCATACTGCATGTTCCTTCTTCTTCTGCGAGATCGCTTTTGTTGTAGAAACGGTGGCTTAAACTACTAAATATAATAGTGACCAGAGCACTCCGAAAGCGTATGTCTCCTCCGAAGAAAAGCAATGCTAACGAAAGAAAATTTGAATTTGCACTGAAGCTAGGACTTTATCATCACCAAAATTTGGTCTTTTGTGCCTCGCAACCGTAAATGCAGCTTCTGTAATTTTTTTGAACATTAGTCTGTAACTTTTTGAGCTAGGTTCTAACAAACCTTTTGATAGACATTAGTCAAACAAATAAACGTACAAACAGATCACCAATATGTAGTCACTAGTGTTTTTTTCATTTCTAACAATTTTTGCAAATTTGATAAAGATCCGTTTGAAACGTTTTAGGTTACGTTGCTGTCAAACATAAAATGAAACATAGCGACAAACAAATGGACTAACAGATCATCACAAAAATTTGGTCATTGGCTCTTCTGAACATTCCTAACAATTTGTGCTAATATCATGCAGATCCGTCCACAAAGTTTTGAGTTAGGTTACCCATAAAAAAAGGCAGACAAACAAGCAAACGGTTAAATGAATCTTCACCAACAGGTAATCATCTGTTCTTCCTAACAAGGTTGTCAATTTAGCGATGAAGTCGCTAAATCTACAGATTTTGAAACTCTGTTCTCGTAAAAATTTAACATTTAGCTTCTACAAGTATTCCTTCACGACCGCGACATATTTATCCACGTGATTTCCTTATCGCGCATTTATTTTGTGACCACGTTTTCTCGACCGCGCCAAATGTCTTCAAAACGACATAGCAGATAAACTTTATTCTGTCGTGTTTTGAAAGCTGCCGGCCACAGCATAAAAGAAGCTCACTACAAATTTCCAACATTTGGCTCTTATTAAGAAATGGATCGAAAAAAATGCACCGCAAAATATTGTGAAAGTAGAAGAAAGTTTAAGTAGTTGATGGTGCGATGAGCCCTTAGAGGTATATTCTGGCAGGCCTATTTGAGCATCACGCACCCAAGGTTCCCGAGAGCCTTATCCGCAGGAAATGTTGCAGCTTGCCGCAGTCCCTGTTAACGAGGTTAGTTTTGTGAAGTTAGGTAGGATCTCTTTCCTTTTTCTGTCCCGTGAGGTGGGCTGTCGATGGAGATAGCCGACCTAGTACGCGGGACATCTCTGGTCTCTCTCGTGTGGAAGGCCACAAAAGGGGCCGACCTTACTGTCAAGGTCAATGGCGAATCCAGGCCAGACATTCAAACCGTATTGGTCGCACTTGTGAGGTGCGAATTCCGATCAAAACTGGTGGTGATGCGATAGCCACAAATATTCTAATAGATTCGTAGTCCGAGGGGCGAGATTATTCAAAAAAATGCCTCCTCACATTCGAAATGTCACCGGTACAGAGACTGCGAAATTTAAACACTTACTGGATGCATGCTTACTGAAAGTGCCTGATAAACCTGCTGTAAGTGGCTACGTGAACTGTGGGGATAACTCGCTGTTAGCCACCCCGCTGGTCACGGACTGCAGCATCACCTCTGCGCAAGATGGGCGGCGTGCGTAACGTCGCCTGGACCTTGTCCGAAGTATCATCAAAGGTATCAAAGGTAAAGGTACCACTTGAGTGTCTCCTACTATACTTTGCGCCTTGTTTCCCTGCCCGTAGTAGCGCACGTGGCCACCACGCCTACCCAATATGCGGTATTTGAATACTGCACAAGTAGTTTCTCTGCTGAAACGCCTGATTTCGGCTGCGGAGGTTAAACGAAATATATAATAATAATAATGATAGTGGGATGAGCCACTGTAATACCTTATACGATGAAATTAAACATCAATAACGTGAATGCTAATGTTCTGTTTTCATTACATAATTGCCGTATATGTATTTGTGTGTATGTGTTTCTTCTAATCTGTTAGTTTTGAAATTATAAATAATTCAGTATGTAGCTACCTATATATGTAAATTATGTATATACCTTTGGATTTTGAAATAAAATTGACTAGGGTTACCAGTCTTTTAACGTACCCTTCATAACATTCTGTTAGTTGCCCCATGAAAAAATATTTTCTCTTAAGCAATTCAGCAAAGAAATCAGTCAGCTTTTAGCTAGAACTTATACTTTTACTCGTGATTTGGAGAAGGCGAGCTTTGACGACGGCGGTTTATCTTGGAACGTAGAGTGCGCGGTCGTTGAGGAATACCTGTAGCAGTATTTTCTGGACACATAGTGTTTTGCCACTTTAAGTGTAAATCGATAGGGAATACAAGCTTAAATGTTATGAAAAATTCACTTAGTGGCGCTAGAAATTACTTCAGTGACGGAATTTTGCCGTAAATTGTGTACAAATACGAGCAAAAATGCAATTTTTCGGCATCTTTTTATTCCTAGCAATATTTGAAGCTCATCTAGCGACATTTGACGAGCACCACCAGGCAACAATGTCTTTCAACTTGCCTAATAATTTCTGTATATTTCGTGAAGATCCGTCCATAACTTTTTAAGTCATCTTGGTGACAGACAGAGATAAAGAAACGGACAAGCTCGGCAAAAATGTAACCTGCTGGGCGGAGCTCTTAATGATCCTGCATAGGCACTTCACCTTCATTTCTCGCTCTCTAAGCGAGTACGGTGCTGGTAAGGAGTCTTAGGGTGCCCGCATGTAGAGGCGATGCGATCCTAAGCGATGTTGAAAGACCCCGCACAGAGAGGCAACGCGACGCGATCCAAGGCAATCCTAAGCGATGTTGAAAGACCCCGCACACAGAGGCAACTCGACGCGACCCGAGGCAATTCTAAGCCATATTGAAAGACCCCGCACAGAGAGGCAACGCGACGCGATCCAAGGCAATCCTAAGCGATGTTGAAAAACCCCGCACACAGAGGCAACTCGACGCGATCCGAGGCAATTCTAAGACATATTGAAAGACCCCGCACACAGAGGCAACTCGACGTGATCCGAGGCAATTCTAAGACATATTGAAAGACCCCGCACAGAGAGGCAACGCAACGCGATCCAAGGCAATCCTAAGCGATGTTGAAAAACCCCGCACACAGAGGCAACTCGACGCGATCCGAGGCAATTCTAAGCCATATTGAAAGACCCCGCACACAGAGGCAACTCGACGTGATCCGAGGCAATTCTAAGCCATATTGAAAGACCCCGCACACAGAGGCAACGCGATCCTAGGCGATTCTAAGCGATGTTGAAAGACCCCGCACACAGAGGCAGCACGAAGCGACGTTCATGGACGCTAAGGCTGTTATTCATGTCATTCTTTAATTATTAGAAGATATTGATTTAACTAAAATTTAATATGAACATATTACAATAAATCTTCGCAAAAATATTTTTGCATTATTGCTATCCAATATTTCATAATTTTGCTGCTTGCTGCCTCTTTTTGAAATCATCAACTTTGTATTTAACAACCGTTTATTTATATTTCGGGAGGAAATTTTCTATTGACGCAAAACAATCGCCTGGTGTTGCCTAGGATATTGTGACACTGCTACAACGGTATCGCTCCTTGTGTCGCGTCGCTTCAGTGTGCAGGGGGACCAGGCGATACTTCATAAGAATCGCTTGGTGTTGCCTCTGTGTGAAGGGTCACTATTGAATCAGGCAGTAAATAACAGAACTACAAATGGATCGCCTGTGTTAAGCAACATCGCGTCGCCTCTGTGTGCTTGGGTCAGAATTATTTACTTAGGAATTAGTGCAAAAGTAAGGCAGAAGCAAAATCGCGTCGTGTCGCATCGCTTCGCCTCTGTTTGCGGAAACCCTTATACTAGGACTTGTATTGTGATAATTCTCCCTGTGAATCATTACGGTACTGCAGCGGAAAAGCCTCCAGTGCCGATTATAACCAACTTTTCTGCATTAGGTGCAGTGCTTTTTACACAGCTAAACAATTGGCGAATAGACTAAGTTAAAGCTGGGTTAGCTTCCGAGAATACTTCTTGATTTAACCTCCCAAAACTTTTTAGTACCACTTTAGCACATTCACTGAAATGGCAACCTAGAGTTAGTCAGGGATAGCACACCTGGATATATATGCAGAATTTAGAATATTTCAAATTAGCAGAATTTCTTATTTCTTTGTGTTCTACGGGAAATGACTATAGTCATCGCAGGGCCTCGGTTCAAATATTCAATCAGTCTTTTAAAACGGGGAAGTTGCACAGGATCGGAAACTTGCCAACGTAACCTCAATACATAAAGGTGATAAGAAAATCCCTAGCAACTATGACCAGTCTGCTTTACCGCGGTCGTCAGCAAAACTATCGAACGTCTCCTGAAGAAGTGCATCACTCACCACCTGAGGATGCATCAGTTCATCAGCACGTCTTCCCGGATAGGAGAAGCTGCATAATTACTTGACTTCTTTTCGAAAGTTTCAAAAATCAGCGAGGAAAAAGAAAATCAGTGAACCTCGTATACCTTGACTTTCAAAAAGCATTTGACAAAGTCCCCCATTATTGTAAAATGAAATGAAAAAATGAAAAAAATGGAAGACCATGCCATTCGGGAATACTACTTACGTTGGATCTGTGCATGGCTCACTGGTCGGCAGCAGCGAGTGAAGCTGTAAGGCGAGACGAGGGACTAGCCGCCGGTCCCATCTGGTGTTTCACTAGGTAGCATGCTTGGCCCGCTCCTGTTCATAACTTACATCATTGGTATTGACTTTAATATTCCCAGTTATGTCGGTAAATTTAGAAATGACACTGAACTTTGTCATAGTGCTGTGTCGGACGACGTTACACAAGATCAAACAAGACCTTAACCGCCTCATGGGATGGACCGCAACGTGGGAGAAGAATCTTGGTGTTAACAAATGTTCCGTAATGAACGTTGGACAAAAGAATATCTTAGCCTAATTAGAAATGCACGGAATAGAATTAGCAGCAGTCACCAAACAGCATTACAGGAATAACTATCTCAATCTCAAACGCAGTCCGTAATAGACATCAGTGTTGGGCAAACAAAGTCATAGGATTCACTACAAGGAACTTTTAATACAAATCTAAGGACATAATCCTTTCTTTGTAAAATACTAGCGCACTCGCTTTTAGACTTTGCTGTTCAGTTCTAATAGCCACATCAGTGTAATGATCTACACAAAATAGAAGAATCCAACACAAAGCAAGAAAATTGATACATACCTCTGTTGCGAAACTTACCATACGACCGTCGCCTAAAGAAAGTAGGACTCATCTCTCTTGAGCAAAGACGAAATTAGGAGGCAGCTATCACAAACTTGCAAGTACTTAAATGGCTTTAGCGATGGGTCAACAACGAGACTTTTTGACAGAGACGTTGATGATCGCCTCCAAAACAACGAACAAAACTCAGGTATCAAAATCAAAGAATAACTAGGTACTCTAAGCCGGCACTTATTCCGTACTTCATAGTGAACATTTGGAATAGACTCCCCTTCGAAGTTGTCGGTGCAAGACAATCAACGAGTTTAAAAACCGTCTTGACATTGGGAGCAACACCCTCCACAGCTACAAATTCCTTCTCCAAGAATCACAAACTTGTACGGCCAAATCTTCAGAGGTCACCCTAATCTCTTGAGTCCCCGATGGCTACAACTAATCGTGCTTCCCGATCACATACAATGCCGGAAAAGGCTACTTTTGAAGACCACGTGGCTCCAATTGTTACCATAGGCAAGAAATAGAGCGGATGGGTGCTTCGAACGTTCTCTTCGCGAATGGCAGACACAATACTCACCCTGTGAAAACAAACAACTGATACTGCCATTGAAAAAATACTGTTTCATCTGTTTGGATGCCGAGCAAAGGGAAAAACCGAGAGCGCCTCAAGGCTATACAGAGATCGTCCACTGCTAAAAAATTCGAGGCATGCATAAATTAAACTCCCACGAAAGACTTGCCCAGCTTCACATGTACTCAATTCAACTGAGATTCGAAGGATTCGAGGCTTGGAAATTCGAGATGGAATTACTACCACTGCAGTGGCTACTCGCTTCAAGCCCTCCCGTTGGTCACGGAATGTTGCATCACCTCGGCACAAGGTGGCTGATGTAAGTAACGCCCCCTGGACGTCGTCCGAAAAAGCATGAATGTAAAGTAAAGCTTAGCTGAGTTTTTATCATCTTTTACTTTTTTCTTTCTCTTCGTCCTCAGATATCGACATCATAGGACATAGCGGCAATAGCTCAAAGAGGGCCGGAGCATTAGTTCCGGCCGCTCTCTAGGAATGGGTCTCTTGGTCCGTCTACTGCCAGCTGTGTAATCTAATATCCTATGCTGACAGACACGTACTCGTGTAGATACTTTTATAATGCTAATTTGGTCAGCCTTCACTCGATTCACTGCACTTGCCTTTTCCTCGCAATGTTTTACTCCGTTTTGGTTTTCTTGCCTATTAAACTATGGTCCATTACGAAATACAAGTAGGTGCATTCTTATATGTTAAGGTAACAAACAAAAAACTTTCTAGGCTGCTCTGTTTGCTCTTTCCAGGTACTTCTGCTCTTGTTTGAAAAAAATGTTAAGGAGCTGTCCCAACTCCCTTTACAGTTTGCATAATTACAGTGCATATCACACAAGGGATGCGATAACGCAGTTTTTATCGGTCGTGTGTGGCTGCAGTGGCACAAATTCCTTCCAGTAAAACCCCTGAATTTCCATGGCAGCCCGCGAAGCAGAGGCAGGCAGTAGGGTGGAGGGGGGGGGGGACTTGCATTACTGCGGTACAATGAGATCATAGCGACGGCTCGTTGAGCACACGCGCATTTGTACTGTGAATAAGGCAGCGTAAGCTGCTGGAGCGCTGCGTGCCTGAGAAGTAATGGGTAATTTGTGATCCAAATGAGGAGCGAGAAGCGCGTACTGCTGCTCCCTGCACTCGTGCTTCAGCCACTGCATCTAAGCCTCCTCTCTTTGGGGATTATCTCGCGCCGGGGGCGCCTGCGAGTATTGGTTTCTGTAAAGACTTCCGTGTTGGGTAGAAAGTGAGTGCTACTGACATGCTGCCGGGGGTAAATTACATGAACAAACGTACAGTGCACTGAAGTTGTGAAAGCTTAAGCGATTAGTGGAAGATGAATAATTGTATCGGAGGAATTATATCTTGTGCCGTAACTCCAGTACGCGCATCCATGATGCCATTTCCGTGGCGGCAGGCTTTGTTGAGCTGATGGTTTGCCGCCGGATATATCCCTTTAGATATCGTATCGCTTTTTTAAAAGCGACCTTGGCACTTGTCCGGTCTTTTTCGAGCCAGGCCCAAATTCTCCACGTTAGACCCTAAGTCTATTGCATCAAAGTCAACTTTCCCTTTCATTTTACGGACGATGTTATTTCCTGCGGCTGCCGAGCGCGTGAGCGGACGACGGACACCAACATAATGTCTAAACATTAAACAGTGGATCCCCTTAGCCCTTTCAAACTAATATGACGCTCTTTGTCTTTTATCATCAACGTCGTATACGCACTAAATGACCCATTCCCTCTTAAACGACCTTCACAGTGGGTAGTAAAACGCGTATTGTATCTAATATTAATCATCACAGATGGACCTCGATGCCTTTTATAGACGAACTCCTTATGACTGCCTGGTCGTTTTAGCAGCTTGAGAGCCTCTGCTTCTGAGTCCACTCGTCAGGTCCAGTCTTTGCCCTTGATGTGAGAACCGTGTACTGTGCGAAACGAGCGCCTAATTTTATGGAGGGATACTGGACCTGAGCGCGGCTCTGAGTGTATTTCTGTGTTCGTGTTAGCTGCTGCTCCTTCCGCTCGCTCCGTTTGATTCGCAAGAGAGGTATAGTAGTTCTGGGAAACGAATTGCTCCAGTGAAAGCATTTAGCATTTGCTGACGATACGAAGCTTTGTGCAGAATGCGACTTCCTGACTGTTATTCCCGTATAGCGCACTTGCTCGGGAGTTTAACACTACTCAAACAAATGAATTGTTGCTTGCATGCAACGCATTGATATGTAGGTGGTTCGTCTGAATTACACAGTTGCTCTGACAATTAGTATCACTACGTGCATGATTCTTGCCGGCAGGTTAAAAATTCGTAGGTTATTCATAGCATAAACTGATCTTTATATATCAGCGCCATCAGGACGAGTGAACGTTTGTGCTATAGCGAAGTCAATTTTAGTAAGACAGGTATACACGAGCTCATATAATCAAGCTTCTATATCCACAATTCAGACCGTGCGGGACGGCTCATTTTCGCTGGAGTAATCGCTGGGAATTTTAGTTTTTTTGTATTTCAAAATTTATTGTGTACCAACATTAAAAGAGTGGATACCCGCACTGTTCAAGTTCATTGATTGATAAATTTCGGTGTGTGTTTCTGTATTTGTCTTCGACGTTCCCCTTTTTACTCGATTATTTGGTTGACATCTTTCCATAAGAACTGGGCTTGGTAGAAGCAGATGCTCAAACCCGCCATATCCTGAGGGCAATGGTTTAGTTAGTGAGGTTCGTCCATCTCATCATGTCGAGTGCTGAGCTCATACGAAGACTCCTTAGCTGAAGGCCATCGGGCTATTTTTTTTTCCTCTCCTTGGTTCCTTCCAGTTTCATACTCTTCACTAGCTGGTGATGACTTTTGTTCTGTTCTTCCATATATTTCTCGATACGCTACTCCCATGAGCGTTCATCGTACGTGGGTACATCTTCGGCTACGAGTTCCATAGTTATGTCTGCATACACAGTAGCCCGTCCTCTTTGTCTCTTGGAGCATTTTTGTTGAACTAGGGAGGCTTAAATAAACCTATACATTACTAGATAAGTGATCTAAGAGCGCATACCTAGGCCAAGCAACGCAATGTTTACAAAGAAATAAGATTGCTCCTGAATCCGAGATTAATTTTTTATCGTCACTAAAATGTGTTGAACTGTTCCTCGTAACAATGCTGGCAGTATCTGTAAGTTTTTTGAATATTCGTTTATTTTGAAGTTTTGTTTTGACAAGAAAATTACAAACAGAAAGACCAACACACAAACCGACGGACGGATTATTTCAAATTAGTTAATTGTTTCTCTCAACATTCGCAACAGTTCCTGCAAATTTATTGGATATCTGGTCAAAAAGTTTCAGTTATTGTACTTGGAAAAAAGACAGGGACCAACAGACAAGCAAATCACTACAAAAATTTTGGAAGTTGCACTTCATAACATCCCTAACATTTCCTGAAAATTTTGTGAGGATCCGTTCATTACTTTTTGAGTTACGTTAACAAAAAAAAAGCAAAGAACGGTTGAAAGAATCTTCATCAAAAGTTAATCATCTGTTCCTCCTAATACACCGAACAATCCCTGTAACTTTAAGGAAGATCTGTCGACTGCGTCTTTACTTAGCTTTGTGAGAGGAAGACAGACAGATTCCTACCTCCGACTAAAACATAAGCTCCTTGGCGCAGGTAACAATCCCATTATCTTTTGCCTTTGGGTTTCCCATGCATGTGAGATGATCCTTTAAGCATATATATTCTGCGTTTTTTGCTGTACAACGTGTCCTTTTTTCTTCCCTAAGGATTACCAGTGTCATGGGAGGGGAGAATTAAATCGTGGAAATAACTAAACTTGTTATGTAGCTTGGGTGCAGAAATGCAACCTTTCGTCTTTCTAGCAGTCTTGTAACAGGAAGTTGGGAATATTTGATTCCCTGCGCTATCTGAAGCTTGATTCTCTTGTTATTTTCATGTTTTATGTGCTTCCATTTTCTTATTCTGATTTATGTCTCATGCGCGGTGACATTGTGTAGCATGGCAGCTCTTCATTGGTCTGTTGTTACTCCTCCCATAATATCTGATCTGAGATGTTATTTCTCTTACGTCTTTGTATCATTTGGAGCTTGCACAGAAGCTTTTAACTAGGTAAAGATACTCACTCAAAGGGAAAATCTTTCAATTTTATTAAAATTAGGAGACAAGGCTGGAGCTTTAGGTGTCGAGAATGCTCTTCTGTGCATCAATCAACTGCTAGACGTATATCATTGAGCTAAAGTTCTGTAATTGTATTATGTCAACTTTTAGCTAAACAAAACATCCATCTCCTCTCGATGGGATCAAGATGGACTTCGGTTTGTGAGGTTAGGTTAGTTGAGCTTCTCCTGTCCTATCTTAAGAGGAGTAGCGAATCCAGGAGCTCTCCATAGGTACGGTACCTTAGCCTAAGCTAGGCCTTTGGTATCAACTTAGCTTCTTTACTTGTTCCTGGGCGCATTAATCCTGTGAGGTAACACTCTCGTGCATGGGTTTTGCATCTCTCTTGGTAGAATTTGTCTCTTCATTTTCTCTTCTTAGAACTGCTAATTTTTATCTTGTAAGGAATGCTCAAAATGAAGCAGGAATATAAAGGGTGTGACTGAATTCCTTGAGCAAGTTTGAACCCACAGTTTCTTGTAATGAAAGAAGCAGATTTCACTCTATAGAGGTGCATCCGAAAGTGTTCCGTTTAAAAGTTTCGTTTCGAAGAGTTCAAATTTAAAAAGTGCGATTTACTGCACTGGCGGACAACTTCATTTTGCTGTGAAGACGCAACGTGTTGCATCAAATGTCCTTCGTGCAAGTCGTATGACGATGTAGTGCGTCCTATACGCTAATCTTCAACATTCTTTGCACATTCATAATCTACAGGGTTTAAATGTTGACGATTATGCCCGGCGTGTTCAATTTGACAGGTGGTTTTCACAAGAAAAAAATCCGATTTTACATCAAAAGTGTTTTCCACATATGTAGCAACATTCGCGTGAGAAACAACATGCTGCAAGCAAAATGAGCCTTTTTGGTGTCATGTTAATCCACACGCTACACGGCAAAGCAGTCACGAAGTTAGGTTTTCTGTAAATGTGTGGGCAAGCATTATTGCCATCTTATCTGACCTGCCCCTACATCGTGCCTGAAGGACTCACTGGACGCATTTATTGAAGGTTTCTTGGGGTATGGCCAGAGTTACTAGAAAGTTTTCCCTTGGCGAATCGCAGAGGAATGCAGTTTCAACAAGATGGTGCTCCGGTACATTTCAGTGTTCACGTTAGACAGTTAATGGATGAGCAGTTCCAAGACCGTTACCGTTATGTAGGTTGTGGCGGACCAATCTCTCGGCCACCACAGTCTCCTGACATGATGACTCTTAATTTCTACTTGTAGGAACTCCTTAAGTGTTTAGTCTACGAAACACAAGGTCTGTCCTAAGAAGAACTTATCGATAGGATTATTGAAAGCTGTACGAGGACTAGTGAATCTCCTGGCATCTTCGCGCGTGTTGGTCAGTCACTTCGCCAGCGCCTCCAAGCATGCATCGAAGCCGATGGGCGTGATATTGAAATCTGCTGTAGCTATCTAACCTAATTCTACCCCTGGATTCATGAACGTGATCATACCGAAGCTTGTTTTTACTTTTCATTTCCCCACCACTGCAGTAAATCTCATTTCACGAAATTTAATTTTTCGTTATTTTAAAACAAAACTCTTTCTGGCTTTCATCTACAGAGTGACAAATGCTTCTTTCATATAAGGAATCGTAAGTTAGAATTTGTTGACAGAATTCCGGGCACCCTGTATCATAATAATTCAGTCTCTTCTCTGAGGATGTGGATGAATAATGAGCCAAAGGTTACAATGAGACGCGGGAGTCCATTGGTTACATTACCTAGCATTGTAGTTTGACCTTTGGGACATTTTTCTGTCGTGTGCTCCTAGGATCTTCCATACCGTTATTGATCGTGTATGTTTATTGCTAGGCGTGAATTTTGAAAACTCGTAAGAGTTTTGGGACTTGGGGAACATCTATTACAGGAAATGAAACTCAAAACGAACGGACAGTATGAGCGTCTAGTTTTTTTTAATGCAGTAAAGGTCAATTACCATTAAAAGAGGACGGGTGCTGCTTTGGCCAATTTTTTTATGTTTATCATTGGTTTCTGCATAATTTTTCTGATGTTTTTGCAGGCTATACAAATACAAATGATTGAAATAGTACTTAGACCCATTCTATAATTGGGAACTCGTTTTCGCCTTATTAAAAATAGACTCATGTTCCCCCATTTAAACAGTTACTAATGATGGATGATAACGTTCCGATATGCTTGACTTACTGTCAACGTAGAGTTTCACTCAATAATCCTGTGGCAAAGCAATATAAAGTGATTTTATTCGTAAGCACTCTGCGTAATGAAGTAAAAATCCTTGCCTGAATTATGCCACACTTCTCACGCATTAGTCAGCAGGGAGTAAATTTAATTTCTGGAGTAATTTCCGTAGAGTTCGCTCCGTTTTAGCGTTCCATGCGCTTGTTCTGACGGATGGGCCGTAGTACTGCCCTAGATGTCTACCTTTTCATTCGCTCTCGTTTGATGCTGCTTTACAAGTAGGAGCTCAATTTATGTTGATATTATTCAATTATAGTAACGTATTATTCATTCATAGTAACGTTACTCTAGTTATTGTAGTTAGTTTATGGTGATAATGCCGTACGCAGGTTACATCGATTTTTAATTTCAACTTCGCTTAATACGATATCCGCACTCCTACTGATTTCTTTTTGTTCTTTGTTTTCTATCCGCTTGCTATGCGATGTTCGCCGGTTCATTGTAGAAACCCCCTCATGCATGGTTTCCACCTTTCTCTCGATAGTTAGCCCTGGGGGTATATTTCGGCGGGTCGTATCCCTGCCTTATTGCTGATGTTAGTTTGTTAGGTTAGGTAGTCTCTCTATACTTCCCCTTCTGTTTCGCGAGATAGTTCGCTTAATGGTAGTAAGCAATTCATCTCGTGCCCATTCATTAGATAAATGATAGAATAGGCAAGAATGTACTGTTCAAAGTATAGCTACAAAGAAAACAACCGTTTCGTTAAGTCCTGATGTGAACCGTTACTTTGGCAGACGCGTAGGATAAGTAGAGCTCAAGTGTCCATGTCGGGCAGCTTTCAACTCATCCTTTTCGTAAACTTTACCATACAGTACTCATTGCCAAGCAGCATCTGTGTCCCTCCAAAGTGATCTCGTTGGTCGCTCACTTAATGTTGGCCTGAATGTTCTAGTACTCGAGTTTCCCAAAGATTGCATTAGTCCGGCCGCAGGCTGCACTATACTTTACGGCTCGCTCAAAATCCGCAGGACATTGTATGACTGCACAATGAAACTTCAGTAAAATGAGCTCCAATTGACATAGGGAGCTCAAAAATGTTAGCTATTATTCGTGGTGGTGTGAGGAGTGTGTTCATCAGCAGGAAACACAAATTCGTAACTACAGGTAGTGGGTGTTGAATCACTGATTTTTAATATATACACCAAATTAACTTAAAGTTGATGATTTTTTTCTGCCTTTTACTGATGACCAATGCTCGTGCATCTATAACTAGTTTTTTTGCCTGATAATGTATTCTTTACGTAACCATGCACAGTTTATTTTTCATTTGAGGTCGCTATAGAGAACAGAAAAGATTTGTTTCGAAATTTCATCAGTTTCTCGTAGGACCTACATAGCTTTCTTTGGAGGCTGGGCTGCCAAGTCTGGTGTAATCTCTGGTGAGGCTCATGTTACTGTGCAAAGAAATGGGAAGGCTAAGCTGGTAGATAAAGTTTTCAGTGGAAATGGCCTCAGTTTCAGTTGTCTATTGAGAATCCTTTGTTTTGCTCCCCAACAGATCAAGAGTTTCACTATTCAATTGCTAAGAAATTTCAACTTGTGTAAGTTCAGCGCGGCTGCAACGCATCAATTTTGACTTTGGCAGACGCTCCTCGGACTAAATGAGGAAGCAGATATGGGAACTCATTTAAAGTTTAGAGCTCATTCAGCTTAGTTAGAACTGCTTGGTGTATCTAAGTAAAAATATTTGAAAGCGGGTTGGCATCCATGCTCTTATTTGAAGTCTGAATGGTAGATGAAAAGTTTTGAGGGAAATAAATAGTTGCATCCGTGGGCTGGTATCATTTATATACTACTAGCAGATGTTCGAAAGAGGTGCTGATGTGGATGCAGATACGGATATCCGCCTCACCACCAACTGACTGTCAGGGTTCTCTGAGGGCGGACGGTCCGGCCCGTATAGCTCTCGCGGGCCGTCCGGCTTGCGTGGATCGGCCTCCTCTGACTGGCCGGAGCAATAAGATGCCTCTGCGGACGGTCCCGGTATTACTCGCTGGCCATCCGGTTTGTGCTAAGCGGCCTGTAGCTGTTGGCCTTAGCGGCTAGCTACTTTGGCTACCATCGGCTTCCTTCCTTACGCGTCAGACTATGGCAGACCTTGGAAAGACCGAGGGTGCAGCCGTCGCCGTTTGGTTCTGCTAACGCTTTAGCGGAGGCATCCTAGGAAGACCTGGGAGAGCTCTCTACGCCGTTTTAGTCCGTTTCAGTCCGCATGTTACCTACTGAAGCGTAACATGTCCTTCGAGAAAAAACGTAGCTTCAAAGGTAGCAAAACAAAGTACGTAGTAGAAACCCGTTATTTTTCGGACCATATTTGCTAAATCGGATGGGACTCCGCCTTACACATCAAACAGCATAGGATGAAGTACAAGATATTTACTTAATTCTATACACTGTAGAAGGATTGAACATATACTGATATAAATTTGATATAGCTAATACTAGTTAAAGCTACACATACGAACATTTATTTCTTTCGTATACAGTGGACAACATTAGAGGTTAAACATAAGCGTGACATATGAATTCAAGCGGTGACTTAACTTAAATACTAGGGTGCGCGGTACGACCATGGAAGCGCAATGCACCTACCAGGCAGTAGCACGCATGGCAGACGGTAGGACTACTGAGTGAGGGTGGTACTGAGCAGCATTTAGGGTGATTAATGTAGGATGGCAAGTGGGCACCTGGCGTGGCATGACCCACACACCCTCTCACGAAGGCAGTATGTACAACACTTGGGAAGACAACTTAGATGGTGCTTTGTTGTTAGGGACAGCGCTTGCACACATTTCAATCCAAATGAGAATTTGCAGTTTTTAGTACTATGGATGAGTTTAGTGCGCAGTGACAAACCTACTCATCCCCGCCTCCTTTGCTGCGAATGCGAATCGTTATCGGATTTTACAGTTCCGACATCCGCGGATGCGATTGCGGATGTTACCATCTTAGCATCCGCGGACGCGGATGTGAAAAAATGGGCGGATGTTCCGCGGATGCTGATATTTGCCCATCACTATTATATACTAAACTATGTAAAAGCCTGTACTTTAATTGGTAAGATGCTGAAGTGGAGGAACTCACTGATAAATTTCCAGAAATGCATACATTTCTTTTACGGCGCAGTGCTTTTTATTCACTCCTCACATATCGACACACCTGACTGACAAGGTTACATTATTGGAACTGCCTAGTGATAAATATTTTTTCAACTGAACTATTCTTCCAAGTGTTGTGGTGTTAGAGTGGTAGGGAGTTGTAGTTTTAGGGTGTATGGTGCCTTACACCTTTGATTGTCGGACTCGGAACATCTACGATCATATTCAAGTAAATTCCCCTATGAGGAAGCTGCTGCTGCCTTGAATTGGCCATTCTCGTTGTTACCGAGTAGTGTATTCTGCCGAGGGTTGTCAGTCATAAGGATCATGAGGAGTCGGAGGTTTGGGTGCAGTGAGTCGGACACTCGCTGATGAGAAGAGTTGGAGTTGATACCTTTCGACTCTGCAATCCCAATCTTTCCTGCTGCATGGACGGTACATGGCAGCATAAGCAAATATTTGAAAGTGCAGAAGCTTTTTCTCATGAAACGACATGCGTGCAGTGCGCCTTGATATATTGTTTTCCATACCATCCTTACATTTGATTTTTCCAAAAGCAGTGCATTCTAAAACTCATTTTTCTAAGTCACAAAAGCACCCAGAAGCCTATATAAACACTGCCTATAACTTATTGATCCGTAGTATTAGCGTACAGTTCGTGCTTGGTGTGAGCCAAGCACTCAGGGGTATATTCTGGCAGGCCCTTTCCCTGTCAGAATATATAAGGGCATCACTCACTCGGGAGCTGACTCCGGTGCCTTTTTGTCAGGAGATGCTTCAGCTGGCCGCAGTTGGTGCTGACGAGGTTAACTTTGTAGTTAAGCTCTTCAAACTTTTCCTTCTGCGTCACGAACTGGGCAGCCCTAATATTCGTTCGTAATCGACCCATCCCCTGGAACTCCCGTTTGCTCTTTCGTGGGGGTTCACGGAAGGGACTCTCCGCACAGGTGTTTCTTTCTTCTGTCATCTTCTTCTCTTTTCGATTTTCGTCTCTTCACTGTGTGAGTGTGGATGAGAAAATTCTTTCAGCCGTGCCGTAGGGTTGGAGATGCTTTGCTCCTTGTTTCCTGTGAGTCAGTAGCCTATTTACCACTCGAGACCATATAAGTCATCTGAATTCGTATATAATCTGAGACCTTCCGGCAGAAAACTGAGGTATAAATTATTGAGCGATCGACGCCAGGCGGGTGTATTGCTTACAGCGCTAGTAAACCCATTTTCAAAGCTTCTTCTACTACTTGGTCTGAGCCAGGAGCGAATGCCAGAATAAAATCATAAAAAACGTGATGCATGCTCTAGTTCCCATATTATTTGCATTTTCGTAAGTTATTAAGCGTCGGATATCCATAAAACTAGTATGCTCTCGGAAACATACAGCCTGCAGTGTAGCTCAATATCACGCGACAATAATTATGACAGTTACGGAGTTGGACAGACACTGCCCGGGCTGCGCCCACACGCAGCTAGAGACTGACACTCGTCAATACCTACGTCCTCTCTTCCGCTTAGCTACAGCGTACAGTGAAAACCCTTCGTATTTTCTTTCGTAGTATCTAAATGTGACTTCGCTTCAACAGCTCATTATTTATTTCACACAACGAACGCACTATATTTTAGCTCCGGCATGCCATGTGTCACGAATGTGGTTATTTAATTTTCCCTGTTCAGAACGCTTTCCTCCAGCAGCAACGTCCTGTCTCGTATGCGCATCGAGAAAAACTCATCATATTTGGGCGCAATATCTACAGCAGCTTTTCTTAAAAAACAAACATCTCTTTGTTGTCCGTTCGTAGTATTTGCATGCCTTTCGGCAGAGATGCTGTAGCATAAAAAGATTCCAGTCTTTCTAAGAAATTTCAGTTTGCGGGGTTCCCCAGGAACCTAGCCAGCGACCAGCTTCAGCTCACCGTCTGTGTGTTGTGTTTTGTGCAGAGGCGGAGTCTTGCCTGCTGCTGTGAGCTGACTCTTCCATCATCTCCAGGTCAGTACTGCCTTGTATTTCAGCTAGCGGACAATTTACAGTCTTGTATCCGAGGAAGCGGCAGCCTATAGAGTGATGAGCTCACTATATTGTACGTTGTAGGTTTAAATGCCAGCCCAGGCAAGCGAGCTCTTGCGGCGTTTGATGTGCTGACTCAGCATTTAAAATCTGCACAGCTGCCGTGATAGTACTGACTTCTCCCAGAAGTGGAGAGGGAAGGGAGCATAGGTCGTTGCGTAAGAGCCTTGAGTTGATGGCGTCAAAGCTCTTGACGATCCGTGGTCGACTGCAGCCGTGCAACCTGCACTTCTCTCGGGCCAGTTGGCCTATATCTCCATACGAACCAGTGCGTGTGGGTATCCTAGCAGGGGGCGTGGTCACGAGGTGCGGCGCAGTTCTGCTTCACTACTTCACAGCTTGGCTTTAAGACCTCATCGTACATCAGCATTTGGACTCTTGTGCAATGCCAAAATACATAGAAGAAAAAGAATTAAGTGTCAAGGGATGTTGTCTCACTCGCTGCAGAAAAATTGCATGTTCTATCTTAAGCCAGAAAGGGTCTTGGTGCTTGGTAACGAGAGTTCAATATGTCTTTCACTCATATTCTATTGGGTGGGGCCTCCCGTCAGTGATGCCTGAGCTCAAACAATCTGGTTGACTACAGTCGTGCACTCCTGGGGCCTAGCGATCGTCTCTCTGCGTTCCTAACCAGTGCTTGTCAGTTTCGTTGCTGGAGACAATATTAACTTTACCTTCAATGCAGGCAAATCTTCAATGTTTAAGCTGATATGTAAACAGAAAATACTGCAAGGTACCTTGTTCTGTAGTACGTACCTCTCTTAGACACGTATAGCCTGGGGTTCTATCTGAAGGCGTTAGGCTAATTAGATTCGCGAATCGTGTATTTCAGACATAGTGTGTTGAGTGTCGTTCCCTAAATATATACAGGTTAATTTAGCCTCATTCCTACCTCTGTTGTATCTTTCGTGCTTATTATAGCCACTTGTTTCGTTCTTTCATATTATTTTACTTCAAACCCGCAATGCCTTATTTGTTTCACCGAATAGCTCTAAGAATCTGTGATTGAAACCAACCGCGCACTCCTATGGGGCCCTGGCAGGCACCTATCCGCAGCATGAACCAGGGCTCGTGAATTTTGCATTCGCGTGTATTTTCATTTTTATGTTGTCCCATTGCTTCCTCCTCACTTGCATCGCAGTATAGATGCTGAGAAAATGAGAGCTTAAATAAGGTATTTATTAAAAGCAATAGCAATACCAACATCTTGCACTAGAGAACCCCACTTCATGTAGTTCAATATTAGCATAAAATTCGATTATTGCCGTCACGTTTGACACGGAAGCCACGATAACTATGGTAATGTAATATCATGACTGTCATCGTGTTTGCATTCATAGAAAGTGGTCACTACTCTGAACCCTGAATACTTCCTAAATGTAGCTATTGAAGATGAGCACGTTTCTAATCCGAATTAGAGCAGGAACTGAAATGTAGATTCCATTTATCACCAGATATTAGTTTACGCTTAATTTACGTTGTTACACATTTAAATCAGGAAAACTGTTTTCAATGATTTCCAGAATGTTTAAAAAATTCTTCATGCTGAATCGCGCTTGAAGATACTATTTTTAATTTCTGATATACAACATGACTGGTTATTTAATATTAAAAATGCTATATTTTCTTTTGTGGCAGTATGATATGGACAATATTAAGTAAATGAATGAAGTAGCTCATTGGAATAATTATTGTTTCCCAAGTACCGTCAAGTCCCGCTCACCATACGTGACATGATTAACCTAGCCCGCAACTCCTCACGTTAATCGGCTTTTCCTGTATAATTTCTTCTTGTGATATTTGTGAAAGACGAACATCTGCAATGAATTAACGTAACCCTCAACTGCTCTTGTTAATCGGCTTTTCCTCTCTATTATTTTGTACCAGCTAAAGTTATTTGTAACGATGAAAGGCAGCAGCCAATGAGCGCTGGCTCCCAACTGCTCAGGGGAATTGGAATTTACTTGTATATTATTTCGAAGGAGTTTGGAGGTATTTGTAAACGAAGGAGCTAGAGCGCCAATTAGGACTCCCCTGAGCCCCTTTCCCTTGTGCAGCATTCTAGTAATTAATTGCATCGATTAGGACTTCCTAATCCTATCAGGAGGACCTAATTCCCTTGGGCGCCAGCGCCCTGAGCCTCTTAAACGATTTTCTTAAGCATTTACTGTGCAGCTTCTGCTCCCCCGCTGCTGCGAGTGCTTCTTGCTGTCAAGGCAGCTAGCTCCTAGTTTGTTTACGTGACCGCTACATGTGCCACGGTCAACTGGTGCAAGTATGAATTTTTTCAGAAGTATATATATTGACTGCCTCAACGTCAAGACGAGGATATGGGCTCTCAGTCTGTAGATCAGGATAGATAAATCTGACCACACCTTACTTAAGGTGATGAACCGCTGTGGTTCTGACTACAAACTATTATGTACACTCAATGGCAGCGCATACTGTTACCAAACTGGGACAGAATAATGGACCGAAACGCAGTGTAGTTTGTAATGATGGTAATACCCGGTCTTTATGGCTAGTATACAATTGTACATTACTCCTGTGATAAGCTGTACTTGTACGAACTCCTGACGTTTACCCAATAGCGTCTTTCTTCTATTTATGAAAGTAATAAATGTGGACTAGCACTCGGAGAAAATGGAGGCATACTCTTGTCTCAAACAAAACTAGAGCTCTCTGTCACATTGGTTCTGAAACAATGATTACCTCCGCCAAGGATGTTATGGTTTCGTCGGCGTTGTCTGTCTATTATTGTCTGTCGCCAAGATAACTCAAAATGTTATTATCAGATTTGGACGAAATTTGCAGGGATTGTTAGGTATATTGAGAGGAACAGATGATTAACTTTTGGTGATGATCCGTCCATCCGTTAGTTTGTTTGTCTGCCTCATTTTTCTCAATGCCACAACTCAAAAAGTTATGGACGGATTTTTATGAAATTTACATGAGATGTTAGGTACATCCCAAAGAGTAAGTGACCAAATTTTTGTGATGATCGGTTTGTTCGTTCGTTTGTTTGTCACTGTTTTTGATTTTATGCTTGTTAGCACAATAACTAAAAAATAATGAATGAATTATATGAAATTTATAGTTGTTAGTAATGTTAGAAGACATATATGATTGAATTTTGTTACAGATCGGTTGGTTCGTTTGTATGCTTGGCGCATGTTTGTCATAATGTTTGTTAGCATTATAACTCATTAAGTTATGAACGGAACTCTAAGAAAATTACTGAATATGTAACACTGTTGAAGGGCACAAACGATTAGATTTTGGTGTTGATACAAAGAAAATCATGGTCTCCGAACCAATTTTATTCTTTCTTAAAAGTTGCCGTGCTTGGCGGAAGTATGTGCTCTCAGAGTGTTCTAATTTTCTCTGTATCAACACCAAAATCTAATCATTTGTGCCTATTAACAGTAACAGTTGAATCGCCTCGCTGCGTATAGGGTGGTTAAACACTGAATCTAATAATAATAATAATTTCTGACAGAAAAATTGTAAATGCTTGTTTATGTAAGGCTAGGAGAGGCAAGGTTACGGTCGGCAAACGTTCTAATGAATTTTTATTAAAATATTTTATTTAGAACGTTATGGGAACCAGTCGTTTCTTTTTTATTTTATTTTCGTTAGGCTTGCTTAGGCATGTTCAGGTTAATTAAGTTAGACATGGTTAGGTTAGCTTATTATAAGCCGATTACACTTGAGCCTATAATTAGTTGTTAAAAAAACACATTCAAACCCCTTGAGACAAATAACGCCTGAAGAAAAATACACTTACACCCTATTAAGGCTAATAATAAACCCGCATATAAGCCGATCAAGGTCTCGATGTGGGGACCCAAAGATCACCACGCCTCAACTCTACCACTAGGCCACTACAGCGTAAAAGCATCGCAAGCACGCGAAGTGTTGGTGCTGCCCGCTGTGTCATGGCGAAGATACGTCTAGCGGAGCCGTACCTGCCTGTGAAGGAGCTCATCCGTCCACCCTGAACAGTTTATATCCTGAAAATTATATGTGTATAGCCACTAAAAAGTTTAAAAAGTTTTTGGGAATGTAAAAACAGCTGGATGTCCAGTAATTATATCACGTGTTTTGTAAATCGTGTTTCAATACTCTGTCCAAATTGTATTTAATAAATAAATTGTTAAATACAGTAAAGAAAAGATACATTTCGAAAAAAATGGTTGTAGAACTTTTCTACATCTGTACGCACGCATGGGAATCTAAGAATAAAGCGCCTGATTTCAAAATGTTGTTGAATAATTGAACCGTAGCATTTTCGAGAGATAGACGAATTTTTGTCTACAAGTCAATTATTATTGTCTTGAGATGGCATCATCTAAAATTGAAGAGTACGCTGAGAAGCATATTAGAAATTTGGTAACCCCACGACGCGCGTTCCGCCGTACCTCGGCTCATCAGGTGGGAGGTCGAAATTTTCGCAAAATTCAACGTCTTCAAATTCGACCATCTTCGACCTCCCACCTGATGAGCCGAGGTACGGCGAAACGCGCGTCGTGGGTAACCAGTTTCTAATGTGCTTCTCATCGTATTCTTCAATTCAATTATTGTATACAGGCCGGTGCAATTACTAGAAAATCGGTAAATTATTGCTGCGGCGCTCAACACCAAGAATTCAAATAAGAATGTTGTCTAAACTACTATGTTATGAATATAGCAACTAGTGGCTTCGCCCCAGCTAACAATAGTTTGAACTAACTAGCGTAGACCGCGAAACTTTTAATAAATTGCCAGTGAATGAAGATGCACATTATTAGATGTTGCTTTGATTACGCTAGCAAATCCCACTAAGCTTCCGACCCACTTCTTGATGTGAACATTAAAGATGGGTTTTCATATCGAACCAAAGTTACACTCGGGTGGGTGCAGACCCCTGCTATAAGCGACGTAATGTAATGGATACAAAGATTGACAGGTAAACGGAATTACTGTTCATCACTTATATTTAATAATATTTTTTTCGTGACATTCCTAGCACTTCCTGTAAGTTTTATAAAGATCGCATTACAAAGTTTTTGGTTATGCTGTCAGTAGACAGCGGGCAGATGGGTGGACAAACAGACTGATGAATCATCACCAACATTTTATTATCTGTTGCTCATGATATTCCTAACAGCTTCTGCAAATTTCGTGAAGATCCATCGCTAACATTTTGAGTTAGTGTTAACGGACACAACTCAGACAGATGTCAAGGCATCCACCAGAACCCTCATTACTTGAAACCTCCAGCGCAGTAGACCAGTAAGTCTCTCGACACTTGCTTCGGCATTTGTAGGTATCCCACCGAATCAGGTGACAGATTCATACCCTCGCTTCTAAGCTGTTTTAACGTACTATCTGCGGATATAAACGGAGTTATACTATGTGGTATATTTGAAATATTAGACACGTGATGGCAGTAACTAAGTCTTGTTGTGGTGGTGTTTGGGGTACCCAATTAGTTGTTCAAACTCCACGCGCAATAATTCTTAAATTTTACGCGGCGTGTGTTTTATCATGGTGCCTTGCGTCTGTAAATCCAGGCATAGTTACTGATCGTATCTGCCCTGTTATTTCTTGGTTCACCTGGGCTTTCAGGTGTTTATGACACAACACATCCTGCTAGCTGACGATTTCAAAATGCACTCTGAACACCTCAGTACTCCGCACTGTTTGTTAGTTCACCGATCCGCCACGCTCGCTAATACGCAGTTCGTCATTGCCACCTCTGCTGAATCGTCCTTGATCTCTTCAGTGCTGAATCGCCTTTGTCTCTGTAGTGCTGGAGCTGCCTCGAAGTCCGCTGCATCTGATTGTTGCAAGTTCTGTCAGATTCATTCCAAATTTCAATTTACAAGCGTTTTATCGCAACGATTGTAAAGATAGATTCTGCACTACATAAAAGTTGTAAAATTTTTCTTAGACGAATTTTGGCTGAAGGTAACTGTTCCACTGCGCATTTCTTATTCTTCAATAAATATTGAGTTCTTTTCATGCTTTGCTAAGTGAATTTGCACAGCAGGGGCTGAATATAATAGACAGATGGTGATCCGTTCGTTTGGTCACCTTGGCCTGCCCTCTAGTCCTGACTACAGACAGACGAACTGACGTATCATCACCAATATTCAATTATTTGTTACTTTAAATATTTTTAATAATGTAAATAAGATTCGTCGATAACTTTTTAAATTAATGTTACTAACAGACAACAGATAGAGAGACCTACTAACTCGAAGATTTAATTGTTTGTTTCTCTGGACATTCTGACAGTTCTTCTAAATTTCATAGAGATCCGCACAAAACTTTTTGAGTTTTGTTGCTATCAGACGAATAAATAAACGCCGAAGAATACTTAATGTCTTCAACGGAGGTTCTTAAATCAGGATATTACTTTGAGACACCAGTTTCATAATTTAGAATCTGGGTGACTGCATGGAGAGCATTGAGTGGATTTTCTGTCGTAAACAATATTTCAGCTAATAATTCTCAGATCCTGCACAAGAAATTTTGATTATAAATCACTTATATCGCTGAGTGGAAATAGTACAGACTCGAAAAGAAAACTGTATCATCTGCGTATAGAAAACACTGCATGCAAATGCTAGTTGTCATTAGAAGAAATTGAATAACAATGGTCCTTGTACAGAACCTTGGACTACTTCCTCCTCGATATACAAAAAACTTGTGATCTAATAGTACTACAGAGTAGACAGTTGTTCCTCTTGGACAAGTATATATGTCTTAATACTCTGTTAATGAACGACCTTTATCTTAATGTTCATAAATATCTGACTTCTAAAATCTATACTTTAATGTTGTGTTTTTACGCTAACCGAACTCTCACTGGCTTTAATTTTGTAGATGTGATGTCGGTCAACATTTTTTACTCGTATAAAGTCGAAGCTTTAACTGATCAAATCGCTTCTTAAGTGATTTTATGGGGGTTGCTATTTCAGGATCAATTGTTATTATTGTAACAATAAGAATAGGTTAAAGCTTGTAGAATTCTTTCCTTTGAGCGAGATAATATAATGCGATTGGAAATAATAATTTATCTGGAACCCATTGGCACTGGCTGGTTGATTTACCCGTTTAATCCTCAAAAATGTGTTTGGCTCAACCATTGGGTCACGTGACTGATTTTCCTGTGCTTTGCACCGTTGTTCTGTTCGTTTCTCTTAAAAGCTGCTGTGCGTACGCTTTTCACTGTTACTGCCATTTATGAAGATCTAAATGTGTAGGTTTATCTTTTTCTTGGCGATCCATACTTCCTTGATTTGAATATGCTGTGTAGTCGCTGCCGTGCATTAAAGCCTGCTTCTAATTAAGGCTGCGATCTGAATAAATAAGATCACTAATGAGAGCAATAACGCAAGCGGCGCTGGGGGACTATAAGGGTCCTCCATCAAGAGTCCTACAGAGTCCCACGCGGCTGACGGCGCGCTGGAAGGCTGCCAGCCGAAGCCGAGGCCGCGGGGTTGTTTTGCAAGTCCCCGGCCGCTCGATTCGATGAGGTGCTTCATTCCATTCAATATTGCAGCGCAAGACGATACGAGCGCTCGTCTTGAGGCAGCTGGACAATGCCTGCTTCCGCGCTACAAATGGAGGCGTCTGCAATGAAAGTGTTGTTGAAAA
>LQNS02278094.1:46338145-46353927 GCA_001587735.2 Parhyale hawaiensis | reverse complement strand
TACCTACTGAAGCGTAACCTGTCCTTCGAGAAAAAACGTAGCTTCAAAGGTAGCAAAACAAAGTACGTAGTAGAAACCCGTTATTTTTCGGACCATATTTGCTAAATCGGATGGGACTCCGCCTTACACATCAAACAGCATAGGATCAAGTACAAGATATTTACTTAATTCTATACACTGTAGAAGGTTTGAACATATACTGATATAAATTTGATATAGCTAATACTAGTTAAAGCTACACATATGAACATTTTATGGCAATAGCTCAAAGAAGCCGGGGTGTTAGTCCCGGTGTCTCTTTGGGAATGGTCCTCTTGGTTCGTCTACTGCCGCCTATCTAATCTAAAAAAAAATTATTTCCAGTAGCACGCCAGTAGCACGCATGGCATACGGTAGGCCTACTGAGTGAGGGTGGTACTGAGCAGCATTTAGGGTGACTAATATAGGATGGCAAGTGGGCACCTGGCGTGGCATGACGCACACACCCTCTCACGACGGCAGTATGTACAACACTTGGGAAGAAAACTCAGATGGTGCTGTGTTGACAGGGACAGCGCTCGCACACATTTCAATTCAAATGAGAATTTGCAGGTTTTAGTACTATGGATGAGTTTAATGCGCAGTGACAAACCTACACATCCCCGCCTCCTTTGCTGTGAATGCGAATCGTTATCGGATTTTACAGTTCCGACATCCGCGGATGCGATTGCGGATGTTACGATCTTAGCATCCGCGGACGCGGATGTCAAAAAATTGGCGGATGTTCCGCGGATGCTGATATTTGCCCCTTACTATTATATACTAAACTATATAAAAGCTTGTATTTTATTTTGGTAAGATGCTGAAGTGGAGGAACTCACTGATAAATTTCCAGAAATGCATACATTTGTTTTAAGGTGCAGTGCTTTTTATTCACTCCTCACATATCGACACACCTGACTGACAAGGTTACCTTATTGGAGCTGCCTAGTGATAAATATTTTTTCAACTGAACTATTCTTCCAAGTGTTGTGGTGTTACAGTGGTAGGGAGTTGTAGTTTTTAGGGTGTATGGTGTTTACACCTTTGATTGTCGGACTCGGACATCTACGATCATATCCAAGTAAATTCCCCTATGAGGAAGCTGCTGCTGCTGCCTTGAATTGGTCATTCTCGTTGTTACGGAGTAGTGTATTCTGCAGAGGGTTGTCAGTCATGAGGATCATGAGGAGTCGGAGGTTTGGGTGCAGTGAGTCGGACACTCGCTGATGAGAAGAGTTGGATTTTATACCTTTCGAATCTGCAATCCCAATCTTTCCTGCTGCATGGACGGTACATGGCAGCATAAGCAAATATTTGAAAGTGCAGAAGCTTTTTCTCAGGAAATGACATGCGTGCAGTGCGCCTTGATATATTGTTTTCCATACCATCCTTACATTTAATTTTTCTACAAGCAGTGCATTCTAAAACGCATATCTCTAAGTCACAAAAGCACCCAGAAGCCTATAAAAACACCGCCTATAACTTATTGATCCGTAGTATTAGCGTACAGTTCCTGCTTGGTGTGAACCAAGCACTGAGGGGTAGGTATATTCTGGCAGGCCCTCTCCCTGTCAGAATATATAAGGGCATCACTCACTCGGGGGCTGACTCCGGTGCCTTTTTGTCAGGAGATGCTGCAGCTGGCCGCAGTTGGTGCTGACGAGGTTAACTTTGTAGTAAGCTCTTCAAACTTTTTCTTCTGTTTCACGAACTGGGTAGCCCTAATATTCGTTCGTAATCGACCCATCCCCTGGATCTCCCGTCTGCTCTTTTGTGGGGGTTCACGGAAGGGACTCTCCGCACGGGTGTTTCTTTCTTCTGTCATCTTTTTCTCTTATCGATTTTCGTCTCTTCACTGTGTGAGTGTGGATGAGAGAATTCTTTCAGCCATGCCATAGGGTTGGAGATGCTTTGCTCCTTGTTTCCTGTGAGTCAGTAGCCTATTTACCACTCGAGACCATATAAGTCATCTGGATTCGTATATAATCTGAGACCTTCCGGCAGAAAACTGATGTATAAATAATTGAGCGATCGACGCCAGGCGGGTGTATTGCGCACAGCGCTACTAAACCCATTTTCAAAGCTACTTCTACTACTTGGTCTGAGCCAGCAGCGGATGCCAGAATAAAATCATAAAAAAAACGTGATGCATGCTCTAGTTGCCATATTATTTGCATTTTCGTAAGTTATTAAGCGACGGATATCCATAAAACTAGTATCCTCTCGGAAACATACAGCCTGCAGTGTAGCTCAATATCACGCGACAATAATTATGATAGTTACGGAGTTGGACAGACATTACCCGGGTTGCACCCACACACAGCTAGAGACTGACACTCGTCGATACCTACGTCCTCTCTTCCGCTTAGCTACAGCGTACAGTGAAAACTCTTCGTATTTTCTTTCGTAGTATCTAAATGTGACTTCACTTCAACAGCTCATTATTCATTTCATACAACGAACGCACTATATTTTAGTTCCGGCATGCCATGTGTCACGAATGTGGTTATTTAATTTTTCCCTGTTCAGAACGCTTTCCTCCAGCAGCAACGTCCTGTCTCGAATGCGCATCGAGAAAAACGCATCATATTTGGGCGCAATATCTAAAGCAGCTTTTCTTAAAGAACAAACATCTCTTTGTTGTCCGTTCGTAGTATTTGCACGCCTTTCGGTAGAGATGCTGTAGCATAAAAAGATTCCAGTCTTTCTTAGAAATTTCAATATGCGGGGTCCCCCGGGGACCTAGCCAGCGACCAGTTTCAGCTCACCGTCTGTGTGTTGTGTTTTGTGCAGAAGCGGAGTCTTGCCTGCTGCTGTGAGCTGACTCTTCCATCATCTCCAGGTGAGTACTGCCTTGTATTTCAGCTAGCGGACAATTTACAGTCTTGTATCCGAGGTAGCGGCAGCCTATAGAGTGATGAGCTCACTATACTGTACGTTGTAGGTTTAAATGCCAGCCCAGGCAAGCGAGCTCTTGCGGCGTTTGATGTGCTAACTCAGCATTTAAAATCTGCACAGCTGCTGTGATAGTACTGACTTCTCCCAGAAGTGGGGAGGGCAGGGGGCATGGGTCGTTGAGTAAGAGCCTTGAGTTGATGGCGTCAAAGCTCTTGACAATCCGTGTTCGACTGCAGCCGTGCAACCTGCACTTCTCTCGGGCCAGTTGGCCTATATCTCTACACGAACCAGTGCGTGTGGGTATCCTAGTAGGGGGCGTGGTCACGAGGTGCGGCGCAGTTCTGCTTCACTACTCCACAGCTTGGCTTTTAAGACCTCATCGTACATCAGCATTTGGACTCTTGTGCAATGCCAAAATACATAGAAGAAAAAGAATTAAGTGTCAAGGGATATTGTCTCACTCGCTGCAGAAAAATTGCATGTTCTATCTTAAGCCAGAAAGGGTTTTGGTGCTTGGTAACGAGAGTTCAATATGTCTTTCACTCATATTCTATTGGGTGATGCCTCCCGTCAGTGATGGCTGAGCTCAAACAATCTGTGGTTGACTACAGTCGTGCACTCCTGGGGCCTAGCGATCGTCTGTCTGCGTTACTAACCAGTGCTTGTCAGTTTCCTTGCTGGAGGCACTATTAACTTTACCTTTAATGCCGTCAAATCTTCAATGTTTAAGCTGATATGTAAACAGAAAATACTGGAAGGTACCTTGTTCTGTAGTACGTACCGCTCTTAGACGCGTATAGCCTGGCGTTCCATCTGAAGGCGTTAGGCAAATTAGATTCGCGAATCGTGTATTTCAGACATAGTGAGTTGAGTGTCGTTCCCTAAACATACAGGTTAATTTAGCCTCATTCATACCTCTGCTGTATCTTCCCTTTCGTGCTCATTATAGCCACTTGTTTCGTTCTTTCATATTATTTTACTTGAAACACGCAGTGCCTTCTTTGTTTCACCGAATAGCTCTAAGAATCTGTGATTGAACCCAACCGCGCACTCCTATGGGGCCCAGGCAGACACCTATCCGTAGCATGAACCACTGCACGTGGATTTTCCATTCGCGTGTATTTTCATTTTTATGTCGTCCCTTTGCTTCCTCCTCGCTTGCATCGCAGTAAAAATGCTGAGAAAATGAAAGCTTAAATAAGGTATTTATTAGAAACAATAGCAATACCAACATCTTGCACTAGAAAACCCCACTTCATGTAGTTCAATGTTAGCATAAAATTCGATTATTACCGTCACGTTTGACACGGAAGCCACGATAACTATGGTAATGTAATACCATGACTGTTTTCGTGTTTGTATTCATAGAAAGTGGTCACCACTCTGAAAACTGAATACTTTCGAAATGTAGCTATTAAAGATGAGCACTTTTCTTATCCGAATTAGAGCATGAACTGAATTGTAGATTCCATTAATCATCAGATATCAATTTACGCTTAATTTACATTGTTACAGCTTTAAATCAGGAAAACTGTTTTCAATGATTTCCAGGATGTATAAAAAATTCTTTATACTGAATCGCGCTTGAAGATACTATTTTTAATTCCTGATATACAACTTGACTGGTAATATAATATTAAAAATACTATCTTTTCCTTTGTGGCAGTATGATATCGGCAATATTAAGCAAATGACTGGAGTAGATCATTGGAATAATTATTGTTTCCCAAGTACCGTCAAGTCTTGCTCACCATACGTGACATGATTAACCTAGCCCGCAACTGCTCACGTTAATCGGCTTTTCCTGTACAATATTTTCTTATGATATTTGTAAAAGACGAACATCTGCAATGAATTAACGTAACCCTCAATTGCTCCTGTTAATCTGCTTTTCCTTTCTATTATTTTGTACCAGCTAAAGATATTTGTAACGATGAAGGGCAGCAACCAATTAGCGCTAGCTCCCAACTGCTCAGGGGAATTGGATTTTACCTGTATATTATTTCGAAGGAGTTGGGGTATTTGTAAACGAAGGAGCTAGAGCGCCAATTAGGACTCCCCTGAGCCCCTATCCCTTGTGCAGCATTCTAGTAATTAATTGCATCGATTAGGACTTCCTTATCCTATCAGGAGGGCCTAATTCCCTTGGGCGCCAGCGCCCTGAGCCTCTTAAACGATTTTCTTAAGCATTTAGTTACTGTACTGCTTCTGCTGCCCCGCTGCTGCGAGTGCTTCTTGCTGTCAAGGCAGCTCCTAATTTGAGTGACCGCTACATGTGCCAAGGTCAACTGGTGCAAGTATGAAATTTTTTCAGAAGTATATATATTGACTGCCTCAACGTCAAGACCAGGACATGGGCTCTCAGTCTGTAGATCAGGATAGATAAATCTGACAACAGCTTGCTTAAGGTGAGCCGCTGTGGTTCTGACTACAAACCAAGATATGCACTCAATGGCAGCGCATACTGTTGCCAAACTGGGACAAAATAATGGTCCGAAACGCAGTATAATTTGTAATGATGGTAATACCCGGTCTTTATGGCTAGTATACAATTGTACATTACTCCTGTGATAAGCTGTACTTGTACGAACTCCTGACGTGTACCCAATAGCGTCTTTCTTCTATTTATAAAGTAATAAATGTGGACTAGCACTCGTAGGAAAAGAAAGCATACTCTTGTCTCAAAAAAAAAAATAATAATAATAATAATAAAACTAGAGCACTCTGTCACATTGGTTCTGAAACCATAATTACCTCCGCCAAGGAGGTTATGGTTTCGTCGGCGTTGTTTGTCTATTATTGTCTGTCACCAAGATAACTCAAAATGTTATGGACAGATTTGGACGAAATTTACAGGGATTGTTAGGTATATTGAGAGGAACAGATGATTAACTTTTCGTGATGATCCGTTCATCCGTTAGTGTGTTTGTCTGCCTAATTTTTCTCAATGCCATAACTCGAAAAGTTATGGACGGATTTTTATGAAATTTACATGAGTTGTTAGGTACATCTCAAAGAGTAAATGACCAAATTTTTGTGATGATCGGTTTGTTCGTTTGTTTGTTTGTCACTGTTTTTGATTTTATGCTTGTTAGCACAATAACTAAAAAATAATGAATTTATATGAAATTTATAGGAGTTGTTAGTAATGTTAGAAGACATTTAAGATTAAATTTTGTTACAGATCGGTTGGTTCGTTTGTATGCTTGGCTCATGTTTGTCATAATGTTTGTTAGCAGTATAACTCATTAAGTTATGAACGGATCTAAAAAAAAAATTACTGAATATGTAACACTGTTGAAGGGTACAAACGACTAGATTTTGGTGTTGATACAAAGAAAATCATGGTCTCCGAACCAATTTTATTTTTTCTTAAAAGTTGCCTTGCTTGGCGGAAGTATGTACTCTCGGAGTGTGCTAATTTTCTCTGTATCAACACCAAAATCTAATCATTTGAGCCTATTAAAAGTATCAGTAATTTTCTCGAGGATCCATTCTTAACGTTTTGAGTTATGCTGCTAACACACATTCTGACAAACATTAGTCAAACTCAGAAACAATCCAATCGATCATCGCCAATATTTAATCACGTCTTTTATCATTACTGACAACGCTTGTAAATTTCGTAAAGATCCTTTCATAACTGTTTGAGTTATTGTCTTAACAAGCATGATATTAAAAACAGCAACAAGCAAACAAACAGATCATCACAAACATTTGGTCATTTATGCTTCGTGATGTACCTAAACAACTCGTGTAAATTTCATGAATATCCGTCTATAACTTTTTGAGCTATATGGTATTCAGAAATATGAAGCAGAGAAACAAACAAACGGATGAATGGACCATCAAAAGTTAATCATCAATTCCTCCTAACATACTTAACAATCCTTGTATATTTTGTCAAAATCTATCCATAACTTTTCGAGCTATCTTGGTAACAAACAAAAAGACAGACAGCCATGCAGACTCGACGAAAACATAACCTCCTCGACGGAGGTAACCAGCACGCCTTGCCGAGCTCCGACCGTTCATACCCACCTTATTGTGTATGGCACGGGGCGAAAAAAGTTAGTTCGCGGGACACTTAGCACGTCAGAGATTTCCTAGTGTGCGATGTATAGGAATTTTGGTTTCTCCGTCTGATTGACACAAAATTATCTTGTTTGTTAGGTATTATTATAACCTCTCTCACAGTATTATGGATACGGCTAGGACCGGGGTTGCCGAGTCGGATGAACTAAGTCCGATGCCTCCTGGGTCCAATTAGTTTCCGACTCCGACTCCTTTTGGTCCAACAACTCCGACTCCTTATGACTTCAGCACCTCATAACTTTAGCTCCAATTCCCAACAAAACTTGCCCATTTTCTCCCATTCCTTTGACAAGCGAGTGTCTGACCCCGACTCCTGGTCGTCTGCAATGTCTGATTCTGACCATAGCTGTTGGCCAGTTTGAAGCTTGATATTATTGTTTCTACGGCGTAGGTACGTTACCTATGCCAGAACGAGCAAACGATGGGTACTGCTCTACCGAAGAGGTTATAGACGTCACTCTTTTTTTCTGATATTTGGAATGAAATCGCTGACTCATCTGTTGTCCAAGTGAAATGTGCAGTTGTACTTAATATTATGACTATGTTATGATTCTTTGAGTATCGATGCGATAACACAGACTTACACGATTTTTTCACCTCGGACGAAGGAAGCTCCACAATCTGCTTTATTATGAAGGTACACTGTAAAAAATTTTTACGTGAAATGACAGAAGATATCCGGCAGTCCATTCGCCGGACACTTTTCAATAATTTTCTGTTTAATCGTACCAAAAAGTATTTAGAGGTTCCGTCAATAGGCGGATTCTTGTAGGTAACAGAAACAAAGAACAACTTCCCGGTAGAATGCAGATTCTGAAATTTGATTCCGTTGCTTGTGGTTCTTTAGAAAAAGTAAGGTGCCTGGGCTGGATTCCAACCCCCGCCTTTTAGACTTGAAGGGGAGGTAGCGCCCTAGCCAATCTAACTACCAAAGCCCTGCCTACTCAGTGGTCAAAAGAGGGTGATGTATATATCTAGTTCACCATTTTTGCGCAAAGTGCACACTTGTTTTATTAGTATTGTTTGTAAAAAATTCGTTGACACCTAACTCTGTCTATACAATATTCATATATCTTTTAGGAGCAAAAATGTGTGATTTATGCTGATTGTTATACTGCATGAGTATCCGAGTGTTGTAAGTGAATATTTTCGGAAAATCTTGCTTCGACGCTTTTGTTTACTAAACCAGAACGTTTACATTTTTATTAAGAGACTTTTACAACAGATGCTGATGATAAAAAATTTTCTATAATGTTTAGTATATATAGATACGCACATATCTGAGAGGTGCCCAAGTAATGCGGTATTAATAACACATCATTACCTCTGCCAAGGATGTTATGCTTTTGTAGTGTTTGTCTCTTTGTTTGTCTTTTTTATTACCAAGATAACTCAAAAAGTTGTGAACGGATCTTTACGAAATTTACAGGGATTGTTAGACATATTAATAGCAACAGATGATTAACTTTTGGTAAAAATCCATTCATCTGTTTGTTTGTCTGCCTATTTTTTCTGAGTGTCATAACTCAAGAAGTTATGGATGGATTTTCATGAAATTGACATGAGTTGTTCGGTATACTACGAAGAGTAGATGACCAAATTTTTGTGGTATACGTTTGTTCGTCGTTTGTCATTATGTTTGATTTTATGCTTGTTAACACAATATCTGAAAAATTTGTGGATGGATATTATGAAATTTACAGGACTTGTAAGTAATGCTAAAAAACATAAGTGATTAAATTTTGGTGATGATCGGTTGGTCCTTTTGTGAGTTTGACTTAATGTTTGTCATAATGTTTGCTAGCAGCATAACTCAAAAAGTTATGATCAGATCTTCACAAAAATTGCAGAAGTTGTTAATACTATTGAGAGGCACGGCTGATTAGATTTTGGTGTTGATACAAAGAAAATCATGGTTTCAGAACCAATTTGAATTTTTCGTTACAGTTGCCTTGCTTGGCGGAGGTATGCGCTCTCAGAGTGCTCTCTAGTTAGTATTGTAAACATATTCTCTAACAGGTAATCGCACGGGAAGTTCGAGAAATTTCGATAAACACGTTAATATAGATCTGCTGGACCGGGGATCTGACTAAGACAAGGAGAACTTTCCAGCAACACGCCTTTCAACAGACATTTCCCGGTGATACTACAGAAACAATGCATTAATCTCCGTAACAACACAGAACGTAATATTACGTCTGTGAACAATGTGAAGTACAGGCTCTTCCAGCGACACGACGGACACTTTAGCCGCGGCTTTTCAAAACGGGAAAAAACTACACTTCTCTAGTTTCTACCCGTTGAAACGCTGAATTTTTCAGTGTAGACAACTTTTTTCATTCATTTCTATAGCTTCTGATACTTCGGACCTTTTGTATTGTCATTGGTTTTTCCCTAGCAGTTTTTAATTTTGTGCGGTTTCCGTTTCCGTTCTTCATAATTAATTCAATTCATATTGTTTTCTTCCGCTGAGCTTCTTTGATCATAACCAACGATCATGAGATCCTCGAACAATATACAAGTCTAATTTTGAGTTCGTTGCTACCGAATTTTTATTTGAAGGAATGAACTTGTAGCTGTATTCCTTATCCTAGATGCAGTTTGTACTATTTCTATTCGTGGCGAATTTAATAGGGAGCTCTGTCTTTGGTTACCATACCAAGTTGCCGATAATGTTACTTTTCACCTTCAGTGCCCACAGGCTGGGCGGAAATGCAAATTTTTCGTTGTGAAATTTCTGCCACCCGCATCTTTTGCTAATAAATCATAAATAGGCGCTGGAGCTCACAAGCGCAGTGCTTTCACAATAAATAATCGGTACAGCCAGCTACGACAACGAGTGACGGCACTTTAAATTATTCCTCATTATTTGATGAGCGCGCGGGCTTGAAGGAAATTATTTCGGTGTTACTCATCCTAAGTTTCCCTAATGATATATATATATATATATACACATGTAGCTAGTGGAATGCTCAACTGTAACAGTTTTTAACTTAGTCCTACAATATGCGTATTTACCCCCAATAGCTGTCTCTAACGTGAGAAAATTACATTTAACTGCCCGAAAAAATCTATGGACTTTGCTACGAAGTTTTCTGACAGAAACCCAAGTGCCTTTTCCGCAGGAGATGTTGCAGCTTGCCGCAGCTCCTGCTGACGAGGTTTGTTTTGTAAAGTTAGGTAGCCTCTCTACTTTTCCCTTTGTCCCGTGAGGTGGGCTGTCGATCGAGAATGCCGACCTAGTACGCGGGATACCTCTGGTCTCTTACGTGTGGAAGGCCACAAAAGGAGCCGTCCACTCGAGTGTATTTTTCTATATTCTTTGCGCCTTTTTTCTCGCTAGTAGTAGCGCACTGAGCCAACCGAGTTTTTCCGGCATGAATGCCGAGATAAAATATTCCTACTGATGAAAGCGTAATGGTATTTTCAGTTGAGCTTCACTCTTGAATCGCCTCGCTGCGTCTAGGGTGGTTAAACACTGAATCTAATAATAATAATAATTTCTGACAGAAAAACTGTAAATGCTAGTTTATGTAAGGCTAGAAGAGGCAAGGTTACGGTCGGCAAACGTTCTAATGAATTTTTATCACAACATTTTATTTAGAACGTTATGGGAACCAGTAGTTTTTTTATTTTATTTTCGTTAGGTTAGCTTAGGTATGTTCAGGTTAATAAAGTTAGACATGGTTAGGTTAGCTTATTATAAGCCGATTACACTTGAGCCTATAATTAGTTGTAAAAATACACATTTAAACCTCATGAGACAAATAACGCCTGAAGAAAAATACACTTACACCCTATTAAGGCTAATAATAAACCCGCATATAAGCCGATCAAGGACTCGATGTGGGGACCTAAAGATCACCACGCCTCAACTCTACCACTAGGCCACTACAGCGTAATAGCATCGCAAGCACGCGAGCTGTTGGTGCTGCCCGCTGCGTCATGGCGAAGATACGTCTAGCGGAGCCGTACGTGTCTGTCAAGGAGCTCATCCGTCCACCCTGAACAGTTAATATCCTGAAAAATATATATGTGTATAGCCACTAAAAAGTTTGAAAAGTTTTTGGGAATGTAAAAACAGCTGAATGTCCAGTAATTATATCACGTGTTTTGCAAATCGTGTTTCAATACACTGTCCAAATTGTATTTAATAAATAAATTGTTAAATAGTGTAAAGAAAAGATGCATTTCGAAAAAATGGTTGTAGAACTTTTCTACATCTGAACGCACGCATGGGAATCTAAGAATAAAGCGCCTGATTTCAAAATGTTGTTGAATAATTGAACCGTGGCATTTTCGAAAGATAGACGAATTTTTGTCTACATTTCAATTATTATTGTCTTGAGATGGCATCATCTAAAATTGAAGAGTACGATGAGAAGCATATTAGAAATTTGGTAACCCCGCGACGCGCGTTTCGCCGTACCTCGGCTCATCAGGTGGGAGGTCGAAATTTTCGCAAATTTCAACGTCTTCAAATTCGACCATCTTCGACCTCCCATATGATGAGCCGAGGTACGGCGAAACGCGCGTCGTGGGTAACCAGTTTCTAATGTGCTTCTCATCGTATTCTTCAATTCAATTATTGTATACATGCCGGTACAATTACCAGAAAATCGGTAAATTATTCCTGCGGCGCTCAACACGAAGAATTCAAATTAGAATGTTGTCTAAACTACTATGTTATGAATATAGCAACTAGTGGCTTCGCCCCAGCTAACAACAGTTTGAACTAGCTAGCGTTGACCGCGAAACGTTTAATAAATTGCCAGTGAATCAAGATGCACATTATTAGATGTTGCTTTGATTACGCTAGCAAAATCCCACTAAGCTTCCTACCCACTTCTTTGATGTGAACATTAAAGATGGGTTTTCATATCGAAACAAAGTTACACTCGGGTGGTTGCAGACCCCTGCTATAAGCGACGCAATCTAATGGATACAAAGATCGACAGGTAAACGGAATTACTGTTCATCACTTATATTTAATAATATTTTTCTCGTGACATTCCTAGCACTTCCTGTAAGTTTTATAAAGATCCCCTTACAAAGTTTTTGGTCATGCTGTCAGTAGATAGCAGGCAGACGGTGGATAAACACTGATGAATCATCACCAACATTTTATCATCTGTTGCTCATGGTATTCCTAACAGCTTCTGCAAATTTCGTGAAGATCCGTCACTAACATTTTGAGTTATCGTGTTGACGGACACGAAACAGACAGATGTCAAGGCATCCACCAGACCCCTCATTACTTAAAACCTCCAGCGCAGTAGAGCAGCAAGTCTCTCGACTCTTGCTTCGGCATTTGTAGGTATCCCACCGAATCAGGTGACAGATTCATACCCCCCTCGCTTCTAAGCTGTTTTAACGTACTATCTGCCAATTTAAACGGAGTTATGCTATGTAATATATTTGAAATATTAGACACGTGATGGCAATAACTAAGTCGTGTTGTGGTGGTGTTTGGCGTACCCAATTAGTTGTTGAAACTTCACGTGCAGTAATCGTTAAATTTAACGCAGCGTTTGTTTTCTAGTTTGGCCTTGCGTCTGTAAATCCAGACATAGTAACTGATCGTATGTACCCTGTTATTTCTGGGTTAACCTGGGCTTTCAGGTGTATATGACACAGCACTTCCTGCTAGCTGAAGATTTCATAATGCGCACTGAACACCTCAGTACTACGCACTGTTTTTTAGTTCACCGATCCGCCACACACGCTTTTACGCAGTTAGCCATTGCCGCCACAGTGCTGAATCGGCCTTGATCTCTTTAGTGCTGAGTCGCCTTCGTCTCTGCAGTGGTGGGGCTGCCTCGAAGTTCGCTGCATCTGATTGTTGCAAGTTATGTCAGATTCATTCCAAATTCCAATTTACAAGCGTTTTATCGCAACGATTATAAAGATAGATTCTGCACTACATAAAAGTTGTGAAATTTTTCTTGGACGAATTTTGGCTGAAGGTAACTGTTCCACTGTGCATTTCTTATTCTTCAATAAATATTGAGTTCTTTTCATGCTTTGGTAAGTGGAGTGGCGCAGCAGGGGCTGAATATAATAGACAGATGGTGATCCGTTCGTTTGGTCACCCTGGCCTGCTCTCTAGTCCTGACAACAGACAGACGAACTGACGGATCATCACCAATATTCAATTATTTGTTATTTTAAATATTTTTAATAATGTAAATGTAATAAAGATTCGTTGATAACTTTTTAAATTAATGTTACTAACAGACAACAGATGGAGAGACCGACTAACTCGAAAATTTAATTGTTTGTTTCTCGGGACATTCTGACAGTTCATGTAAATTTCATCCAGATCCGCCCTAACTTTTTGAGTTATGTTGCTATCAGACGAATACAAAAACGCCGAAGAATACTTAATGTCTTCAACGGAGGTTCTTAAATCAGGATATTAATTTAAGACACCAATTTCATAATTTAGACCCTGAAGAAAGCTGGAGGCAAATCTGGGTGACTGCATGGAGAGCATTGAGTGGATTTTCTGTCATAAACAATATTTTTAGATAATCATTCACGGATCCTGCGCAAGAAATTTTGATTATAAATCACTTATATCGCTGAGTAAAAATAGTACAGACTTGAGTAGAAAACTGTATCATCTGCGTACAGAAAACATTGCATGCAAATGCTAGTTGTCATTAGAAGAAATTGAATAACAATGGTCCTTGTACAGAACCTTGGACTACTTCCTCCTCGCTGTACTAAAAACTTGTGATCTGATAGTACTACAGAGTACACACTTGTTCCTCTTGGACAAGTATATATAAATGTTTTAATACTCTGTTAATGAACGACCTTTATCTTAATGTTCATAAATATCTGACTTCTAAAATCTATACTTTAGTGTTGTGTTTTTACGCTAACCGAACTCTCACAGGCTTCAATTTTGTAAATGTGATGGCGGTCAACATTATTTACTCGTATAACGACGTAACTTCAACTGATCAAATCGCTTCTCAAGTAATTTTATGGGGGTTGTTATTTCAGGATCAATTATTATTATTGTAACAATAAGATTAGGTTAAAGCTTGTAGAATTCTTGCCTTTGAGCGAGATAACATAATGCGAGTGACGTAATCATTTATCTGGAACCCATTGGCACTGGCCGGTTGATTTACCCGTTTAATCCTCAAAATTGTGTTTGGCTCAACCATTGGGTCACGTGACTGATTTTCCTGTGCTTTGCACCTTTTTTCTGTTCGTTTCTCTTAAAAGCTGCCGTGCGTACGCTTTCACTGTTACTGCCATTTATGAAGATCTAAATGTGTAGGTTTATCTTTTTCTTGGCGCTCCATACTTCCCTGATTTGAATATGCTGTGTAGTCGCTGACCTGCATGCATTAAAGCCTGCTTCTAATTAAGGCTGCGATCTGAATAAATAAGATCACTAATGAGTGCAATAACGCAAGCGGCGCTGGGGGACCATGAGGGTCCTCCATCAAGAGTCCTACCGAGTCCCACGCGGCTGACGGGGCGCTGGAAGGCTGCCAGCCGAAGCCGAGGCCGCGGGGTTGTTTTGCAAGTCCCCGGCCGCTCGTTTCGATGAGGTGCTTCATTCCATTCAATATTGCAGCGCAAGACGATACGAGCGCTCGTCTTGAGGCAGCTGGACAATGCCTGCTTCCGCGCTACAAATGGAGGCGTCTGCAATGAAAGTGTTGTTGAAAAATGTGATTGAGGTCTCGGTGCTGATACTGATGTTAGGAAATGGTCTATTGTGGTCTCGGCAATGATTCTGCTCTTGGGAAGTGTGTTTGGCAATAGCCACAAACGCTGCTGCTCTATTGTGAAGGATGTTTCTTGCTCTTTTCTCTTTCACGTTAATTTACTACACACATTGTTGCTTATGGCCGTAATATGCATTTCCGATTTTAGGCTGTATCGGTTTTTTTTATATGAAGCTTTTCATGTCTGTGCGTATAATTTCTTAGTAAAATTTAGTTTGATACAATAGAAGTTTGTATCTTTTGATAAATTTCAAAATAATTGAGTTGATGGATTAAATGCTCTCTTGTTAATTGTTGGGGGGCCTTTTTTCATGGAGGTTTCTTTTTACAAGGAGGCTCGTTTCTTACCGAAGCTTGATTTCCGGATACTGACGATAACCCTTACCGAGGATGAAAAAGTAGAATCATGCCATTCCCGAAAACATCGTCGTCATAACGACACTGTGAAAACTTCTAAGACTCATCACCGAGGGAGATGCTTATCAGATGCCTTGGATTTCCAAGACTATCAGGGATTTGATGAATACTGATCGTCAGTTTCGTAGATGACCTGGAGAATCAAGCAAATCCATTTTCATCGCTGTTGGTCTTTCCTGACCTCCCAAGATCCACAACTGACTCCATTCTTTAGACCTTAGCTTCCGTGATAGCCCCGCTGAAAATGCCTTCACTAGCGCAAGAGCCGCAAATATGAGGGTGTAACGAGCTCGGATATATTTGAAGATGGGCATGATTATCGTTCATGTCACCGATAAGTTCTGGCGACTCTTGATGGACTTGACGCCAGGGCGTAATGTAACGGGAGGGAGAGAGGCTCCCACACATAAACCTAACTAGCTCAAGATTATAGTTTCTCCGGCCGGTGACAGCCAGCGGCGCCGCTCCAGAGGAGGTCAAAGAAACGAAAAGAACGACAAAATCCATAATATTTTTTAAGGCAAAGATTCACCGGCCTTGGATTAAGGCGACATATGTAATACGCGCAGCAAAACTCAGCGACACAACCAGGGTAAA
>LQNS02278094.1:46307805-46326126 GCA_001587735.2 Parhyale hawaiensis | reverse complement strand
AAGTTATCTGCTATAGGAGCGAAGTTTGGCAGTTTGTTTAGAGGCAGTTTTTACGCCCTTTGGCTGGCAGATATGCGGCGCTTCGAAAGCAACATATAGTCGGCTAAATCAGATACCAGTGGGCACCGTTTATTTACTTTTTTTTCGAAGACTCTTGTGGCACGAGCAGTCTTTCAAATGTTTATTTTATTTGCTAGCCAGTTGGTACCGCGCTTTCTATCGAAAGCTCTCGCGGAAGAGGCTAGTTTTCGAAACTGTCGTTGGAAAATAGAAAAAATTGCCACCAGCAAGGCAACTCGATCGTGGGAATCGTTGATGTTGAGTAGTTTTCGGTTCATCGAACTGGCAATAAAAATTCACGAACAGATTAAGTGGCTGTATACTTATTTCTATTAGACGTAATTTTTTCAGGCACACTGTTTAAGATTCGTTTAAAAATTTTGCGGGAGTAACAGATGTAAGGTTTACATTCTACACGTTTAATATATATTGCAATAATTTGCTGAAAATGAAAAACAACACGATAAACAGATATACTTAAAGTAGCCCGTTAGCGTTCGAGTGGTTGACCAGATAATAATTAGGTATTGAAGCCTGATGAAGACTAACATTAAGGTTTAGCAGCATCCCTACACATTAGACGTTCTCTTCTGTCCGTTCAGGAATATAGTCGAGTGGGGAACAACTGGAAACTTATAACGTAACTATTGAGCACTGTGAGAGCGCATGCCTCCACTAAGCTGAGCAACGTTAACGAAAAATTCAAATTGGTTCTGAAGCGGAGATTTCTTTGTTATAAGCACCAAAATCTTATCATTTGTGCCTTTTGACAAAAATAAAACCTGAATTTGCTAAAAGATCCGATCATCACTTTTCGAGTTATGTCGCTGACAACCTTTCTGACAAACATTAGTCAAACACAAATAGACCAACCACTTATCAACAAAATTCGATCATTTATATGATTATGTCCATTAACATTCTCAACAATTCCTGTAATTTCATCATAATTTTTAAACTTATTTTGCTAACAAACAATGAATGAAACACAGAGACAAACGAACGAACCAACAGATCATCACAAAAAATGGTCAATTACTCTTCGTGACATATCTGTATCTAACAACTCATATAAATTTCATATAAATCGTCCCTAACTTTTTGAGTCATGGTATTAAGAAAACAAAGATGCATACAAACGTACAAACGATTGAACGGATCTTAACCTAAAGTTAATCATCTCTTACTCTTAACACGCCTAACAATCCTAGTAAATTTCGTAAAGATCCGTCCATAACTTTTTGAGTCATCTTGGTGACCCACAAACGGGCAGACAGTCAGATAAACTTGACGAAAACACAACCTCCCTGGCGGAGGTAATTATCAAACAAAGCAAGGTTCGCATAGGATAAAATGCTATATGAAAAGAGGCATTTTGCAAGATGGAGAAGATTTACACCAGATGAAGGATGATGGTCACAGAAGCCACAGCTCACCACGACTTCAGACTGAGACGGTGGGATTCACAGGGTAACCGCGACAACATCATTATTTTATTGGTTCCTCCGTTAAAATACGGCTGGCAAACGGTAAAACTAATGATCTAATTTATTAATATGCGAGGCTATCAGTGTATGCATAGCAATATAACGATACTTCCATAAGACTGCGAAGCTCTGACTGCATGGAAATACAACTCTGGGTGCTTATGAAAAGGATCTTGCTACAGTACGCTGGCTATAAGTTCATAAACTGATGAAGAAAAAAATACGCTAGTGGCATGCAGATGTACCACCTATTGAAACCCGTACAGGTTGTAAACTGTCGCTTTCGGCACCGCTGAGTGTCTGTACTTAGTGCAGTAGCTGAAGTGAACAGGATGGACTTAGTTTAAAAAACGACAAAACATTTGTATTAGAGAAAAAGTCATTTATAGATTTCTTCAAACCGGTATCATATATACCATCTTTATGTGATAACCGCTCAAATTTTCAAGATGTCAACGAATTATTTATCATCTTCGATCCTCCCACCTGATGAGCTGAGCTAACAGCGAAACGCGTCGTGGGTAATAAAATTTCAACTATATTATTCGCTTTTGGATCTAATTCTTCAATATAAGCAAATGTATAAATAAGCAAATGTATATATAAGCAAATGTATATATAAGCAAATAAGATTTAGGGCAAAACAAACAATGAGCTTTCAACAAAATGCTTCAAGGACATGAAAATTTCTTCCGCTCAGTTTTTCCACTCTGAAAGAGCAATCAAAGACGCCGAAACGAAAACAGGGAAATTTAGTCGAGGAAAAACTTGCGGAGTTTTGAGGGGCCACTCGTAAACAAATATTCGGAAAGGGCAAGTGAGTCCGAAAATTCTTAATAGGGCGAAGGAGTTTTACGGGACCAAGGGCCGTTGCGCGCAAACAGGCGATGGTGCAGTGGCTGGGACAAGAACAAAGGCGCGCTCGATTCGCCCTTATGGATGAGCTAGAGCGATGAGCATAAACGCGTTTGAGAATTTAATTTTGCAAATCAACAGGTGCTAGGTTTCGGTTGGATGAAAATAATTTTGTGCGACAGATGAGAGGCAAATCTTATTTCATTTCAGAAACTGCTTCACACTCGATTTATCTCGGCTATAACAGTGTAGGCAGTACATCTTGGGTCATCTCACACGTAATCGGTTAGCTACAACCGTAAAACAGACATTCAAAATTGAAATTCCGGATAAGTAAGCACTATTTGGATTAGATTATCTTGCACGAAGTTTGCGAATCAATGAGGTGAGGATGGAAACAGTCATGTAGAGGGGGGGGGGCGGGGTGCTCCCACAGCAGACCAACTCGCCACGGTGAAGCTAGTCAAGAAAGAAGAGGAAAACTAGAACAGCGATGAGGGCAGCAAAGGTTTTGGTAGACTGTGGGGTCGCTGGGGGCGCCACTGCCCACAACATAGGGTTGGCGAACAAAATTAACACTATGCCCAGCAAACCATTCTACGGCTACTGAGAGGAGTGATCAAATCATAAAATGAAAGATCCTGCGCGAGGAGATCGACTTAATTCTGCTCAAGTGCAAGAAGACCGAATTGTGTTGAACTCGTCAGAAAAGTATCATTGGGTGAAGGAAGAACAACCCACACAGTGGTGGTAATGGGAGGAAGCAAAGTGAGCAGGAAGAAACATAGGATAGGCTAACCTGACTAGCCTAACGCTATGGCTTGTGGCCCATCATTTGCCCCCTGAGGGGGTCAAACACTGAAAATGCTGAGCAAGAGAAAAAGATTAGTATTTGCAGCAGGAAAAGCGGTGAAGTTCAGTAAATGAGCTTAGCTTCGCCTTGAAAACATAAGATTATCAGAGGACCATACTGCCCCTCTTCAATCTTAACTAAATGATATCAGATATGTGTCACAGTTTATGAAAATATCGTCAAAATCTTAACGCAAGACTGTTTCCCTGTTCATGTCAGGCAGTTGAAGCATATAACAACCCCAACAGGGTACAAGAACGCGACGTGAAAACCACAAAAATAATTAGCAGAATTTGTGTAGGAGGGGGGGGGGATGGAGAGCAAAACCTGTGGCGTCATTGGAGCGCAGCGATTCTACACCGCACACTGACCAGCACTGCACCGCACACTGACCAGCACTGCACCGCACACTGACCAGCACTGCACCGCGCACTGACCAGCACTGCACCGCACACTGACCAGCACTGCACCGCACACTGACCAGCACTGCACCACGCACTGACCAGCACTGCACCGCACACTGACCAGCACTGCACCACACACTGACCAGCACTGCACCACACACTGACCAGCACTGCACCACACACTGACCAGCACTGCACCGCACACTGACCAGCACTGCACCACGCACTGACCAGCACTGCACCGCGCACTGACCAGCACTGCACCGCACACTGACCAGCACTGCACCGCACACTGACCAGCACTGCACCGCACACTGACCAGCACTGCACCGCACACTGACCAGCACTGCACCACACACTGACCANTGCACCGCACTGCACCACGCACTGACCAGCACTGCACCGCACACTGACCAGCACTGCACCGCACACTGACCAGCACTGCACCGCACACTGACCAGCTCTGCACCGCACACTGACCAGCACTGCACCACGCACTGACCAGCACTGCACCGCACACTGACCAGCACTGCACCACACACTGACCAGCACTGCACCACACACTGACCAGTACTGCACCGCACACTGACCAGCACTGCACCACGCACTGACCAACACTGCACCGCACACTGACCAGCACTGCACCACGCACTGACCAGCACTGCACCGCACACTGACCAGCACTGCACCGCACACTGACCAGCACTGCACCGCACACTGACCAGCACTGCACCGCACACTGACCAGCACTGCACCGCACTGCACCACGCACTGACCAGCACTGCACCGCACACTGACCAGCACTGCACCGCACACTGACCAGCACTGCACCGCACACTGACCAGCACTGCACCGCACACTGACCAGCTCTGCACCGCACACTGACCAGCTCTGCACCGCACACTGACCAGCACTGCACCGCACACTGACCAGCACTGCACCACGCACTGACCAGCACTGCACCGCACACTGACCAGCACTGCACTGCACACCGACCAGCACTGCACCGCACACTGACCAGCACTGCACCGCACACTGACCAGCACTGCACCGCACACCGACCAGCACTGCACCGCACACCGACCAGCACTGCACCGCGCACTGACCAGCACTGCATGAGAAATTTTGCAGGCACTCCATTTCTCATACATATATGGACATGCAAAGGTGCTCCTTTATATCCATCACAATTTACTACATCCCCAAAGTTTCAGCTGACATTAATGAAACAGTTGGTTACTAGAGCCCGGATTTATTGCGCCTATAATATTGCAGGTACAGCTCTTAAAAATTGCTCTCACTGCACCTAAAAATTGCTCCCACTGCACCTAAAAATTGCTCTTATTGCACTTAAAAATTGCTCCTATTGCACCTAAAAATTGCTCTTATTGCACCTAAAAATTGCTCTTATGGTACCTAAAATTTGCTCTTATTGCTCCTAAGAAATTGCTCAATTGCACCTAAGCAATAGGGCTGGAAAAAATATTAAACAAGGGAAGACAAATACAGCAAAAAATTGAAGGAGCCAAAAAAGGTCGGATAGAAAACGGGAATAGCATGTCAGTGAATCAACGGACACTTATCAATTCCAAATACCAATTGTTTGTATACACTGTGCCTATTCTAATTTACAAATCTTCCCAAAAGCGAGAATGATTATGGCGAATGTCTCGCTTTACCTGTTCAGATGATGTATACGCCGAAAGAAAAATGCTAGAAAAATTTAGTAGTTAGCCTTGAGATTTTTGCAACCCAATTATATTTTTACTCCAACAAAAACATTGAACAATAATTGATAAGGGAACCAGTTGTCAAAGTGCATAAAATCTTGTGACACATGGCATATACTATAAATGGAATTTATTATTTAATTATTAATAATATTAAACGCCACGTGTCACATGACTTCATACTACAATGCGATCAATAAATGCAATATCTTACTTTATCTAAGGGCGAGTTCACATTCACAACTCCCTCATCGTAACGCGTTCAATCACCAAAATGTACTCGTACTGTCTGTCAAATTTTTCTGTCTCTGTCCACACCTAGAAGCGTCCATTCAAATGAATTATGTCGCACGTTAGGTATGGTATCATTTCTTAACATTTTCGCTTATATTTCGCGTCGGTTTGGAGTCACATATTCGTATCCCATATTCTTATAGCCTGATTTTGATAGGAACAGCCTATTTCCAAAATATTTGTAGCCTGATGAACCGACAAATGCAGTATTTAATACTATTTACGTCTTTTCACAACTGCGGACATTGCGCGCTGCACAGTTGTGTCGAGGTACCCGGGATCGATCCCCACACCAGGCGCAGTCTTTCTCAGGCACTCGACGCGCTGAATCAGCGCATTTGCTTGTGTGCATAGCTATCGTGGGGGTACCTGCCCTAGGGTAGGGGGGTGGCTGGTCCTTGCACCTTCAGTTTTGGCGCCATAGTTCTTAGCGACCACTGGTCGGCTGCACCTGCACTTACCCCTCTGGGGCCAGTTGGTCTATGTCTGCAGCACGAACCAGTGCGAATGGATTTTGCAGGGGAGGATGCAGTCAAAGTTGACTTTACTTTTACATTTTAGTTCACTGAACTTGAATGATGCAGAGCATAAAAAAAAGACAAGGTTCATCCTTCAGTCTCCCGCGTTTGTTGCAGCTGCTTCTATCAAACCAACGCCCGCGTCTATCGGTTTGACTGAACGCGATACGATGAGGAACGTGTGAACACGGCCTAATGTATTTAATCTATAGCTCTCATTGCAGTTATTGCACTTATAGCTTTCATTGCGCTAACGCCGTAAACTGCAATAAATCCGAGGCCTTATGATTACATAACAGCGATTAGATACGACTTCACTCGTAGCTATTAAGAACCACTGATAGTGGCTAATTACTTAAAATTGAGGTATCAACTAACCATTGCTAGATTGATATTCTCTGCTTGAGACGTTTTTCTAATATACTTTGTTGAAATAATTATTAATAAATATTGCAACGTACCAGCAGGACTTCTCTCTAAAACACTTGGAAAAACAATGAAGGAATTATATATACCTTACTTGAGCTTATGCGGATAAATAAAAATAGAGAACAGTAATTAAAACATCTAGAAATAGGTCACGCATGTCGGTACAATATTATTAGGGTTAAGAGCTCTCTGATTTGAAGACACTGTCCGTGCGCCTTATGGGCTATGGGCTTGCCACGTTGGTGCGCTAGGGTTATTGGTTGGTTATGGATCTTGTTCATCGAGTATGATCGATTCCCGTCGTCAGACGTTTAGCAGTACCGAAGGGTAAGGAGACACTGAGAGATCCTTAAGGAAGTTCACTACTGAATACATAAGGTTACACCGTCACTGGTATGGGTATTTTACAACTGGCATGATGGTTATAGTGTTGATGCCAGAGGTCACACGACGGTATTGAGCTGAGGCTGCTTGGTGCGTCCTCTATTTATACCTTAAGCGACCAAGGTGGCTCTCTCTGATGACAATTGCGAGAGCTTATGCGCATTTCAAGATGTTGAATGTATTGAGGATCCTGGTGTTGTCACAACACCGGCGTCGTAGCTGTCAATAGCGTGAACCCCAAGTGCACATTATCATGAGTTGGAAAATTGAAAAACGATATTTTGTACGTATTCTCGCCTTCTCAAAGCGGTTACCATGACTAGTATCAAAAGACCGCACCACGCACTGAACTATCCAACACAGCTGAAGTATTGTGCAGATGTTAACTTGGCGCCATCAGAACATAAACAGTCACTGCAACGTTGCTGCCAGCGGAAAGCATTTTAAGAACTACTTTCACATCTTTGTGTAATATTAATAAAGGTTATACCGTTAAGCTTCCATAAATGTTGCAACTACTTGAAAATAGTAGTAAGCGGGTGTCTGAGTTGTTTCCTAGTATATCTATCTCGGCTCAAAATGGCGCGCGCGGGCCCCATCTACTTAGTTTTTTCTACCTGATTTACCCCAAAATGCGTCTGAAGATGAAACAAACGAGATACCGTCAAGTTCAAATTAGAGTTAGTCTTTTAAGTCTTCACTGTCCATAGTATATTCACTGTTATCAGTGGCTATGCGAGAATATAATAAAAAATAAAAGTAGCAATAAAGTCGCCTTGACTGAGCACCCACCCAAATGCACTAGGTTTGTGCTACAGATGATTGCCCCGAAGTAGGGCTGCAATCTACACAGATTTTCTGAGCTGTGGCATCACAGACGAAATATTTCTACTGCAACTGCACCCCAAAACCATACGGCCAGTACTCCCCCCCCCCCCACATACTCCTGCCCGGTACGCAGTGAACGACAGAATTGCTGACGTTGCATTGCCGAACACCAAACCTTTCTCCCTGGCTTGGGAACAGAACGTCCGGCTTCGCGACTAAGAGCAAGGCTCACCCCTGCACTGAGCCACGGGGGAATAATATTAGTAAAACTGAAGACAAAGCGTGCCCAAATAGAGGTCTTAATCGCTGAGTCTACACCGTGCATCCTAATATTTACTTAGTCCAAAAACTATGGCCTGCTTGCTGTAAATCTCGTCCAGTGTTCGGCCACATACTTCGGCGTAGTAACCACGAGTGCTGCGCATTTTAGTCGCGCAGTACGGCTCGATTAGCCCTAATTTGGTCTAACATCAGCCAAACTACCACATTGGGACCAACGAGTCCAGCGTCCTGTGCTTCTAGTTACAAATTTTGGCGACCGCTCGCCCATATTTCTACACTGTGACCTACAGGAGCTCTACGACCTGGAGAGTCGCAAACTTTACGGCACGTGGCTCTCGTCACGTGCAGCTAACGACGAACGCTTGGCCTCACTGAACGACCCGAGGATCTAAGTATAAGAGTGGTCCCAGTCACCGACCGTGATCCAGTTCTTCTAAATTTTCGCGATCGTTTATCCGCATCCTGGCAGCCTGAAGGTCCCACAGTTCCAGCCGAGGCCCGTCCCACTACGCCTAGTCCATCAGCAGCGCACCGATGCAGGCAGGCGCAGCTCCCATTATCGGGGCGATGATGGACGGAGCGTGTCAGCGCTGGTGCCGCGAGATGGAACGCTCGTGTGGAAAACAATACCCGCCATGGAGATGAATGGCCAACTGAAAAATGACTTTAAAAATCAGGAGACAACAGCACACGCGCACCTGCCACGCATGAGTAGAGATATGACGGTCACTAAAATTTGGGAAAAAATTTAAATAGTGAAGCAGAAGAAAGGAAAAGTTCATGTTGCGTACTGAAAGGTCCTGGAGAAAAATAAAACCTTATATAGAAGACTATAGCAGATATAAGATATGCTAAAAATGTGAAGTACCAAATACTAATTAAAGATTGCAGAAACTGAGGTGCCGTAACAATTAAATGAACTGGGAAAATTTTCTGAACTGTAAAAGGCAACTAATCATAGAGGACTGCGAAATATTGAGCTGCTGAAATAACGCGATGACCTGTAACAACTGCCAATATTTCCGGTGGCATTACATAACAGAAATTTAAGTAACCGTAGCAACTATGAATTGTAAATAAATCAATTCACTGCAACAACTATAGTTAGTTAGGAAGTTTAAGCCTCCGTTTCCGAGCAGAACGATATCACAGAGGAAAGAGCAAGGGACATATAGTATGCCAAGAGAAACGGGGAGCCCATGCAACAACTATAGATATAGCTAAACAAATAAATTATCTGTTACAGCGCCATGAACGGTGTCAACGATATACTGCAACAATTACAAAAGTTGAACATCTCGATAAAGAGCAAAATACTATAGCATGTGCTTCAACTCTACACTTAATTTCTCCAAAAGGTTAAAGCTCTTCTCCGCTCGATATCTACTTACAGCTTCACAATTTCTAAGCGCTTACATAGAGATTTATACTTTGTAAGTAGTTTCAGCTCGCAACACATACATCCTGTCAGCCCAACAAAGAATTATTAATATATTTTATCGTTGCAATATAGTAAAGTGGGGTGAAAAATTAATTACCCTCATCAGAGGTAAAAAAAAATTGACGCCCTCTCTTGCAGTAAAAAATTTCAGATCACTTTTTACTCCTAATATGGGGAATTCAATTTTTACCCCACTTTACTATATATTCCTAGTTTAAGCCTCCCAAACCACAGCGCACACTGTGATCCAACAATAGGAAGAAAGGACGAGCACTTAGAATGTTGTCGAGATCAACATGGAACGCATGGACGAAGGATCAACGCGCATGGGAATAGCGATTCGGGAGAGAAATGGTAGAGCAGAGAAAACATCACCAGTAGGCAAATGGTGGAATGCTAGGTGGGCCACCATCTCGGACTCCTAGCTTAGGCTAAGGTACCTATAGAGTCCTCCTGGGGGCGTTGCTCCTGATAACATAGGATGGGTGAACCTAACTAACCTAGCCCTATGGCCCATCCGATACCGTTGAAGGATTCAACAACGAAAATCGATGCTTGTTTTTCAACACCAAACAGATCCCATGTCCCGATCTCCAGCGCGAAGAAGAGGTATACCTGTTCTCGTGCCCACACGCTAGCTGTAAGCCTACAAAACTGGACACACGTCCTACTCGCCACAGTGAAGATCAAATCCGCATCCGTGTTCTTCAAACTCATCAGGGACAACCATCATGCGGAGCGCCGTCCCTTGGACGCATCTCTCTCCAGCGTTTAGTATAATCTAAGCATGTTCGGACATGGTATCAATAAAAACAGCAAAAGTACTTGAAATTGGGAAATATGCATTAATCAGCAATATGAAGCAAGACTTTCTAACTACCTAAGCCTGATCATCTAGCACGACCACCCGTTCGAGTACTACTTGCAGCGTCGCCCACCAGCCCGTCCTACCAGTAACGCGCCGATCATCCAGCAGCTGATCACCGTTACTCTTCAGTCTTCGTTAGTTTAGGTTGTTTTACTAGAGCGTGTATCATCAACTCGACGAATCCTACTTGATTTTCCTTTCAGACTAGATACCTGAGCATAAACCCAATAGCAAATGGCCGAAACGTTGTATTTGACTTGAAATGCGCATATTTTTATGCGATATTTATTTTATATATTCCATAACTGTGTTCGACAAAACCCGAAATGAACAAAAATATATTATTAGAAAAGTGGAGATGAGCTTTAAACCTTTGGTCAAACTACAGCATGAAGTGCAGTCACTAGACGAACTGTAACTAACTGGACAAAACATGAACAAGTGGGCAAATCGCGCACCACCAGGCAGCAAACATGCACCCCCCCCCCCGCCTAGAAGAGGGAGAAGTCATGGGCTCATTAAGACAGTCCCCTCCATCAAGTCTGCATGCAGCGGCCCTCAGCGCAGCAAAAATCAGCGGACGACAGCAACAGAGCAAACGGTAAGCGACAGTTGCCGTCCCCCAGGGTCGGGTGTTCACATGGGATGCCGGAAGCGCGGGAATTGACAAAAGAAGAGAAGCTGGAATGTTTAGCGACAAGTAATGGATTAAATTCATTTCGGATATTACCGGCGAGTATTGGTGCACGATTAACGACAGTGAATGAATTATAATGTTGGAGATCAGGTAGTGGGCAACAAACAATTTTAAGTAACTCTTAGCCTCCCCAGCCAAGTATCCTGTTGGGGTAAACGTTACATGATAAAAAAAAAATACTATATTTTTGGCGATCAGCGACGTGTCTTGGTGCATAATCGTTGGTATAAGACACAAAATTCATTGTCCACAAGCTGCACTTACTTATACCTAACAATAATCATTTTAACGAAACGAAGACATAATTTCCGTGGAAGTCATCAATCGAGTGCCATGCTGTAACCAACTGCAATTATGTAGCGCAAGTTCACAGATGCTTCGTGCATTAGAAGTGAATGCTCAATGACCTGCAAGTAGATGGAGCAAAAAAAAAAAAAATAATATCAAAGGACCCACGGAAATTTGGATCGGTGTTATGTTACTACTCGTGCGCCAGGGCCGCTAGCACCCAGCTTCGATATTATTTAATGAGCAGAAGTAAACAAGCGAAACCAGCGCTGTAAAGCACACAGCAGAAGGTGTGTGCAAGAATAGCCTCAACTTTCAATTGGTAGAGTAACTTCTTTCGAATAAACTAACTGAATTCATTCACTAACTGTTGAATTGATTCACTAACGTAAAACTATACGATATTTCAGGGCCACTTTCTACAATTCTGAAGCTCCCTCGAGATATCGCGTAGATGGAAACTCTATTTTACTGAGCAAGATCGAGTTTCTGGAAGTCTCGAGGGTAACCGACTCAAGGCCAACGCATGAAACTCGATTCAGCAGGTCGAAGCCCGCCCACTTGCTTGAAGTTTCGGATGAGTCAAGCCTCGAAGTGCCCAGTCGAACGAACCTTAAGATCCAATCCCGTTCACAATATTTAACATCCTACGGCCAAGATTGAGTCCGCTCACAATGAAGAAACTGCAACTAACATCTAGCTGTTTCACAATCTTTAGTAAGCTACGAAAAATATCGAATCCGTGCACAGTCTTCAACAAGCAACGACCACAACCCAGGAGGAGCTAACTAGCACGAGCTTAACTTCTGAGCTTTTCAAGAGCAAAAAAGTCACCCGTATAATGACAAATGAGCGTCGGTAGAAGAAAAGATGAATGGCTAATGCAACGGCTGGCTGTTCCATAAATTAGCTTGGGTCTCAGCGGAAGTTCTCGTAAGTCTTCGCAACAGTTAGTGAGCGGTAATAAATTCGAGTCGAGTCTTAGAACGACGGCAATTTGATCGCACTAGGAGTCACGTTTGGCGCAGTTAGGGCGCACGACGCTGACATATAAACCGAACGTTGGGGACGCGGATCTAAGCGCGGCGCCGATACTACGTCGTTTAGCTCAGCGTCAAACGAGCCGATAAGAGTACGAGATCGAAGTCATATTTTCAATGCGTATATACGCAGCCCAAGTAGGAGCTCAAGAAGAAGAAGAACCGGAGCTTGTGCAACGATTGGATTCTACGTTGTTAGGCGGAGCTTTCGCGTATGCCGGAAGTATTTTATTATAGGGAAAAGATGAATGCGCGCTATCGTAATACAAAAAGAAACAATGCGGGGAGACTCACAGTATTTGAGAAAAAAAGTTGAGAAGCACAGACTAGATTATACGTATATTTATGCCCTTAGTCCTTGGAAAATAGATATTCCAGGTATTCAAAACGGACACGCAAGCTGAACAACCCGTGCGTGAAACATTACCATTTATTTAAAAAAACGCGTCCAAAAGAAAATGAAAAACGTAGTAAAGGTTATCATGCCGATAATTTGTTAAGATTAGTAGTAAGCAAAACAGGCACGAAAAGATAGGGTCCCGAAGCTAAATTCTGTAACTCATGTATACGAGGTAGGGCCACAACTCCTTATAACCTACACTCTATACGCGCCTAACCCTAAAACCTATGGCATTGTGCATCCTAAGAAACGTCAGAGAGCCGATTTACGGTGCAAGCCTTTAGATGTACTTAATTCTCCGACAATGAGAATTCATTCAAGGATAATAAAACTCAGGCCGACCACGTACACTGAGTTCGATTGGGACGCGTACCCGGTGCTCTGACTGAGAAGTGGATGACGCTCTGCCCTAGCGTAAGAATGAAATCACAGTGCAGTAAAACGAAGTAAAATGGCTTCCAAGTTGGAAATTATGGTCGAAGCTTGTGGTCCAGCGGTTCCACGCTTAAGAACGGAAATGATAGCTTTAGCACAAAATTGACCATATCTCATTTTTGCACGAACAAATTTTCATGAAACTTGCAGGGAAATCGTGACATCTTATGGCAAAACTGTTGAGTTTGTTTAGATTTTGCTGTGTCTCCTGATTGACAACTCTTCGCATTTTTTTTTCTCTTTTTGAGGCGCACAATAACAACTTCTTGTATATTCTGCTAAAATGGAACGTGGAAAAGCTCTAACTAACGAGGAGAAAGAAATTATCATCAAAGAAACTGCTAAAGGAACCTCTCCTGAGGTTATTGCCCGAAAAATAGGACGCCATATCGACACTGTGACAAGATTCTTGAAGGACCCTTCACCACGGAAAAAATCTTCAGATACTGGGCATTCAAGGACTGTTACTGATAGAGACATGAGTAATGTGGTTCGTTAGCTACGTACGTAAAAGCCCCCGGCAAACAAGTAAATAAATTTTTACGGTTTCTGGGCTTCCTGAAGTGCCTAAAACCACAAGAAATATCGTCCCTTGCTCCATTGCTTTTGCCAAATCCCCTCTGAAATTGCCTCATCTGACCCAACACATAAAATTTTTAGGATGGAATGGGCAGATATATATATATATAATATATACATAAGGATCATTATGAATCATGTTCTCTTCACCGATGACACCCGGACAACCCTTGATGGGCCTTATTGGTGGAGCAGGGGTTGGGTGCTACCTAGCGGCGAGTGTCATCAACGCGTAAAACGTCAACAACAGAGAGGTGGTTTATGATAGGGCTGGTATTATAGGGGATCAACTTGTAGGTCCGGTTCAAGTACCCGATGGCGTGAAAATTACATCTGCATATTGTGACCTGTTAAAGGATGCCTTGGTCACATGGTTGGATGAGGTACCTCTTTTGTTGCTTCAAAAATTGATTTTCATGCATGACAGAGGTGGGCGCGCGAACCTTTTTTAGTGTTCCAAATCCGAACCCGAATCTTCGCCAGTTTGGGGTTCCGAACATTCGAATAACGAACCCGATTTCCAAAATTTCGGTGCGAACATTTATTCCGAATATTTGTTCGCGAACCTCCGAATCTTTACAAGATAGCAAAGCGAACCTTAATTCCAATACCATGCGAACGTTTCCAAACCTAAATTTTACTCACTACGAATCTAAATTTAAAGCTTTCCGATTAAAAAAGTTTTTCAATATATCTAAATTATTCAGAGCAACGGTTGAAGAATGTCTGACTATCAAAGCCACCGGTGGCTGCGCGTCACTAAGGCCGTGTTCACACGTACCTCAACGTAGCGTGTTCAATCACGAAAATGAACACGTCAACTTTTTCTGTCACTGTCCACACGTGGAAGCGACCTTCATTCAAATGAATGACGGCACAAGTTCACTCACGATATCGTTTCCCTACATTTTTACTCGGTTTGAAGTTACATTCGTATCCCATCACCTATAAGCCTGAATTTGATAGGAGCATCCCGTTAAAAAAAATCATAGCCTGATAAACTGATGAAAGTGAAGTCTGCACGCAGCAATCCGCTTCGTTGTCCAATCAAAGATGGCGTCAGTATTCTTAAAACATTTTCAGCTTAATTAGTTTTCTTAAGTTAAACGAAAATACAGTGATTCTGATCGTTAAAGTGAGGGTAAAAAAGCATTTTTATTTGCCCATTTATCATTTGAAACCACTATTGAGGAAAAATCAAGCATTTATAGGTTCTGTTTACTGAATTTGAACGACGTGGTGCGTTCAAGAAAGGGACATGCTTCATCCTTAAATCTCTCGCGTTTGCTGCAGCTGCTTCTATCACATCAACACGCCGCGTCCCTCATCGTAACGCGTTCAGTCAAACTGATGGAAGCGGCGCGTTAATTTGGTAGAAAACGTAGCAGAAAATGCTGGAGAATGAAGAATTAAGTAGGTACGCCCTTTTTTTTTTAAGAGCCGCGTCATTCAAGTCAGTAAACAGAACCTATAAATACGGAATTATCCTCCATAGCGTTTTCAAATCATCAACAAGTTGACACAGATGCCTTTTACCGTCACTTTAACGAACATAATCACTGTATTCCCGTTGAACACAAGAAAACTAGATGACCAGAAAATGTTATAAGAACACTGACGCCAATTTTGATATGACAACAAAGCGAATAGTTGCGTGCTGATTTCCTTTCATCGGCTTAGGTATCAGGCTATAAAGATTTTGAAAATAGGCTGTTCCTGTCAAAATAAATCTTTGAGATCTTGTGATACGAATGTGACTTCAAACCAAGGCAAAATATAAGCGAAATGTAAAGAACGGCGATAATAACTGAACGCGCGGCGTCATTCATTTGAATGAAGATCCCCTCTACGAGTGGACAATGACAGAAAAAAAAATGACGCACAGCTCGTATTCATTTTCGTGATTAAACGCGTTACAATGAGGGACGTGTGAACTCGCCCTAACCAGCATTGTTGCCATGATTTCACTATACTATAATCCACTGTCTGTATCTCTTCGTCCCATGTTGAAGGATAAGATAGGAAAAAATAATTTATTCATCTACAAAATAGAAAGGGGGTCACTGCATAACATAGTTTGAAAGGTACGTACTAAAAACGTCTAAAGAGAACACCTTATAACGCATTCGCGTTGACAACTTGATGCGAGGAGGTGAAACTTGGACGTCATTTATGCTACCGTATTAACGTTTCCGATTTAAATATGTATCTATAGATACCGAAACGGCACGTCAGTTGCACATCCAAGCGACCAGTTGGGCGTGCGAATGCGCATGTGACCCCGGCATAAATGGCAGCACAAATACCGGCTTGCAGTTCCTTTCCTGGACGACAAGATTGTTCACTTCCCAAGCTCAAAATGCTCAGATTAAATAGCAGCTCATCAAAGAAAAAGAAAGATCCATTCTTCAGAACAGTACCATGAAGAAGAGAGAATGAAACGAGAGGTTTTGTAAGAGTAATGAATTTCTGCCGTCATGTCATGACGGCGCATGTCACTAGTTCTACAAAAAGAAAGATGAGCTGCATCCCCTATAGCTATAGGCTTATCTTTCTATTAAATGGTAAAGAAGCCATTCCGGTCAACACAGTTTCTTCTTCACAGCAGTTCGAAATTACCGTGCAAAAGAGATCAATTTTTTCTGCGATAATTTTTTGAAAATCAGCGGAGAGGCATTGTGATAATTATATTATAGCTGCGGTCTATTGCACGTAGCTATGATGGGATATAAACGGATATACGTCGAACTGCATGCGATCGGTATCGCAGTCAGCTTTCATTTTTAATGAAAGAAATCAGAGTAGCAGAAAAATCTTTCTAGAGAAGGGACAGAACCTGTCCGGGCTCTCGACAGTGGAACACCTCAACTATCAGAAGAAACTGCAGGCATATGAAGACACAGATCCTGTATTTTTAAACGCACCTCAGATCGACCGGTCAAGACCGTATAGTGACGGCATAGATGTCTCTTGGCGCAGCCGGAGATATCTACACAGCTCTACTAGTATGGAACTAATATGGAACACTTTGTGAACTTTGACCGGGGAGCATTTCTGTTAACTTTTAGCGCACTATCCAGTGTAGCAAAGATCAGACTGTATTGATAATTAGTAATACTGAAATGTAGGCCCATTCCTAGACAGAAGCGCAAGCCGAAGCTTCGGTAAGTTCTGAACTGTTGCGTCAACTTGAAATTTGTTGACTGCAGAGGCTTTCGGCAAAAAAAAAGTCCCGCGAAGTCTAGTCAAGCAGACAAGAAATCAGGACGGCGGGCAGCACTGCATACGAGCAGCCATGCGAGGTTTATATGCGCCATCCCAGGCAGGATGATGCCATTCAGCAGCCGTAACTGCACATGCACTGCACTTCACCACAGATAACGACGGTCGTAACTGCAACTTAAAATCTCATCACAGCCATTCGCTGCTAATTATTGACGAGCCTCATTTCTTGGTATAGCTTCGGAATAAGTGGAATTTCGTGATGTTCATCTGAAAGGTGCTTCTGGGCAAGGACTTGAGCAGCAGTTGCGTGTTCTGATTAGCGTTTCATGTTGCATGTCAAACATTTCAAACAGTGCTATTCCTAGGAGAATAGGCAAATTCATTGATGGAAGAAAGGGTTAACATTCGCGGCGTAGCTCTTGACGAGTGTCACGTTCGAAGCGATATTGATGACATATGCAAATGTTAATCTAGAGGCAATGATTCAAAAACAGAAAACAACAAATTTATAGGCTGTAATATTTTTGCAAGCTTCCGACAGAGAAGGCGATGGAATATGCTTAGAGAGCGTACCGTTTTGCGATGTACACTGCGTTCGGCTTGAATATGCATAACTATTTTTTCATGATGAAATTATTAATTTTCACAATGCATTGGATGTCAACAGATACTTCAAACTAGAAGAGGTAATTTTATAATTCTAATGCTTGAAACGCTTATTTCACAATTCATAAACATAAAATGACAATATATTGAAATTTATGACTTGGTATCCGTCCAACTAGATTATGTAAGTGTTTAATTTAATCGAATTTTGAAGGTTTAAATGATAAAAACGTTTACCATTTATCTTTATTGAATAAAAGATGCACCACTAATACCCAAAACCTTCAAGTATAACAAGACTGTTTCATTTTTGGTGATTAACATGAAACTTGGCTACCACCAGTTTTGATGATCTTCATTACCCGAAAATCCACTGATGATGTGAGTTTCTTCATTTCAGCCGGAGTTACAGAGGCCACAGCATCTGGTGTTGCTTTCCACAGGCCAGCAGTGCTTGTAAATTGCCTCCCGTGTTGATAAACGCGCCTCTTAATTATTGCCCAAAGGTTCTCGATGGGGTTCAGGTCCGGGCTATTCGCAGGCCACACCATTATCTTGTCCTTTCCGAAGCTGTAGTTGTTAAGCCAGTTGGTGGTGAACTTTGCTTTATGTGCTGGA
>LQNS02278094.1:46282974-46295107 GCA_001587735.2 Parhyale hawaiensis | reverse complement strand
GGACATGGCGACTCGTACACCGCAATTCTACGACGATTCCCCGACACGTGCTACAGCAATTATCTGCAGTCGCACGACTGTCGCTCGACGATTTATTTTGCCTGGGAACTATGGTAATTCAAGAGAGAAACGGTACAGTATGTCGACAGAAACGGGGCACCCATACACGCGCATGGAACAGCAAGCAGGGAAAGAAGAGGAAGAACAGATGAAAGTAAGATCAGTAGCGTCCGATATCAGGAAGGAAGCTAAGTGGACACGGAAGACAGACGTCCCGGCCGCTTATCCAGTACAATTGTATATTAGATAGCATATGTCGCTTTTTCGATTCTCATGCTAATAGTAGAACCGATAGATGTAACTTTTGCTATATCGCCTTATTTTCATTTGCAGTTGATGATAATGGCCTCAAAGGTTGAAAAGTTCCGATTTTATCGATATCAACTTATGTTTTCTTTTAACTATCAATCATATTTTCTCTCTCACTCTCTCTATAAATATATCATTATTACGTTGTTATTATTACGTTACGTTAAGGAGGTTATGTCTTTGTCGAAGTTCATATAGTTTTCTGTCACCAAGATAACCCAAAAAACTATGGACATATCTTTATAAAATTTACAGGTAATGTCAGGTATGTTAGTTAGGAGGAACGGGTAATTAAGTTCTGGTAAAGATGCGTCCAGCAGTTTACCTGTTTACCGGCCTATTTTTTCGAGGTTACATAACCAAAACAGTTGTGAAATATTCTTTGTGAAATTTGCAGGAATTGCTGGAAATGTTACGAAGAGCCACTGACCAAATTTTCGTGGTGATCTGTGAGTTCGTTTGTCTCTTGATCTCCGTGATTTTCATATTTTTGCTAGAATATAACTTGAAAATTTATGGATGGGTTTTCATGAAATTTGCAGGACTTGCTAGGAATCTTTAGACGTAAATAACCAACTTTTGATGATGATCGGTTCGTTTGTGTGCTTGACAAGATGCTTGCCTTAGTGTTAGTCAGAAAATAACTGAACGAGATGCTCACGGATCGTAAGAAAATTACAGGAACTGTTATCGTCGCGAGGCACAATTGACCAAATTTTGATGCTGATGATGATAATAATAATAATAATGATGATAATGATAATGATGATGACAAGAAGTCTTGGTTTTAGGACCCATTTATATTTTTTGTTACATTGTCTAGCTTGGCGAAGGTGTACGCTCAAAGAGCACTTTAGTTATTACTAGTATTACATTAGACAGTTTTGGCCTCCGTCTACACAACAAAGGCGATCAAACAGAAGAACAAATAAAGGACATACAGCACGTCGATAGAAACGTGGCATCCATACCCAAAAGTGTTCTCCATTTCTCAAAGAGGATCACCTCACATGGGAACGGCCATCGGGACCGAAGAGGAAGATTAACATGCAGCATCATCAGAGTGAGTAAGAAAGCGGAAGGAATCATAGTGTGCACGAAGAAAAGACGTTTAGAAGGTCTAGTTAGGGCTACAGCAACCTACGAGGTCATCCTGGTAGCGCTACTTTAGTGAGTGTCCTCAGGTGACGCGTTATTACATTGAGGCTGGAGCGACTCACGTGAAAATTCATACGATGTGCAATGACATTCAAGTGGACAATTCCGGCGACCGTACTTGTGGCAACTACTTCGAGATAAGGAAAGAAACAGGGTGTCCCTTAATCAGGGACGCGCAATTGTCAGTTTTACAGTTCTTCGCTGTTCATTCGGCTTTTAGTATCAAGACTTACTTGCTGCGAAAGTTCTTCAATAGTGGGGAACACGATATCGGTCCGGCCAATGCGGGTAGAACGGCGGCAGGTCGCGCAAAGCAAATCAGCGTACGGTTGATCAGTCGCATCGGTAAGCTCCTCAACATTTCTTTCTAATTTCCCTCCTCGCTCATCTTCTTTTTATCGGCTATCGCTTCTTCTCTAGAAAGATAGAGCATAAGTTGTGTTAGGCCCACTGCAGACGATAGTCCCTTCGACAGGACGTCCTGTGTTTACGCTGCCTATGAAAGACAACTCGGGACATATGACAGTCACTTCGAGAGGCATCGGCAGCAGGACGCGGATCCTGCGTGCTTCACTTTTGACGAAGAAACTTGCGTCTTCGGGTTGATCGTATCTCGCGCATTTTTGCTGATATTAAGAGTTTCACGCACACGACCACTTGAAAATGCATTCAAGCATAATTATTGTGATGGCAACCGCACTTCAATTAGAACTTAAACATTTTTTTATTACTGAAGTATACAGAATTTGAGTCACCGTTTACAATTTGTGTGGCGATACCTGGCAACTGTCGAGGTCACGTGGTGTCCCGTTCTCTACGCTTCAATATTCTTTTTTTATAAAACGTAATTGCGCCAATATAATGGTGACTTCTATACACTATTATCGTTCTTTTATTTTTATTATTAATAATATTACTCTAGATACACTTTATTTATCGAATTTTCAATTTATTTGTGAACAAACTTCATGTGCAGCTGACGCATTCGACTCTACCGTGTGCATGGTGCAGACTCGCAGTACGGAGACAAGACATCAGTCGAGACTTTCATTTCTAAGGCCATAAGGCTATCGTCTGCACCGGCCTCAAAAGGTGGTTTTGAGTTGAGTATTTGAAAGCGCTTAAAAATCGTTATGGAAACTATCCACACAGCTTTGTGCATACAATTTGGATCACCAATACACTTAACACTCAAAAAGTAAACGTTACGTGTTAATATAAATTACAATATTAAGCTAATATGTTCATACCATTCTGTAATGTTTCTTAGTTTTAAATAGAAATATATTAGAACATCCCAAGTTTCCTATAAATTTCCGAAGATGTTCTTGATTCGGAAGCACCAACTCACTCGGCACAAAATTTCTGGCTAAGAAATTGGCATCTAAATTTTTCAGTGGGAAAATATTGCAAATATAGTGGCCAATGTCTTCTCTAAATCTTCTCGTAAGATTACCAGCTTTGCGTCATTTAAACTAATTGCCTTAAGAGTAATCAATTAACTGTGAGAGAGAGAACTCGTAGAGGAAGAGCGAGCACTCTGGGATACCATATATAAGCGGCAAAGGAAGCAGATGCTTATACATTGTATACATACATATATATAGAAAAATCTTAGTGCAGAGTAATTTAAGAATGCGGTAGCAGGAGATTAATAAAACTGCATTATAAGGAACTATCTACACATACAGCAGGCAGGTCTGATTCAAATAACTGGATAGATAAAATCTAGGGAACCGATATAGGGACGTACCTCGTAGAAGTTTTAATACTGAAAAACTCTCGAGTAAAGGCATGCTCGAGTTATGGATTTGCTGAGGTTATTTGGTTTTCTGAGCTTTGGATATCCTGAGTTATGGAATGCTCTAGTTACGATTTACTGAGTTGGGAAATTCAGTTGGCGAGTTGTGAATTTTGTGAGTTGTGAATTTCCTGGATTGTGGAATTGCTGAAATGCGAAATTCCTGAACTACGAAGTTCATGAAGAATGAAGTTCATGAATCCAGAAGGACAGAGCAAAGGGCAGGGAGGTCAGCAATTACCGCCCAATCACGTGCCTCCCCCTTATGTGGTAGGTGCGGACGGGCATAATCTACAAGAGAGTCTTTCAACATCTAGACTCAAAGAAGATAGTACCCGACGAACAGAAAGGATCCCGCAGGAACACCAGGGGAACGAAGGACCATTATCTCGTCTACAAGCTCCTCACGAAAGATGCCAGGAGCAAAAAGAAAAATCTAAGCATGTCTTGGGTTGATTACAAAAAAGCCTTTGACATGGTCCCTCACTCCTGGATCCTGGAATGCCTGGAAATCTACGGCATCGACAGCAACATCCGCAATCTGAGCGCGACGACCATGCCCAACTGGAAGAGCCAACTCACAAGCTCCAATAAATACCTCGGCGAGGAGAGTATCAAGCGGGCATCTTCCAGGGCGACTCCCTATCTCCACTGCTGTTTGTCCTGACCATGCTCCCTCTCTCCGAGACCCTGAACAAGGCCAGCCAGGGCTACAACTACAGTCGTACCATGAATCTCAACCACCTACTCTACATGGATGACCTGAAGCTCTAATCTTGGCAATAGCTCATAGAGGACCGGGGTGTAAGTCCCGGTGTCTTTTTGGGAATGGGCCTTTTTGTTCGTCTACTGCCCCTATCTAATCTAAATCAAAGGATCGTGTAGAACAGCTCCTCAACATAGTTCATCAATACTCTGATGACATCAAAATGCAGTTCGGAATCAGTAAGTGCGGAGTCCTTAACATCGAAAGGGGAGAGGTTACTGCGTCAGAGGGAATCACTATCGAAGAAGGTACCATCAAGGATATCGAGGAGATAGGTTACAAGTACCTGGGTGTCATGGAGTATAGCACCATTCTCCACAGAACGATGAAAGATTCCATTCGGAAGGAGTACCTCACCCGACTTCGGCTCATCCTGAAATTACACCTCAATGGGGGCAACACCATCAATGCCATCAACACCTGGGCCGTCCCCGTAGTCCGTTACTCTGCTGGCATTATTAAGTTGAACAAGAAGTACTGCACTGACATGGACATCAAGACTCGAAAGCTCATGAACATCTATCGAACTCTGCACCCAAGATAGTGAGTAGACAGACTCTACATTAACAGAGGAGAGGGAGGCCGTGGCCTCATCAGTGTAGAGGACTGCGTCGAAACTGAAAAACGAGATCTCTCTCACCACTTCAGAGAGAGCGACGACCCGTGGGCACGCTGCTTAATCGAGGCGAAGTTGCTGAAAAAGACCGAATCGGCTGACCAATTCAAAGAGCGACGGCGCCTCGATCGAACTAACAAGTGGAAGAGCATGAAGATGTCCAGCCAGTACCTCAAAGCTGTTCAGGACAAAATAGTCCCTGACTCATTGAACTGGCTGCTGAGGGGTGAGCTGAAATGGGAAACAGAAGGCACCAGCCTGGCAGCTCAAGAGCAGGCCCTCAGAACCAGGTATATCCAACACTAGATCGACAGGAGAAACATCTCCACTACCTGTAAAACTTGCAGGAGCTCGGACGAAACCATCAGCAACGTGATAAGTGAATACGGAATGCTGGCGCAAATGGAGTACAAGCGCAGGCACGATAAAGTGGTTCGATACCTCCACAGGACCCTTAATTCTGCGGTTCCATAACTTCCCTGTCAGTGAGAGGTGGTACGAGCACAAACCCGCGCCCGTGTTTGAAAACGACGCCGTGCAAATCTACTGGGATAAGCGGATGGAAACCGACAGAGTACTTCACGCCAACCGACCGGACATCGTCATCAAAGACATACAGGAGAAGTCGGTCAAACTGATCGACGTCTCAATCCCCTTCGACTTTAGAATCATCGACAAGGAAGCGGAGAAAAAGGAAAAGTACCGTGACCTTGCCATCGAACTCCAGAGACTGAGGCAGATGAAAGTGGACGTCGTTCCAGTGGTCATCGGAGCTCTGGAGGCAATGTCCAAGAATCTCAAGACTGCCCTGCGAGAGCTGAAGTGCGGCCATCTCCACCCAGGAACCTTCCAGAAAAGCGTTCTGCTTGGAACAGCGCACATCATTCGCAAAGTGCTCTGAGCCTTAGGTCGGGGGATAGGACCCGGCGCCAGAGTGTAAAGCTAAACATCGCTCAACCGATCCAATTTGGATCGTGAAATCCCCTAGATAATAATAACAACTAGAGCACTCTGAGAGCGCATACCTCCGCGAAGTGAAGCAACGGTAGCAAAAAATTCAAATTGACTCTGAAACCATAATTTCCTACGTATAAACTCCAAAATCTAATCACTTGTGCCTTTTTATATTATTAACAGCTTGTTCAATTTTCTTGAAGATCCGTTCATAACTTTTTGAGTTATACTGTTAACAAACGTTTTGACAAACATGAGTCAAACATACAAACGAACTAACCGATCTGCACCAAAATTTGATCATTTATGTCTTTTACCATTACAAACAACTCCTATAAATTTCATAAAGATCCATTCATCATTTTTTGAGTTATTGTGCTAACAAGCATAAAATTAACAACAGTGACAAACGAACGAACAGACAAATCATTACCAAAATTTGGTCATTTACTCTTTGTTATAAACCTAACAACTCATGTTAATTTCATTAAAATCCATCCATAACTTTTTGAGTTATAGCGTCGAGAAAAATGAGGCAGACAAACAAACAAACGGATGGACATATCTTCACCAAAAGTTAATCAACTGTTCCTCTTAACATACCTAACAATCCCTGCAAATTTCATCCAAATCAGTTCATAACTTTTTGAGTAATCTTGGTGACAGACAAAGAGACAAAAAGACAAACAAATAAACAAACAAACAGACAAACACGACGAAAACATAACCTCCTTGGCGGAGGTAATAATACTAAAGCTCGTCTTGGCTCGAAAGTAGACATTTAGGCTGCACGCCAAGAGCAAAGTAAATAGGCGTTTGAGTTGCAACATATTGAAGGCTAAGTATAACAGCGGCCAAACTAAGAGGAATGGAATAATTACAAATTTTCAATTACATATTACTTGAAACGTCTTGCCTGTACAGTTATAAAATGTTCTTTAAATATACTCGATACACCTATGCATGAATTACACATAAGGCTTCTGCATTCACCTTCAAGTGTAAATAAATGTTTTATTTAAAAAACAAAACACGCACATTTTGTTCTCGCCAAAACTTCAGGAACGCATCAGAAGTCCTTTCAATATCATATACGGTACGGTATATCGCCCATTTATATATGAAGAAGGCAAATCAACTTCAACACTAAATGAACATTCCTTTACTTTGGATCTTTCTTCGAAATCAAAGGTTCGTAAGCTGGAATCAGAGCCAATAATTTTTCTTTATTCAACTTGTGAAAAACATTTTCATAGAGTTTGTTTTTTCCGATATCTCACAAAATTTACGAGAAATTGATGTAGCTGTCTCGCAACGGTCTTCTAAGGATAATCTAACATTAAATCTTCTTGTTTAGAATCAAAGCTTTGACATTTAGTTGTCGCCATATTGCTTGCAAATAATTCTAAAAATATGTGTTAGTAAAAAGATAAACGTAAAAATCTTTTTATTATTATTGTCATTATTGTTATTTTATTCCTGGTGTTAATACCGCACAAACGTCATACGTCGTGTTAAAAGCAGTGAGACTCAGCTTCTTAATAAGTATAGGCATGTTTTACCTCGGCATTCCAGCTGTAACGTCTCACTCGGGCGAGTACGCTACTACTGGCGGCAATAAAGGCGCAAAACATCTCTAAGGGATGAAAAAAGAAAAGATAAGACAGAAGAATGAAACACCCGTGAGGAAGGTCCCTTCCGTGCACCACACACGGGAGCAGATAGGAGTCCCATGGGATAGGTCCATAGAGTGAGTGGGTAAGGCCGCCATATCTCATGGAAAAGACCGTCCTATCCAATGGGATAGCGGGTCCACCTAGCGGAGCAGAAAGGGAACTATAGAGAACCTACCTAACTCGACAAAACTAACCTCGTCAGCGAGAACTGCGGCCAGCTGCAACATCTCTGCGGAGAAGGCACTTAAAATGGGTCAGCCCCTGGGTGGTGATGCCCACGTAAACTACATTCCGACAGGAAAGGGCCTGCCAGAATATGCCCCCTAAGGGCAGTGTAAAATGCTTAGGGCTTATGTACATAATTTATGTATGTTTTAAGTATATTATGTGAAAATTTACTTACTCGTATGTACATGCAAGACGTTTCAAGTAATAAATATTGAAAAATTTATTGCTCCGTTTCTTGTATTTTGGTCACTACTGCAGATATGCTGTGATGGCATCGTGGTCGAGTGATAGCGTGGTGATCTGCAGGCCCCGTCCAGACTACAGCAGAAATCTGTCCACACTGCGGCGTTTTCGCTGATCGTTACGAATTTTCGTCGCCAAATCGCAGCTTTGAGCGATTTCGCGAGCGTCCAACTTGCTGGATATTTTCGCTCGATTTCAGAGACGAACAGAAAAGCCCGCCTGAACAGATTCCTCCTGAAGCATAGTGTCTCTCACGCAAATCGAATAAATTACTCGTTATATGAGGTTTTCTCGCTTGTTTACAGACATTTTAAAAGCCTTAAGCTGCTGTGAGTTATAATTCACAGCAAATTTGACGAAAAATATGAAACTTCACATCATGCAGTAGTGACACTTGTGACGAAATTTGAGATGACGGCGAAAATTTCATCGACGTTTTGTGGTTACACAGTTGTGTGTTTAAGAGACAAAATGAAATGTCAGAACACTTTGCACTGCGTATGGGGACCAGCAAGTTTTGTCGAGAAATTCCACCTTAAAATTTATTTATTTGACAACCTCGAAAACAATCCCGAGTGTTAAAGTAAAGTGTGAAAATTTTAACCCCAACTCAGTTGGCAGTTAGGGACCGACCGGGACCCCGGCACGGCATACCCCGGCCTTTTTCAGCCCCACGGCACCTGGCCCCGGTTGATCGAAAATTTCTTACCCCGGCCCCGGTTTTTCGATACCGCCGCCCACCCCGGTTATTCAAGCTGTGAAAACTTGGGGTTTGGCCGGGGCTTTTGGCGGGGAGGGAAAACACTTAAGAAGCAATAAAACAAGTTTTCTGGGAGAAAATTTTTTGTGTGTGTAAGCTAATTCATTACGAGTTACGATTGATCAATATCATATCAATATACTGTCTTAATCTACTGCCAGTGCAAGAAACCCCCGGCCCTGGCTATTAGGTTTTGGTCACCCCTGTGCCTTCACAGGTATATTCTTGCGGGCCCTTTCCCTGCCACAATATGTTTGGGCCTTACGCACCAACGGGTCCCAAGTGCCTTCTCTGCAGGGGACGTAGCAGTTGCCGCAATTCCTGCCGAGAAGATTAGTTTTGTAAAGTTAGGTAGGTAGTTTCTCGATATTTCCCTCTGTGTTTTGCGAGGTGGGCCGCCGAATGGTGGTAAGCGACCCATCCCATGGGACTCCTATCTGCTCCCGTGTAGAGGGCCACGGAAGGGACCCCCCGCACGAGTGTTCGCTTTCTTCTGTCTTCTTCTCTTTTTGTTTTTCTACTCATTTCCTGCGCCGCACGGCTGAGCGATTTCGTTTGACCGAGCCGTGTGGAGTTGGAGATGCTCGCGCCTTATTTCCTGCCAGACATGGCGCACCTGGCCAAGATTGTTCTAATAGAACTCATCAGAGTTCAACTAAACTTCTAAACTATATCATACAAAATTGGATCGCTGTTAGCCTATATATGTAGTAGCCATCGTATCTAATACGGTGCGAAAATCCACAATATAATTATATTGGTCGGCCCGGCACCGATTATATAACTTTATTTGGTACATTTTTACTTAAGCTCTAATATGGTTTTCGTGGTCATTCTTGCCGTGAGTATGTTAATTGGGACAATTTAAGACTATTTACATTGATAACGTTCCCGTCGCAAATGCTTAGTTTTCGAAATATATGACTTTGGAGTTCCCATTGTTTTTCTACGGAAGAAAATAACCGGCGTCGTTATCAGCTTGCTAGCGACCTAATAGGAACGTAGCCAAACTTACCTAACATATCTTACCTAACCTGTTATTTTCTCCCATAGAAAAACAGTGGGAACTTGAAAGTCATATATCTCGAAAACTAAGCATTTGCGACCAAAACTTTATTCATGTAAATAGTCTTGAATTGACCCAATTAACATACTAAAAGCAAGAAAAACAAAAAAATATGTTTGAGTTGAAGTAAAATAATACCCTTTCATTTTTGGTCACTCCGGCTCCAACCGATCATCACTCCGGCCCCGGCTACTTGATTTTTGGTTGCCCCAGTCCGGGATACTTGATTTTTGGTTGCCCCAGTCCGGGATACTTGATTTTTGGTCTGCCCGGCCCCGGTCTTTCCAAAATCATTGTCCCGGTCGATCTCTATTAGCAGTAACTCCGTTTCGCTGAAGAACGCATAAAGTAGTACCTGTATTGAGAATCAGTGCTTATTCATAGTTGTGTCGATACTAGAAGTAAAATAAGTTATTCACAGTGGTAAAAACTGCAGCTGTTTTGGACCAAGAAGCGTGAGCATCAACGTTTTGCAGAACATCAGCGCTTAATAGTCTAGCGTCGCTACAATGCACCGTGCGACAGTGTGGACGCTGCTGCGAGATCTTCACTGCGTGCTGTGAAATCGCACAGGCGTTTTTCGCACTTATGAGCGGTAGTCTGGACTGGGCTTAAGTCTCCAGCTTGACTCTTTGTATATACTTGCGTAGTCTATGGAGATTGCGAACTCCAAAACTACTAGTATATCAACATGACCATTATCACATCGTGTGTCCAGACGGGGAAATTGAGGCATTGTTGAGTGTTGAACTACGAGTTCAATAATTCCATATTATTGTATTTATAACATCACCTCTTGGAACAATAGGAGTAACACCAATTGTGTATCTAACTGAATATTGTGTATTAATACTTGTGTTAGTGTACTGTGAATCAGGATGTATCTGCACATTCACAGCATCGAGAAGGCTACCGCAACTAAGGAGTTGGATAATACGCGACGATACGCTTGTCTTCCCGCGGATTGTATTTAAGTAGCAGCTGCAAAGGCAGACCAGCGAAAGGAGCCAAGTCGGGATTGTTGCGAGAAACGCGCTGCGTTTGTATCAAACAGCTGCATGAGGATTGTAGATAACAAGTCATATGAGGTAAGCTGACCAAGGAAATCTGCACGAAGATGCAAATATCGAGGAGCAGCTCAGTCGAATTAATTTGAAATATTTAGCAGCTATGAGGGGGAACTAATTTGTAATTAACTGCAATTAGCTAACAGCTGCAGAGGTTATATTTACTTGGTCATGTTGACCACGATAGCTAAGGTAAATAATCCTAGAGGATCCCGGGAAACGGGCTTTTCGAATCGACAGCCCTAGCGAAGAGGTCCGGTAAAACTGCCACCATGGCTTCACTCTTACTGCGTTAACAATGTTTCTTATACTAGTGTGGAAGAATAAACACTAGTGTGTGACTGACGTTTCCTTCACCAAGACTTGGAAGAGTGCTTCAAACTCTATTCAGGAAGAGAAGGTCTTTACCAACGAGAGAAGTCGAGCATCATAACATCTAAGTTGTAACAGAGGAATTTAAAGGTTTAGAGTTTTATATTCAAGGGTTGTTTCTAGAGCAAAAACAGAGACAAGAGAAGTACCACCAGAAAACTTCTTACAGGCATTACCAACCATTCTGAAGCGACGCACAAAACAACCATCACAAGAGATACACATGTCGCACGAACAACAGTCCTACATCGGAATGACCGACCATGATTAGCGCCTACAAACAATGGAAGCCTTATGCATGAAAGGCGAAAAGACCAAGCATCGATAACTTAGTGACAAGATCCTGCACAATCATCAAATGACGCGGGGACTAAATGCGCCTTCTCAAAAATGTTAGGGCGCGCTTAAACTTTACGCTGAGTTTTTTTTTTTTAAAGGTCAAATAAAAACCATTATATTTTTAATCAACCAAATATGAACCATTTTGTGGCACCATGCCTCTCAATCTTTTTACTAAGTTGATAATACCCTCTTCCTATATAATAATTTTGGCAGTTTCATGAAAAACTTCAACAGAGTATCTTTTTTAAGTTGCCCAAGGAATTGGAAAAAATCACATTTAACCTCAATAAGTGGAAATTTGATAGAACATCTGGTGAATAGGAAGGGTGGATGACACATCCCAGCCCAGCTGTAGCAATTTCTGTCAGGTTTCCAAAGAAACACGCGGTCTTGCATTATCTTTATGAAAAAAATACGTCTCTTGTTGGCCAATTCCGGATATTTTTCTTGAATTGCTGCTCTCAACTCGTCCAGATATGAGCAGCACATGTCAGATTTATTGGTCTGGTTACCTTGGAGAAGCCCATAATACAAACTTCTTTCCAATCCCACAGAGCAAAACTTGCTTAGAAGGAAGATCTGCTTTTGGGGTGGCTAAGGGAGACTCGTGTCGCTGACACCAAGATCGTTTGGGGTGGCTAAGGGAGACTCGTGTCGCTGACACCAAGATCGTTTGGGGTGGCTAAGGGAGACTCGTGTCGCTGACACCAAGATC
>LQNS02278094.1:46265566-46278702 GCA_001587735.2 Parhyale hawaiensis | reverse complement strand
AAACTAGATTTAAAGTTTTCCCAACGGCGATGAACGAAGTTGCAGAAGAGAGCACTTACCCACATGCCAAGTAGAGTTCTTCGAAACTTAGATAGTAATTATCAGTGACAATGAGCTAAATAGTAAAGAGATCATTTAACATAGAAATAAATTGTAAAAAAACTTATCAAACTCGGGAAACTTCATATTTAACATTGCTGAATAAAAAATGACAAAATTCAACAGGGACCAGACGACCCTGCCACTCCGGACGGAGTCCAGAAGCAAAAAAGAATGTTGCCACATTCAAGTCTTCCGATCATACAGCTCATTAGCCGGCGTAGAGCGGTTCGAGAATTAAAAGCGACAGGGGCAAGTTCCTGCGCTGCTACAGTAAGTTATATTTTGTGATGAGCGTCACCATCGTTAGAGGCGTCAACAACAGTGTGGAGGAGTCATGGCATGGGCAGGCGTCATTGGGATTCGAGAATGGATCAATCATAGTACCCAAAGCAGTAAAAGGGACATTTGCTGCCTATTGCAATCTATCGAAAGAATCGTTGGTGATGAGGGTAGATGATATGTGTACCTCTATCGCTACTACGGGACTTCATTTATTTGAATGACGTTCCCTCCTACGCTCTTATAGTCTCTCTGGGCATCCGAGGGGAAAGTTTGATGAGCCTGTAGCCATCTTCCTTCACGCTAAACCAGAGTGAAACTTTGTGGCCTGTCATTAATTAAAGCGTTTATGCCAAGGGATGCCAGTCTAAGTACGAAATAGTCTTACAGGAAGCCTTTCCATCAGCACAATCAGTCTCGTGTCTTATTATTAGGAAATTGACCGAGTCTTTGAGTGCAAAACTTCTTAATACAATAAAATTCCAAGCGCTCATGTGACTAAGTAATGTTCCAAAAATAGAATTGTTTTTCCATCATTTATCAAATGTTCTCTGAACGGAACCTTATTTTGTATGCTTATTCATTATTTACTCCGACAAAGATGAACATTTACCAGTTTCCATTAATAGGCAGTTACCTCCAGTTAGTGAATATCGTATAAGGCCCCCTCATGGGGCATAGGATCGGCCATATGGTTATGCTCACCCATCCTATGTTATGGGAAGCAGCGACCCCAGAGGATTTTGTAGGTTACCTTAGCTATTAGCAAGGCTTTCAGGACGTCTATCTTTCGTGCCCGCTTCTGTTCCTACCGCTTTCCTACACCTACAGATGATACTTTTTCTGTTCTTCCTCTACCTTCCCGACTTGCTGTACCCATGGGCGTTTATCTTGTGAAGTAAAACCCTCGTGCAAGGAACACCCTCGCGCGGGTTCTACATTTATCTTGGCGTAGTATATGCACCTTCTTTTCCTTCTTTTAAAACAGTTTATTCCTGATTTAGGGAAGCCTAAACTATTTTATATTACAATTATCAGTAAGCCGTGCATGACTGTTTGATGGATTTTTCCAATTACTTCCGGCGTAATGGTGTTGTTAGTAGATACTCCATTTAAATTTTTGTGTTTCGCCTGTAGAGTCCCGGACGTGTAGTTCCGTAATAATAAATAGCTAGCGGCACCCGTGAAAATTCCCCGATTAAATAAAATTTTCACCTACTTTCGTTTGAAATGAGGTCGCGGACTCGAGCCTCTCTCACCTGTGAATCTTGCATGCAACGGTACTTCTCGCATTGTTCTCTTACATTTATGCACACATTTTCTACGCTCTGTTTTCCACTGTTTACTGATAATTTACAAGATCAGCATATTACGAGTTTCTATTTCTTGTCAGCATGTCCGATTTTCTTTTTACTACTACGGAACCCATGACTATCGATCAGTAGCCCATGATTTTCCTGCTCTCTTTGACGCGATAGATATACAACAAACAGACTCGGCCAGTTTCTTGAGCAGCCTAACCTTCTGTTCGTAAGATGTCCTTGTATTTCCTTAATTAGATATCGCACATTCGCTTCAAAAAATACCTTAGAGCCGATTTGTCCAACACTACCCACTCCATTCTCCAGCCTTATTAAGATCGTCGAGCACCACAAGCAAACATATGTTGTGACAGAAATGGAAAGCTGTAGATAAGATACGAGTGAAATGATTTTCATGTCTTCTCTTTGAAAGTGACTGAAAATATTGCCAAGAAGCGCTAAAGAAGACAGCTATGGTTGAATTTCGTTCCAGCGAAAATCAAAGCTTCTTGCAAATTGATCTTCCCTCTACCTAATATGTACTGAAAAGCGTCACGTACAGACACCGAACGTACGGATGGACGGACGGATAGAGCCTGAAGTAGATTTATAATATAGATAATTATTCCAAGGGTCGTTAATTGGCCCCCACAGCGTGAAGTGTTTGGGAGATGCGCTCTTCTAGGTGCATTATAATGTTTACTGTCACACTTGTTAAATTTAGCCTGCAAGCCCGAGTTATCTACCTTTTTTCAGTTACTTTTTTGTTCATACGGATGCTAACAATATTTCAGTTTTCCTGTGTTTCTTGTGCCCTTTCATTCTCTGTGAACCTTGGTGTGTTCTCAGTTTCTTCGCTCGTTTTATGCATGTTTGCGGTGTCAGAGGATTGAAGTCCGCTACAGACTAACTAGTTTCCGATTCCTGGGATCCAAAAAATATCTGACACCTTTTCATAGCACAACAGGCACATTATTTTTGAATTCTGGGACAAGCGGGTGCCCGACTCCGAATCCTATCGTGTTTGCTTTCCAAAACGTGCGACTGCTTCTGATTACGACTCCCACGCTGCATGCATATGCTGTATGTCGTGCTTCTATTTTAGTAATAAGTGAATAGGTATTTCCCTTAAGCGTAAATATAATAAATGAGTCTTACGGTGCATTAAGTGCACCGAAAAATAATTGTAGAGACAAGAATTAAATAGTATAAAATTACGAGAAAGAGTCAACATGCCCACAATTGCAAGTTAGGTGCTGGTGTAGTTTATGGTAACAATGTGTCATGTTCAGCAAATATTCTTTATTTAGCAATTCTAGTGCAAGATGTTTGATTATAATTTCATAATCTGAATAATTTGTCATACATATAGCGCTTGCAACTAATGCTGCAGAGCAGCTAATCCCTTGCGTTGCATGCAGTGCCATGCACTCTCCAAACCAAGCTAATGAAGCTTCTCTTCATGGTACAAACTTTTGACGAACGATACAAAGCCAAACGCAGCACGACGGCTCCTGCGCTTCCCGATGGCATTCCCTAAAATGGTCCGCCCGCCCGTCCGTCCCTCACATTATTTATTCCATTACAAAAAGCGCGGATCCCCTCAGCAGCGCCATAAACAAAGCTCTCTCACCATCGCTTTTAATTACAGCAGCTCGATAAATCACCGGCAGACTTTTAATCCTTTAATCCAGTCTAACTTCGGGGCGCATGAGTCGGATTAAAAATGCGATAAAGAATAATGGAGCGCACCTGCAGCAACGCTACATCAGGCCCCGTACCTGCGTGCGCCCGAACGGGGGGGGGGGGCAGTGGTCGCTTAGTAATTTTCACCTTGTGTCTGATTTACGATGCACTGTGAGGGAGTAACTGTATAGAATAGAGGTAAGGCCCTTGATTTGTCAGGGTTACGTTCATACAAATTTATAGTCTGCCTGATTAGAACAGATCATGAATATATGCGGTATGGTTACCGTTAATATCTAATGTGAGAACAATGGTCAAACAATTTTGAATAAATTTAAGGTATCAGCAAAAAATTGAGCAACTTCGAGGATTGAGTGTCAGAGATTGGTGAGTACAGAATTCGTTACACTGTGTGTAAACGCCGGGTGTAGAGAAATTTTCTGATTATCTGATTGAATTTCGAAACATGTTTATTTAATTTTTCATTGTAGCTTCTAATAGATCGAGTGTGTAGTTTATCAAATATTGAGTATAGTTGCTAAAAATTTATTATTCTTGCTTGTATGCTTGACTAAAGTGCGCTGATAGTGAATCTTCATAAGAACGGCAAGACAGCTGCTTAAATTTTCAAGATCTTGAAGCCAGTTATATATATATATATATAGGAACAGGTCTGGGGTGTATAAGGTCAACGCTTCAAGGATACCGGGAGTTATCCTTCCAAAGGTGAGAAGCACCTCACCTCGACCGGTCAGGCTCCCGAAGTTGATCAATGCCAGCAGGCACAAATTGAGGAAAAATTCTCAATGAAGCGCCTGTAGAATGGCAAAAGAGGAAAATGTAAGCCACAGGACGATCCAAACTGTTCGCTTAAAAAATATCTGAAGTGTCGTCCTTACACGATGGTGAAGCGACAGCTTCTGTCAACTCCAACGCGAGAAAAGACTTAATAGAGCGCGACTGCTTCTGCGACGTTTGAAGGACTGCACGCAGCCGACTGTTTTGCGGACTAATGAGAAGTTGTTTACGGTTCATGCGGCCCACAGTACACAGAAGGAACAGGTTTTTGTCTGAATATTGAAAAAATATCTGCAGAACAACGCATAGTATTCAGGGGCCAAAGTCCCTCGTCCGTAAGAGTATGGGCGCTGTGGTATTATATGGGCGGAAAACCCCCTCTGTCTTTATTGGACAGGGTGTCTAAATTCCCCAGCACGACTACTTGGCCGTGTTGAGGGATGCAGCTGTTCCCTGGGCTAAAAATACCATGGGAGACAACGGGGTAACGCTCAACAAGACGGAGCGACCTCCTAAAGCGCCAACTTGGTTCCGAGCTTCTGTAGGAAGAATTTCAAAACTCTCTGGTCAAAGGAAATTATTTAGTTCCATCCTTGCCAGATATGAACTCGATGTAATATGGTATGTGGTCAGTAGTGGAGCATATGGCCTATGTGATTTCCCATAAGAGCGTTGATTCCCTTGAGCGCAAGGTGCTCACTACTGGTTTGAAACTGGATCTTGTTTTCAGGTTCCTAGCACACCCCAACTTGAAATTTGTCCCAAAGGAGGTTTTTTTGAATAACGTGTGTTACTTTGCCTTTAATTTGAGCCCTCATTCGGCGAACTCACCTAAGTAATACAGTATTTATGTTATTTTATTAGGTATGGTATGTCCTACACCTGACTTCTACGCTCGGTACGTAATAATTACTGCAGCCCGTCTGCAAACGATTTCTGACCATCACGCGATGGCTTCGTATTTTGCATAGTTTGCGCGAAGTTCAGGCTCTGCATGGAGGCCCCTCCGGGGGCATAGGATGGGCCATAGGCCATAGGCCATAGGCCATAGGGTTAGGTTAGTTAGGTTCGCCCATCTTATGTTATGGGGAGTAGCGCCCCCAGGGGGTTTGAGTAGGTTACCTCAGCCATTAGCTAGGCTTTCGGGACGTCTGTCTTTCGTGCCCACTTTGCTTCCTTCCGCTTTCATACTCCTACTGATCTTACTGTTGTCTGTTCTTCCTCTTCTTTCCCGACTTGCTGTTTCCATGTGTGTTGATCCTGTGAGGGAACACCTTCGTGCATGGGTTCCCCGTTTTTTTGTCGACATACTATATGTCCCTTCCTTTTCCTCTCTTAGGAGAGCTTAGTACTTATTTAGGGAGGTTTAAATTTTCTTATAATACCTAATACCTAATCTGCATGGATGCATGCCTTACCTTCCAGCTCTGAGAATTTCTCACTATCCAAAATGCAGGCGTGCGTGTATCTATGTGAGTCGTATTGCAAGAATTACCGAGAGCTCACTTACGTTTGCAATTTGTCCAAACCATCGCTAGCCCTCCTTGAATCCTTGAAAGAGGTTTGAGCCTCGATGCTCCAGCCGCGCTGGTGCGCCGCCCTCCCGCCGCCTCTGGTGGAGGGAGTTAGTTACGCTGGGCTCTCTGGAGAGCAAGCTGGTCCACCAGACTGATGCTTGGCGGTGCCCGCTGGTAGTGTGGCAAAGGAGGTTAACTGGCACAGACGTCAGGAATTTGTCCATCCTCTCTTTTAAAGCTTGGAGAGTACCCTCAAATCCTCGGAGCTCCAGCGGCAGACAATTAAATAGTCTTGGCCCCATCACCGAGAAGGAGCGCTCATGCATGCTGCGTATGCTGGCCAGTGCTCTGGTATTCAAAGGAGGATTCACACAGAGCCTGCCAAGACGCAGGTGCTGCCTTGTGCTGACTTTGAGTTCCGGATCAGTAAAATTAGGAACCAGTCCTGTCACTATTTTCCAAGTATAAATGCTCAGGTATCGCTCCCTGCGCCGCTGGAGAGAGAACAACGAGAGCTGCTCGAGTCTTTCCCAATAGTCAGCTCCCTGCATGTCGTTGATTCTCGCCGTGAATGTTCGCTGCACTCCCTCCAACTCTTGAATTTCACCGACTGCCACAGGACTCCACACCTGGCAACAATATTCAGCCAGAGGGAGGATTAGTGCTTTGTACAGAGTGAGCATTGGACCGGCCTCTCTTGTTTTAAAGGTCCTCCATACCCACCCCATTTGTCGTCGACACCTGGCCACCACTGCACTAATATGCTCGCTGAATTTTCCATCTTGCTGGACTATAACTCCCAAGTCTCTCAGCGAGTTGTGCCGCTCAATGGGCTCTCCATCAGCAGCAGCGTACGAAAATGCACCTCCGGGGTGATGACCATAGCGGATCAGTTCAAACTTGCTGCCGTTGAACTCCATGTTATGTACATGGGCCCAGTCATAGATCCTGCCCAGGTCCTCTAGCAGTTCGATGCAGTGGTTGACGCTTAGGATTCCCCGAAAGACTCGAGTGTCGTCAGCAAAGAAAGAAGCCCTTGACGAGGAGAGTTCATCGTCCATATCTGACACGTGTATTAGGAACAACACTGGCCCAAGGACTGAGCCGTGAGGCACCACCCCACTAACCACGCTGGACTCCCTCGAGTGGCATCCATCGACGAGTATCTTCTGCTTTCGGCCAACGAGGAAGCAATGTATCCATTTCAATAGTCGACCTCTGATTCGTTGCGCTCTCAGTTTCTGCAACAGAACTCCATGGTCCACCTTATCGAAGGCCTTTGCGAAATCCAGGTATACGACGTCCACAGCCTGTCCTCTACCCATCCACTCAGTAATTAGTCTCTGATGTTCCAGTAATTGCCAGACACAACACCGGCCCTTTCTAAAACCATGTTGGTTTGGGTTAAGAAGGCCAGTGGTCTCCAGATAATTCACCAAACGCCAGACGATCGCTCTCTCAAACACCTTTACAACATGAGAGGTAAGGGCTACTGACCTGTAATTTTTTGGAAGATGCTTTTCCCCACCTTTGTGTATTGGGATGATAGAGCCTACTTTTAGAGAGGGTGGCACTTCGCCCACATCTAGAAAACTTCGCCATAATAAGTAAAGGGGAGCCTTTAATTGCTGCCTCCAGCGCATCGACACACAGTCCTGTGCTCTGTACGCCTGTCGGCGTAGCCAGGCTCCGCAGCGCGAACTTCATTGTTAACTTTTCTGCTGTGTGCACTGGACCTGCATATCCGTGTAACCTACCCTTTCGGAGGCAGGCTGCTCCAACCATTAAAAAAGACTGACAAGACTGACATTACATGCGCCATGTACAGGCTTGCATAGGAGGACGTCATTTTCGATTTGGGTCACTTCTCTCTGATTAAGTTTGACTCGTGCCAAAGTTTCCGTACATGATCGGCTTGCCTGACCAACCTTGGCAGCTTATCTGCTTACTCAGTTCAGGATGTTAGCTAGGCCTGGTGAATTTCTGAAATCTGTACTGCAGTTTGTCTCAGTTTCTTAATTATTTGAAGCCGCGGCGTCATTAAATGACACCAAAAAATCATTGCTTCTACGACACTCTCATTTTCGCAACTCTTCTTCTTCTACGAAGTGGTAACGGAGGCTTCGATTTCTCAGTATAGCGTAATAATCTTTGTCTTTCTATTGTCTGCAATATCTTTCTATCTCTTTTGCTGTGTTTCTACTCAATTTCAACATTATTAGCTTAAAAAAAAAGATTAGGTGTGGGATGGAAGTACAGTACAAGCTAGTATCTAGGCTAACACCTGCAAGTACTTCAGACCTATTCGATGCTTGGGTCTGCAAGACAACTGCCTCCTTCTCGTTGAGCAGATGAGTTTTCTCCTCTTTTATAAGCTTCAGATCAGGGTCGAGAGACCGACTAAGCAAGCAATCAGCTAATCAAGCAACCAACCAACAATTGTATAGGTATTATTGTATGAATTGTTGTTCGCATCTAGCGATACTGTCTGTAGTGGAAGGATTGGATTTTAAGGAACCTCCTAGTTCCTTCCCACTCAGTATCTCGTTGAATCATGTAATTATAGGCGTCTGTTTGTGGCCACGCTCGTGATCAGAATCACTGTGATCATAATCATCGTGATCACTGAAAAGCACAAGAACGGCCAACGATTTTGTAAACAAACCAGAGACGCCACGTCAATTTTCTAAAAATATATTTTTATTGTGTTTTTACCGAAACAGGTAGGTAATGGATGGCTTGTAAGCCTTTATTTATTTGAAGCCAATGCATAACTGAACTAGCAGTATTTAAAGAGTTTTGAACATACACAGGCATAGAACTAAGGAAACTACAATTTTGGAAGTCAATATTACCAACAATCATCATAACATTATTCACTTTATCCCTAAATATAAGAAAACATTACGACCTTACATTTCAACTTTTGAATTTTTACTTGTCCAACGGCTGGAATCACTCTTTGATCACGCATGATTAGCCTGCGGAGGCAATCACGCTGCGATCAATTCTCACCACTGATCACGGCTGATTGCTATCAGAATCACGTCAAAATGCGGTCACACAAACGTGCGAATCATGCGCGATCAGGGGGAATCATCCGCGCGGTGGTCACAAAAAGACGCCTTTAATTACACTCCATGCATGTGAGAAATGAGCTGGCTGCAATTGTCGATACCGCCATTACTGCAGCGTCATCAAACAGTAGACTGAGATCATTGTTGCTTTATTTTTTTACTTGTTCAGTTATTTATTTTTTCTTTATTTGCTGTAACGATTAAGGAAAACAAGCTAAAATTAGGCCAGGTTGTAGACGATGGTAACGCTGAGGAAGCCACTACACTGAATGCACTTCTTGTTTTGAAAGTTTTGAAATCTTATCATTGCAGATCTCGGAAGTAGCGCTTAGTAATATTGTCAATCCCGATTTTTGCGTTCTTCCCACATCAAAGCTTTATTTATGTTCAACTAGAGCGGAAGGAAAAAAAAAAGTGGGATCATGTGTTCTTCAGAGCTTAGTAATCGTACGAAGTGGAGCGAAAAATAGAAAGGTTTCGTTGCGGTAATTATGTTGCTCCAGGGAAAATTCGACCGATTAATGAAACTGCTTTTCGACCGCAGGAGCGAAAAACTTTTGGCTCGACTGCACTACTATCGTCCTGAATCAGTGATACGCTGCTTTAAGTGTGGGTTGACTTTGTTCTACAGAAATGATTACTCTTTACATGTCACTGAAAGGAAAGAAAGTAATGGATTTATTCTATACACAGTCTATAGAACTGAAACCGAAAGCGTTCATCCTTTTTATTCAAGTCGGCAATTGTAGTGGATCATCTTCCTTATTAAGCAAAATGGAAATGAAACTATTATCATTGGAGGAATCACACACATTCTTCACCGTCATTTTTGACTGGAGGATAAGTTGGTGTATAATGCGGCAGTTACATCACCTGCGGCCGCCTTGAAAAGTAAAGGCAAGAGAACCCAATCGGCAAACTCTCGACGATTGTTGCATATCATGCGATGTCACTCCTGCAGACGCCATGGAGATTGTTTTTTGTCGAGTTTGTCTCATTGTCGGTCTGTCACCAAGATAATTCAGAAAGCTACGGATTGATCTTTACGAGATTTGCAGATTCTTAGGTATATGTATGAGGAGGAACAGGTGATTAACTTTTAACCATCTGTTCAACCGTGTGTCTGTTTCTCCTTTTTCTTGGTTGCATAACTCAAAAAGTTATAGACTGATCTCTATGAAGTTTGCAGGAATTGTGTGGTTATTACTAGGAGCAGATGACCAATTTTTTGTTGATTTGGTCGTCCGCTAATTTGTCTCGGTTTCTTTTTATGTTGCCAATAACAGAGCAAAAAAATTAAGGACGGGTGTTCATGAAGTTTGCAAGAATTATTAAAAATGTGAAAAGACACAAAAGTAAAAATTTTAGCGATGATCGCTTCGTCCGTTTGTGTGTTTGACTGATGCTTGTCAGAATATGACTAGACTAGTCACGGACAGATCTCCCAGAAAATTACAGAAGCTGCTATTACTGTCAAGAGGCACAAATGATCAAATTTGGTGATGATGGAGAAATCCTACAAGCAGGACCAATTTGAATTTTTTATCAACATTTCTTTGCTTGGCGGGGGTATGCGCTCTCGGCTTGCCCTAGTTGCCAATGAATCTCCGATAGGGACGAGTGGCGTGTAAGGAGTCGCTCCCAGCATGCAGGGGCGTAGCCAGTAGTCCAGCGGTTAGGAAGCCCAGCGTTCCATCGCAGCCTGCAGTCAGTAGCTCTCTTCGGCTCTCCCGTATTCATCCTTCATTAACTGACACACGTTAATGGTTATATTACAACACAGACCGGCGCACTGCTGCCATCCACTCGAGACTAACAGCGAGTCTCGTCTCCGTTCAGCACTCGAGCATCCATTGCTCTGCCTAGGTACCACTATAGGAGTTGTAATTCCTGTCCAGGCCGTCGCAATGCAGCCATCCAATCGCCTCCCGTAATCTCACCGCCCTACTCAGATCAGTTGCCAGCGCTCACGAAAGAAAAGCACGGGGTGTTTAGGCCACATTGCTCTCTGATTGTTATCGGCACTTATTGAAATTTATCGCCTTGCAGCGCTCGCTGCTGCACAGTTTTGCTCGAGCTCCTGCTGTCGGTCGCCTGCGCGATTCGAAGAGCGCCGCGTTAGAGAGCATGCGAGTGGTGTGTCGAGTGGGGGTATATGGAATGAGTTGAGTATTATTGGGTTGTCCTGAAAATTAGTGCCAATTTTTAGTAGTTCATCTTTCAATTAATTTTAGAACGTGATTGAGCTGTCTTTCGTGGAAGAAAGATTGAAATTCTATAACATGTGTTATTTCTGTAACCTGTAAAACGGATGATAAAGAAATCATTTTCCGCACTTTATTCTCTTTTCTTCGTCAATATAAAGAAAAATGCCTCACCAGCAACCAAAGGAATACGAGTATGCACAGTTTACCGTCACGATGCTTTGTCCAAAAGAACTGTACGGAAGTCGTTTGGGACGTTCCGAGCTGGAGATATAGCCTTATTACCTCCCACCAGAAGGTTATGTCTTTGTCGTATTTGCCTCTTATAATTCTATTTGTTATTCTGTCTGTGCTTGGCTGTCTCCAGGAGGACTCAAAGTTATGAACGTATCATTACGAAATTTACAGGGATTGTTATGTATGTTAGGAGGAATAGATGCTAAATATTTGATGATCAGTTACACCGTATGTTGGTCTGCCGCGTTTTTCTTGGTAACATAACTCAAAGCGTTATACATAGATGTTAATGAAATTTGCACGAATCGTTAGGAATGGTACGGAGAGCAGTTGACCAAATTTGTCGTAATTAATATTGGTTCGTCCGTTTGTTTTTGTTTCTTTGATTTTAGGTTTGTCGACAGTATAACACAGAGAGTTATGAACGGACCTATATGAACTTTGTAAGAATAGTTAGCCCTGCTTAAAAAGCACTAAGACCAAATTTTTGTTATGACCAAAAAGAAAATTCAGATTTCAGGACCAATATTATTTTCTCGTTAACATTGCATTGCATTGCTTGCACGGCGGAAGTATGCGTTCGCACTGTACTTTAGTTGACAAAAATCAAGCAGGCAGACCTTCCTCTGCATATGACCAAACCATATCAATACTAGAGAGTAACCCACATCGCATGACCCGAGAATTGGCAGAAAGCCGCTACCTATCAAAATCCGCCGTTCGTGAGCACCAGGTAGAGTTTGGGTTCGCAAATTGCTCCGGTGTGAGGGTGCCACATGGCTTGAGTGAGAAGAACCTTTTGGATCGCATTCCCATCTGTGATTTGCTTTATCAATGGAATGAAACCGTGTTTTTTTTTAAAGAAATTGCAACAGATGATGAGAAATAGACTGTTAACGGAAATTTTCAGAGGGAACGATCTTTGTGTAAGCGTCACGAGTCTCCCCTAGCCACCCCAAAAGCAGATCTTCCCTCTAAGCAAGTGTTACTCTGCGTGTGGTGGGATTGGAAAGAAGTCTGTACTATGGGCTTCTCCAAGGTAACCAGACCAATAATTCTGATAAATACTACTCATATCTAGAGGAGTTGAGAGCAGTAATTCAAGAAAAATATCTGGATTTGGCCAACAGGAAACGTATTTTTTTCCTAAAGATAATGCAGGACCCGTGTTTTTTTGAAAACCTGGCAAAAATTAAATTGCTACAGCTTGGCTGGGATGTGTCATCCACCCTTCATCTTCACCAGAGGTAGCTCTATCAAATTTCCTCTTATTGAGGTTAAATGTGATTTGTTTTTTAATTCCTTGGATAACTTAAAAAAGATACTCAGCTGAATTTTTTCGTGAAACTGCCGAAATTCTAGGAAGAGGGTATTATCAAGTTAGTAGAAAGATTGAGAGGTATGGTGCCACAAAATGGTTCATATTTGGTTGATTAAAAATGTAATGGTTTATATTCGACCTTTTTAATTTTTTAAAAACTCAGCATTAAGTTTAGGGCGCCCTAACATTTTCTGAGAAGGCGCATTTAGTCCCCGTGTCATTTGATGATTCTGCAGGATCTTTTTACTAAGTTATCAATGTTGGGTCTTTTCGCTTTTCATGCATCAGGCTTCCATTGTTTGTAGGCGCTGATCATGGTCTTTCATTCCGATGGAGGACTGTTGTTCGTGCGACATGTGTACCTCTTGTGAAGGTTGTTTCGTGTGTCTCTTCAGTGTGGTTGGTAATGCCTCCATTTCCCCGTCTGGACGATGTGATAATGGTCATGTCGATATACTAGTAGTTTTGGAGTTCGCGATCTCCATACGCAAGCATATTATTATTAAATCACACCAGGCTGGCGACGTAGGAACGGAGAAACTCCATGAGGTTTACAAACCCCCACGCAACCAACCCAGCGGGTGGAGAAAACAAAAGAATGAAGAAGAAGAAGA
>LQNS02278094.1:46232865-46247262 GCA_001587735.2 Parhyale hawaiensis | reverse complement strand
CTTTTGAAATCTGAATTTTCTCCTATCTTTTTCTCATAAAGCGTGACAGGAAAGATATGAATATAGTTGTAAATAAATAAAAACACGACGTGAATTATTATATAGTACTGATTATCAACCAAAAGGATGGACATAATTTATCACACATCGAGTCTTGGTGTTGAAGAACAAGTGTGGTGTCTCCATGCTAAAAAATGAAAGATTCACGAGTCTGTCTGAAAGGCCTTGCAAAGCCGTGAAAGTTTCACGGGTCCAGCTAGTCTTTATTAATATTACACAAATATGTGAAAATAGTTTTCAAAATGCTGTCCGCTGGCAGCAACGTTTCAGTGACAGTTTATGTTCTGATTGCGCCAAGTTAACATCTGCGCAATACTTCAGCTGTATTGGATAGTTCAGTGCGTGTTGCGGTCTTTTGATACTAGTCATGGTAACCGCTTTCAGAAGACAAGAATACGCACAAAATATCGTTTTTCAATTTTCCCAACTCACGATAATGTGCAGTTGGGGTTCACGCTATTGACCGCTGCGACGCCGGTGTTGTGACAGCACCAGGATCCTCAATACATTCAACATCTTGAAATGCGCATAAGCTCTCGCAATTGTCATCAGAGAGAGCCACACCTTGGTCGCTTAAGGTATAAATAGAGGACGCACCAAGCAGCCTCAGCTCAATACCGTCGTGTGATCTCTGGCATCAACACTATAACCATCACGCCAGTTGTATAATACCCATACCAGCGTCGGTGTAACCTTATGTATTCTTTAAGAATCTCTCAGTGTGTCCTTACCCTTCAGTACTGCTAAACGTCTGACAGCGGGAATCATACTCGGTGAACAAGATCCATAACCAACCAATAACCCTAGCGCACCAACGTGGCTAGCCCTTAAGGCGCACGGACAGTGTCTTCAAATCAGAGAGCTCTTAACCCTAATAATATTGCACCGACATTCGTGACCTATTTCTAGATGCTTTAATTACTGTTCTCTATTTTTATTTATCCGCATCAGCTCAAGTAAGGTATATAATTTCTTCATTGTTTTTCCAAGTGTTTTAGAGAGAAGTCCTGCTGGTGCGTTGCAATATTTATTAATAATCATTTCAACAAAGTATATTAGAAAAGACGTCTCAAGCAGAGAATATCAATCTAGCAATGGTTAGTTGATCCCTCAATTTTAAGTAATTAGCCACGATCAGTGGTTCTTAATAGCTACGTGTGAAGTCGTATCTAATCGCTGTTATGTAATCATTAGGCCTCGGAATTATTGCAGTTTACGGCGTTAGCGCAATGAAAGCTATAAGTGCAATAACTGCAATGAGAGCTATAAATTAAATACATTAGGCCGTGTTCACACGTTCCACATCGTAACGCGTTCAGTCAAACCGATGGACGCGGGCGTTGGTTTGATAGAAGCAGCTGCAACAAACGCGGGAGACTGAAGGATGAACCTTGTCTTTTTTTTTTTTGAACGCTCTGCATCATTCAAGTTAAGTGAACTAAAATGTAAAAGTAAAGTCAACTTTGACTGCATCCTCCCCTGCAAAATCCATTCGCACTGGTTCGTGCTGCAGACATAGACCAACTGGCCCCAGATGAGTAAGTGCAGCTGCAGCCCACCACTGATCGCTAAGAACTATGGCGCCAAAACTGTAGGTGCAACGACCAGCCACCCCCCTACGTTAGGGCAGGTACCCCCACGATAGCTATGCACACAAGCAAATGCGCAGATTCAGCGCGTCGAGTGCCTGAGAAAGACTGCGCCTGCACCCCCCTACGTTAGGGCAGGTACCCCCACGATAGCTATGCACACAAGCAAATGCGCTGATTCAGCGCGTCGAGTGCCTGAGAAAGACTGCGCCTGGTGTGGGGATCGATCCCGGGTACCTCAACACAACTGTGCAGCGCGCAATGTCCGCAGTTGTGAAAAGTCGTAAAAAATAATAAATACTGCATTTATCGGTTTATCAGGCTATAAATATTTTGGAAATAGGCTGTTCCTATCAAAATCAGGCTATAAGAATATGGGATACGAATGTGACTCCAAACCGACGCGAAATATAATCGAAAATGTTAAGAACTGATACCATACCTAACGTGCGACATAATTCATTTGAATGGACGCTTCTAGGTGTGGACAGAGACAGAAAAATTTGACGGACAGTACGAGTACATTTTCGTGATTGAACGCGTTACGATGAGGGAGATGTGAATGTGAACTCGCCCTTAGATAAAGTAAGATATTGCATTTATTGATAGCATTGTAGTATGAAGTCATGTGACACGTGGCGTTTAATATTATTAATAAATAAATAATAAATTCCATTATAATAAATGCCACGTGTCAAAAGATTTTATGCACTTTGACAACTGGTTCCCTTATCAATTATTGTTTTCGTTGGATTAAAAATATAATTGTGTTGCAAAAATCTCAAGGCTAACTACTAAATTTTTGTAGCATTTTTCTTTCGGCGTATACATCATCTGAACAGGTAAAGCGAGACATTCGCCATAATCATTCTCGCTTTTGGGAAGAATTGTAAATTATAATAGGCACAATGCATACAAACAATTGGTATTTGGAATTGATAAGTGTCCGTTGATTCACTGACATGCTATTCCCATTTTCTATCCGACCTTTTTTGGCTCCTTCAATTTTTTACTGTATTTGTCTTCCCTTGTTTAATATTTTTTCCAGCCCTATTGCTTAGGTGCAATTGAGCAATTTCTTAGGTGCAATAAAAGCAAATTTTAGGTACCATAAGAGCAATTTTTAGGTGCAATAAGAGCAATTTTTAGGTGCAATAAGAGCAATTTTTAGGTGCAATAAGAGCAATTTTTAGGTGCAATAAGAGCAATTTTTAGGTGTAGTGAGAGCAATTTTTAGGAGCTCTACCTGCAGCATTATAGGCGCAATAAATCCGGGCTCTAGTAACCAACTGTTTCATTAATGTCAGCTGAAACTTTGGGGATATAGTAAATTGTGATGGATATAAAGGAGCACCTTTGCATGTCCATATATGTATAAGAAATGGAGTGCCTGCAAAATTTCTCATGCAGTGCTGGTCAGTGAGCGGTGCAGTGCTGGTCAGTGCGCGGTGCAGTGCTGGTCAGTGCGCGGTGCAGTGCTGGTCAGTGTATGGTGCAGTGCTGGTCAGTGCGCGGTGCAGTGCTGGTCAGTGTATGGTGCAGTGCTGGTCAGTGTGCGGTGCAGTGCTGGTCAGTGTGCGGTGCAGTGCTGGTCAGTGTGCGGTGCAGTGCTGGTCAGTGTGCGGTGCAGTGCTGGTCAGTGTATGGTGCAGTGCTGGTCAGTGTATGGTGCAGTGCTGGTCAGTGTGCGGTGCAGTGCTGGTCAGTGAATGGTGCAGTGCTGGTCAGTGTGCGGTGCAATGCTGGTCAGTGTGCGGTGCAGTGTTGGTCAGTGTGCGGTGCAGTGCTGGTCAGTGTGCGGTGCAGTGCTGGTCAGTGTGCGGAGCAGTGCTGGTCAGTGTATGGTGCAGTGCTGGTCAGTGTGCAGTGCAGTGCTGGTCAGTGTGCGGTGCAGTGCTGGTCAGTGTGCGGTGCAGTGCTAGTCAGTGTGCGGTGCAGTGCTGGTCAGTGTGCGGTGCAGTGCTGGTCAGTGTGCGGTGTAGAATCGCTGCGCTCCAATGACGCCACAGCTTTGGCTCTCCACCCCCCCCCCTCCTACACAAATTCTGCTAATTATTTTGTGGTTTTCCCGTTGCGTTCCTGTACCCTGTTGGGGTTGTTATATGCTTCAACTGCCTGACTTGAACAGGGAAACAGTCTTGCGTTAAGATTTTGACGATATTTTCATAAACTGTGACACGTATCTGATATCATTTAGTTAAGATTGAAGAGGGGCAGTATGGTCCCCTGATAATCTTATGTTTTCAAGGCGAAGCTTAGCTCATTTACTGAACTTCGCCGTCTTTCCTTCTGCAAATACTAATCTTTTTCTCTTATTCAGCATTTTCAGTGTTTGACCCCCTCAGGGGGCAAATGATGGGCCACAAGCCATAGCGTTAGGCTAGTCAGGTTAGCCTATCCTACATATGTTAGGGAGAGTAGCGCCCGCAGGGCGACCCCAAAGACAACCCTAGCCTTAACTAATTCTTCAGGACGTCTTTCCTTCCTGCTCACTTTGCTTCCTCCCATTACCATCACTGTGTGGGTTGTTCTTCCTTCACCCAATGATACTTTTCTGACGAGTTCAACACAATTCGGTCTTCTTTCACTTAAGCAGAATTAAGTCGATCTCCTCGCGCAGGATCTTTCATTTTATGATTTGATCACTCCTCTCAGGAGCCGTAGAATGGTTTGCTGGGCATAGTGTTAATTTTGTTCGCCAACCCTATGTTGTGAGCAGTGGCACCCCTAGCGACCCCACATTCTACCAAAACCTTTGCTGCCCTCATCGCTATTCTAGTTTTCCTCTTCTTTCTTGACTAGCTTCACCGTGGCGAGTTGCTCTGCTGTGGGAGCACCCCCCCCCCCCCATCTGCATGACTGTGAGATGACGCAAGTTGTGCCGAATTACACTGTTATAGCCGCGATAAATCGAGTGTGAAGCAGTTTCTGAAATGAGGTAAGATTTACCTCTCATCTGTCGCACAAAATTATTTTCATCCAACCGAAACCTAGCACCTGTTGGTTTGAAAGCTCAAAATTAAATTCTCAACCGTGTTTATGCTCATCGCTCTAGCTCATCCATAAGGGCGAATCGAGCGCGCCTTTGTTCTTGTCCCAGCCACTGCACCATCGCCTGTTTGCGCGCAACGGCCCTTTGTCCCGTAAAACTCCTCCGCCCTATTAAGAATTTTCGGACTCACTTGCCCTTTCCGAATATTTGTTTACGAGTGGCCCCTCAAAACTCCGCAAGTTTTCCCTCGACTAAATTTCCCTGTTTTCGTTTCGGCGTCTTTGATTGCTCTTACATAGTGGAAAAATTGAGCGGAAGAAATTTTCATGTCACTGAAGCGTTTTGTTGAAAGCTCATTGTTTGTTTTGCCCTAAATCTTATTTACTTATATATACAATTGCTTATATAAACATTTGCGTATATATACATTTGCTTATTCATACATTTGCTTATATATATTTGCTTATATATACACATTTGCTTACATATACATTTGCTTATATATACATGTATGCTTCCCATCGTATCCTGATTAAAATAGCTTGGAGTAAGCTCGTTCACTTACAACGTAAATTTTGTGTTCTTTATTAACGTAAACATGAATTTTCGTAGAAACTGGTTCTTTTGTAGAAAAAAAAAAACATTTGCTTTGCTTGTGGTTAGCAGCATATTCAGTTGAAGTTTAAGTACTCGTTTATAGTTTTACAAGCTTTAGTTTGAGCTGCACCTAGCTTATATTGCTACCGAGTATTTTATGTCCTATGCTACATGTGCTCTGAAGGTGCTTGTTGACATTTGGTTAGTTAGCATGGATTCGAATAGCTTAGATTACATTCAAGAAGTCTACTCAAGCATAGTTGACAGCACGTCCGTAGGATTGATCGATTAAAGTCAAATCTAGGCTCTGGGGGGAAGGGGGTTGTATACGTTTCTCTTTCACGGCTCTATCATGTATTTTTCTATTCCATATGATTGCATTAAAAAAAGTTGCTAAAACTTTCACAACTGGTACATTTTTGAGGGGGACATGGGGGGGGGGGGCAAAATTATAAATTGTGAACCGATTGTTCTGAAACTTGCTCAGAATATGTATTCTTAAAAAGAAACATATTTTGCTCATGCAACTTTTTTGATGTAGGCCTTAGTTTTTGAGGTAAAAAAGGTCTATGTATGAATATATATATTTTGAAAATTTCAAACGAATAGAACTCAATGAGTTTTCAAGCTAAAAAAAAAAGACTGTTGTGGAATCTTTAAAACATTCCTAACAAAACTATAAACCTGGATTTTTCGTTTTTGCCCTCAATATATTTTTTTTATCTCATATTGATTTTCCATTTTCTATTTCTTTGCGATCGCTAACTAAACTAGATCACTCTGAGAGCGTATACTTCCGCCAAGCGAGGCAATATTAACGAAAAATTTAATTTGTCTTTGAAACCAAGATTTTCTTTGTATCAACTCCAAAATCTAGTCATTTGTGCCCTTCGATGGTATAAACAGTTTATGTAATTTTCGTGAAGATCCGTGCATAACTTTTTGAGTTATGCTGCTAACAAACATTATGACAAACACGAGTCAAACATACAAACGAACAAACTGATCTGCACCAAAATTTAATCATTAATGTCTCTTATAATTATTAATGACTCCTATATGTATATATATTTCACAAATATCCATTCATAATTTTTTGAGTTATTTTGCTAACAAGCATAAAATTAGAAACACTGACTAACGAACGAACAAACAGATCACTCCAAAAATTTGGTCATTGGCTCTTTGTAATATACCGAACAACTCGTCTAAATTTCATTAAAATCCGTCCATAACTTTTTGAGTTATGGCATTGAGAAAAATGAGGCAGACAAGCAAACAAACAAACGGATGGACGGATCTTCACAAAAAGTTAATCATTTGTTCCTCCTAACATGCCGAACAATCCCTGTAAAGTTAATCGAAATCCGTCCATAAATTTTTGAATTATCTTGTCGACAGACAGATAGACAGGCAAAGAAACAAAGCCGACGAAAACATAACCTCCTTGGCGGAGATAAATATAGGGAAAAAAATTAAGGTATTCGATTTTGAGCTTTGAGAAAAAAATACTATGAGCGCGAAAATAGAAAATCCGGCTCTATAGTTTTGTTAGCAATGTTTTAATGTTTTAAGGATTCCAAAACTGCCATTGTTTTTTCTAGCATGAAAACTCATTGAGTTCTACTGGCTTCAAATTTCCGAAAAATACATATATGTTCATATATAAATCCCATTATCTCAAAAACTAAGGCCTAAATCAAAAAAGTTGCTTGAGCAATATAGGTTTCTTTTTTCAGAAAATGTATTTTCTGAGCAAGTTTCAGAACAATCGGTTCAAAATTGATAATTTTGCCCCCCCCCCATGCCCCCCTCCTCAAAAATTTACAAGGTGCGAAAGTTCTATCCAACTTTTTTTTTAATGTCAACATATGGAATAGGAAAATAAATGGTAGAGCCGTGAAAGAGAAATGTACACGGACACCCCCCCCCCCTAGAGCCTAGACTATTATAGCGCTTTGAAAAAATCTCACTCTAGCGTATTTTTTTTTCTTCATCAGTTTATGAACTTATAGCCAGCGTACAGTTGCAAGATTCTTTTCATGAGCACCCAGAGTTGTATTTCCATGCAGTCAGAGCTTCGCAGTCTTATCGAAGTATCATTATATTGCTCTGCATGCACTGATGCCTCGCATATTAATAATTTAGATCATTAGTTTTACCGTTTGCCAGCTGTATTTTAACGGAGGAACCAATAAAATGATGTTGTCGCGATTACCCTGTGAATCCCACCGCCTCGGTCTGAAGTCGTTGCGAGCTGTGGCTTCTGTGGCCATTATCCTTCATCTGGTGCAAATCTTCTTCATCTTGCAAAATGCCTCTTTTCATATAGAATTTTTTCCTATGCGAACCTTGCTTTGTTTGATAGTTACCTCCGCCAGGGAGGGTGTGTTTTCGTCGAGTTTGTCTGTCTGCCCGTTTGTGGGTCACCAAGATGACTCAAAAAGTTATGGACGGATCTTTACGAAATTTACAAGGATTGTTAGGCGTGTTAACAGTAAGAGATGACTAACTTTAAGTCTAGATCCGTTCAATCGTTTGTACGTTTGTATGCATCTTTGTTTTTCTTAATACCATGACTCAAAAAGTTAGGGAAGATTTTTATGAAATTTATATGAGTTGTTAGATACAGATATGTCACGAAGAGTAATTGACAATTTTTTTGTGATGATCTGTTGGTTCGTTCGTTTGTCTCTGTGTTTCATTCATTGTTTGTTAACAAAATAAGTCGAAAAGTTATGAGGAATTTTCAGGAATTGTTAAGAATGTTAATGGACATAATCATATAAATGATCGAATTTTGGTGATAAATGGTTGATGTTTGACTAATGTTTGTCAGAAAGTTTGTCAGCGACATAACTCGAAAAGTGAAGAACGGATCTTTAGGAAAATTCAGGTTTTATTTTGTCAAAATGCACAAATGATAAGATTTTGGTGTTTATAACAAATAAATCACAGCTTCAGAACCAATTTGAAATTTTCGTTCACGTTGCTCAGCTTAGTGGAGGCATGCGCTCTCACAGTGCTCAATAGTTACGTTATAAGTTTCCAGTTATTCCAGGCTGAACTATATACCTGAACGGGCGGAAAAGAACGTATAATATGTATGGATGTTGCTAAAACCTTAATGTTAGTCTTCATCAGGCTTCAATAATTATTATCTGGTCAACCACTCGAACGCTCACGGGCTAATTTAAGTATATCTGTTTATCGTGTTGTTTTTCATTTTAAGCAAATTATTGCATATATATATTAATTTGTAGAATTTAAACCTTACATCTGTTACTCCCGTGAAATTTTTAAACGAATCTTAAACAGTGTGCCTGAAAAAATTACGGATAATAGAAATAATTATATAGCCACTTAATCTGTTCGTGAATTTTTATTGCTAGTTCGATGAACCTAAAACTACTCAACATCACCGGTTCCCACGATCGAGCTGCCTTGCTGGTGGCAATTTTTTTCTATTTCCCAACAATAGTATCAAAAACTGGCCTCTTCCACGAGAGCTTTCGATAGAAAGCGCGGTGCCAACTGGCTAGCAAATAAAAGAAGCATTTGAAAGACTGCTCGCGCCACAAGAGTCTTCCAAAAAAGTAAATAAACGGTGCCCACTGGTATCTGATTTAGCCGACTATATGTTGCTTTCGAAGCGCCGCATATCTGCCAGCCAAAGGGCGTAAAAACTGCCTCTAAACAAACTGCCAAACTTCGCTCCTATAGCAGATAACTTTTCGCCTGAAATAATCGCGGCAAAGCGACGGATTTTTCTCCCTTAAGTCACCCGAAATTTGGCCCGCAGGCTCTTTCTGGTCACCCGAGAAATGGCCCGCCGATTGTTCATTTGCAGGCGGTGGAAATTCGGAAATTCTGGCGCTCGTTTGCAGCTTTCGTAAAAAAACAAAAGACCGGAGCAACTTCGCACTCAAATCTCACCGCCTTGATTTGCATGTCTTTATGACGCCTTTTGTTTGCGAGGGCAGGACGAGCAGGCAACGCTTCATTTGTCGTGTTGTTCAACTTAACGTTAACGGTCGTTTATGGTCTTTTTTAACGGGCGCTCCAAAAAGTGTGTGGTCTTGTGCTTCATTGGGCCCGTTATGCTGCCATCACTCCAGTTTATGGGTAGCAGACCCGTGATAAAGTTTGGAACGGGGGCCTGTGGTTATGTTATCTTGATTCTTCGCTTGCAGTCACAGTGTAGGCTATGGTGAGTCGAACTGTACCTGTTCACTATACTATGGCATGGTAGCTTGATTCTTTGGTCACAGCCACTCGGACTTTCAAGTATTTCTGTTTACGAAAATAGAAGACGTATGTCTGCTCGATTCTTCGCTGACACTCACTCACTGTATGTAACGAGTATTTCTGTTCACTCGAACATCACGTGTTGCAAGTTTCTCGACTGTTCCTCATCATGATAATTGATATGGGGTATCAATGAAAGTTTGCCGTTCCCTCATCGTTCGCTGATGACACACGGATATTAGCTGCGGTGCCATCAATGGCAGGCGTACAGAATGTGCAACTAGATCTAACCAACGTCTTTCACTGGACATCGGTTAACAACATGACCTTCAACGAATAAAAATTTGAACTTTTTCGGTACGGAAAAGACTTCTCCCTAACTGAATGTACATCCTACAAGACGAAGGATGAGAGCGAACTCTAGAGCAAGCAAATTTTGAGGGATCTTGGGGTGAGAATACAAGATAATGCCACCTTTGAAGATCACGTGGCCCGAGTTGTTACCATAGGCCAGAAGTGGAGCGGATGGGTGCTTTAAACTTTCCCTTCACGAGAGGCAGACACAATCTTCACCTTATGGAAACAACTGATTCTGCTCCCGCCTGGGTAGAGTAGATTAGATAGGCTGCAGTAGACGAACCAAGAGGCCCATTCTCAAAGAGACACCGGCACTAACACCCTGGCCCTCTATGAGCTATTGCCATTATGTAAGTAGGATGTAGAGGACTGGGGAAACGAGAAGAGAAAAAAAATGGAAGACGAAAGAGAAGAAAAATATAAAAAAGAAGGGGAAGAAGAATCTCCACCAAAGAGATGGTCATGAATGCCCGCAAGCATGATCGAATAGCCGCTGATATGCGGAGCTTAAAATATAAATGGAGCGGAAGTGTGAAGAAGTCAGCTTAAAATGGCCTGGGAAGCTCTGGCCGTTAATTGCTTGCGACTCGTGGAGGAGGACTCCTTTGTAGTGGAGGATGTCTCTCCCAGTGTATGCCAAGACGATTTTTAAACGAGTTGACCGACTCCGCACCAACAACGTCGGAAGGGAGCCTATTCCAAATGCTGACTATGAAATAGGGAAAGACCTGCTGACTTAAGTTTGTTCTTCGAGCTTTATGCTTGAGTTTTTGACCGTTGTTTCGCGAACGATCATTAAGTTCTCTTTCAAAGAGTCCCGTAATAGGTACGTCGTTGAAGCCATTCAAATACTTGAATGTTTTTATTAGTTCTCCCCTGAGTCGTCATTGCTCGAGAGAGATCAGACTCAGTTCTTTTAGGCGACGCTCATACGACTAGTTTCTCAGCTGAGGTATCTTTCGTTGCTCTGCGTTGGACTCTTTCCATGTTATCGATATCTTTACAGAGATGTGGCGACCAGAATTGAACAGCAAATTGTAAGTGTGGCCTCACTAATACCTTGTACAAGGGAACGATGATGTCCTTGACTTGTATTCGAAGTTTCTGGTAATGAATCCGAGTACTCTGCTTGCCATTTTCACACTCATGTCAACTTGCTGACTGTGATGTAGTTTGTTTGTAACAGTGATTCCTAAGTCACGTTGTTGGGTGACAGCAGCCAATTCCGTCCCATTCATATTCAATGGGGTGGAAGAGTTCACCAACCCTACGTGCATTACTGAGCATTTGTCGACATTAAAGTTCATCTGCCACGTTGCGCTCCATTCCATGAGGTGGTCAAAGTCTTGTTGGAGCTCGGCTTTTTTCGTTGTAGGATGACATAGTTTTGTATCATCCGCAAATTTACAGATTTTACTACGGATGTTAAGATCGAGATCATTGATGTAATTGAGAATAGAAGTAGGCCAAGCACGCTACCTTGTGGAACCCCCTGAGAAACCCTGTGTCCAGTCGTTCGACTCTCCTTCAAGCTTCACTCGCTGCTGCTGACCCGTAAGCCATGCCTTGATCCATCGTAAGTAGTCACCCTGAATGCCATGGGCTTCCAATTTTTTTCATTTGCCGGTGATGGGGGACTTTATCAATAGCCCTTTGGAAGTCTAGATACACAAGGTCTACACCCTTTTCTTCATCTTTTATATCTGTAACTTGTGAAAAAAAGTCCAGTAGGTTTGTGAAGCAGCTTCTTCCATTTCGGAAGCCATGTTGTGTGTCGAATATGAACTGCTGCATCCTCAGGTGATCAGTGATCGTCTTTTTCAAGAGGCGTTCGATGATTTTGCTAACGACCGAAGTATGACTGATTGGTCGATAGTTGCTGGGGATTTGCTTATCCCCCTTCTTATGTATCGGTATTACATTAGCTAGTTTCCAATCCTAGGGAACTTCTCCCGTTCTTAGAGATCGATTAAATATTTCGAGCAGTGGCTTCGTGATGACTGGAGCCATTTCCCGTAGTACACGGGGAGTAAGATTATCTGGCCCAGTGGATTTGTACAGATTTAGGTGGGTGAGTTCTTGAAGGATCTCGATCTCCGTGAAAACACAGGTGTTAATTGGAGCAACTGGCATCGGTGCTGGTTCAGGAATATTCATAACATTTTCAACAGTAAATACAGCGGTGAAATAGTCGTTCAGGATTGTGGCTTTTTCTCTTAGGTTATTGGTAATTTCATCGTCAGGTCGTTTGAGCGGACCTAAGGTTTCTTTTTGAGTCTTCTTTCATTTACATATTTATAGAATGCCTTTGGGTTGCGTTTCACCATAGCGGCTACGGAAACTTCCTTCTCTCTTTTTGTGGTTCTGACTATTTTCTTTACATCCTGACAAGCCCTTATGTGACTGGACCTGTTCTCTATTGGATTACGCTTCCAGGCTTTGTAACGCATTTGTCGCTTAGCAATGCAGCGTTTGACAGTCCGATTCATCCAGAGGAGCTCATTACTGATAGGAACTCGTCTCGTTTGGATGCGTCTTTCAGCCGCTCTCATTATGTTTGTCTTCAAAATATATGAGCATTGTTCAACACTGGCGTCTCTCATCGGGGTTTCGAAGTCAGTTGTTTCTATTTCAGTAACCATTTCCTGAAATTTCGCTCGTCGATAGTCCGGCAGCTTGAGATGTCTCGCATCAGTGGTGAATTCATTGCCAGTTTTGAGCGTAAATTCAATCATGGTACTATAGTACTATCATGGTACTACGGTACTCGATGGGCTTGAATTTATGTCGAAGCCTCACCTCCCAAGGGCTAGAGCAAACGTTACTTGTTGCTTAATGGCCACTTTCCTTGACAATTTGACCTGCAACGGTATTTAACTTGCTGCATTGACCGCAGTTCCCCCAAATGCAGCAAGGAGTGATGCAGTGTGGTGCCGGGTCCGCTTTCTTTCTCTGTCTCCGGCGGCTTTTGGGCGGGGCGTGCCTTGCTGTTCCGCGCACCCGGCAATGTCGGGTCGGAGCGGTGGCTTGTGCCCTGCTTGTTGGCTTGCTGGAGAGCGTGGGAGGAAGGGCGCGGGCGTGTCCCGGGGGTGTGTCCTGCCGTGTGGGTCCGGCGTGGCCCACTGTTCTTCACTCAAACCCTCCCCTTTCTGGTCTCTTAAGGACTATAGTTCGATTGTGGTGCGGCCCCACTTTTGTAACGTGGACCAGGGCCTGCAATACTTACCTGCAGGATCAAACGCCATCACTATTTCCTCCATGCGGTCAGAGATGGTGGTGTTCAAACTCCGCCCTCTGGAGGCAACTCAACAACAGCTGATACTGCCGAGAATTGAATACTATTCACCTCTTTGAATGCTAAGCAAGCGGAAAGACTTAGAGCACCTCGAGGCTATCCAGAGATCGTTCACTGCCAAAATCCGGGGCATACAAGATTTAAACTATCACGAAAGACTTGCTCTACTTCAAATATACTCAAATTCAAAGGAGATTCGATCGCCTTACGATCATATATGTTTGGTCAATTCTAGAAAGAATTACTGTCAACTTCAATGAGTGAATCCAGGCCAGACACTCAGACCGCATTGGTCGCACTTGTGAAGTGCTAATTCCGATCAAAACTGGTATTGCAATAGCCACGAAGTATTCTAATAGTTTCGCGGTCCGGGGAGGGGCGACATTATTCAACGTAATGCCACGTCATATTCGTAATGTCACCGGTACAGAGACTGCGAAGTTTAAAAACTTACTAGACGCATACTAACTGAGAGTGTCAGATAAACCTGTTGTAAGCGGATACGTGAACTGTGGGGAAAACTCGCTGTTAGCCACTCCGCTTTTCACGGACTGCAGCATCACCTCTGCACAAGATGGGAGGCATGTATAACGCCGCCTGGACCTCGTCCGAAGTATCGTCAAGGTACGGTCGNTCAGATAAACCTGCTGTAAGCGGATACGTGAACTGTGGGGAAAACTCGCTGTTAGCCACTCCGCTTTTCACGGACTGCAGCATCACCTCTGCACAAGATGGGAGGCATGTATAACGCCGCCTGGACCTCGTCCGAAGTATTGTCAAGGTACGGTCGTTTTGTAGTAAGAGTACATGTGTATTCCTCTCAATCTGTCGTACTTGTTGTATATGTTGTGCGCGATCGATCGCGCAAATCCATCGATCGCGCACAACATATACACTATTTGATTCACGTTAAAAACATTTTTATTCCAGATCTCTTTTATATGAACTTACAGATTTGTTTCGCTTATACATTAAAGCAACCCTGGCTGAACTAACACAATATTGTTTCATCATGTGGCTAGCTATCTCATCATGCGTGACATCCAGTCAGGTCACGTTACAGCAAGTTTAGCGGAGTCATTCCTGTTGCGGCTTGGAACTTACGGGTCGCTCATAGATTGCGACGCCACTTGTTCGGTGGTCAGGTGAGGAAATTGTGACACCACTTATTTGGTGGTCAGGTGGGGAAATTGTGACACCGCTTATTTGGTGGTCAGGTGAGGAAATTGTGACACCACTTATTTGGTGGTCAGGTGAGG
>LQNS02278094.1:46217214-46227394 GCA_001587735.2 Parhyale hawaiensis | reverse complement strand
CTCAAGGTCGCTGGTTCGTGCCCAGTTCCCAGCTGGGCATCTTCTTAGCGTGCTTGTGTGATCGGTCAGCATCCGGTCTGCATACTGCTGCGGGTTACTGACCTTCCCTAGCAATGGGGAGGGTTGGGGGGTCGCAGATATTGTCGCAAGGAGTCTTCCGCCACTGGCGCCATAGCTCTAGACATCCGTGGTCGACTGCAGCCGTATACTCCTCTGGGGCCTGTTGGTCTATATCTGCAGCACAAACCAGTGCATGTGGGTTTCTCAGTTGGGGGTACGGTCAAGTTGACTTTACCTTTACTTTACTCTCTCTCCACATGACGTCACAGCTAGAGGAAGTGGGCGGAGCTTATGACGTTATCTGCGTGAGGGCTAACCTGTTAACGTATTTTAGCCATGGTGTCACTCACGGCACCCATCTCGTACAGAGGTGATATTGCAGGTGATGAAAGTTTGATCTTCACCCAGTATTTCTGGCCAGGTTCGTGACATTTCGAGGTTCTTTCTTTTTTGTATAGAGTTGCTATGCTCGTACACCAAGATGCTCGTGCTAATAATCATTTTATACTTTATACATCGTAAGAAGAACGGTCCCGCGGAAGCATGTGCCTCACCTTTTGATTCTAATATACAGTAGCGAGGATAATTAAGTTAGGGGAGAGTAAAACACTTAAATATTAAACCTTTATTGCAAATAAAATACTTAACCGAAAGTCTTGAAAATTGACATAATTCTAGATAGCTACATATTTTTCTATGTATCGCGATAAAAAATTCAGAACATTGTAAAACACGGTTACGCAATAAACAGAAATAAAATGAAAATATTACATTTTTCCCCTGTATCTAAGTTGAGGGACACAAACAGAAATGCAAGCGTAACCCTTAGTGATGTCCAAATTTCGACATTTTTAAGCCTTTGCAAGACTTCCCACATGAATTAAATTTCAGATAAATTGTATAGTTGCAGCGTCTGTATTATTGGAACGAATCGAATTGAACCAAGCGAACCAATGTCTGAAGCTGAAAAAACGCATTGTCTCTCTACAAAGATGAAAAATCACTGCAAGAGGTTTCTAATGATACTAGAGTGCCCGCGCTGTCATAAAATGACAGCGAATAATTTGTGTTGATCCGTCTTCATTAACCATGCTTTCCTTCATACAATTGTGAACATTAAAGATCATCCAGATGAGGGTTCACGGCATCCTAATTACCCTAATTACTGAGCATCAACACTCTTATTTTCTGACATAAAAATAATTCATTACTTTTGCAGTCAGTTCAGCAACACTGAAAAGAATTGATTCGATTTAGTATCATAGATACCCTAGCGTGTCATATTTGTCCGACAGTCTCTTGGTTACTGAAAGATGTTTCGTCGACAATTGTATCAAAGTTGGAAGAACAGCTGATGCAACGAAGTCATCTGTGGGAAGAAACCACGAATCAAGATGCATGAGAGTGCCAATGGAAGCTTCAGATACCTTCAATGCTGAGATTTCAACTTCGGCAATGCAAGAAGTCCATTTAGACTTGAGGCCGCCCCATACTTTGTCATAGATTCGATGTATGGAGAAGGTAATACTCGCACGAATCAGACTAAGCCTGCGATATCTTCATTATTGAAGTTCAACTGTCCCTAATTAAGATACGTTTGCCATCTTCAGCAACCCGGCCTATTTTCTACCTATCGGTTTTCAATGGAGCTTGAGAGGACGACCAGAGCCTCCAGTCTGGACTAATTTACGCCTATCTGTTTTGTTAAAGCGTGACAGAAAATGGATAAGCGAGCAGATAAATACACATCGGTCTTTATTACATTGTAGATGCGCAGATCTTCTAGCATCGTACAACGTATCATAGCCATATTTACACTAAAAGAAAACGTTAAGACGTTCCCAAAAATAGACAGACCACCAAAACCCACTCTGAGAGAAGACAAAACCATTGTGAAACAGAGCATGAAAGACCGACCGTTTTCAGTCAGCAGTTGAAAGTGCTCGTGGGATGGGCAAATTATCCAGCGGTAAGGTGTCTGGATTTACTGCATCACGTCGCCTCAAGTGAGCTATTTTACTTGCAGGGGTTCCTGGTTCAAAACCTCTGATTTCTAAGAAATATCAAAAACTGAGCCAGTTTGCTCAAGAACAAGTCGTATGGTCCGATGCACAGTGGATGCAAGACATTTTAGTGACGAATCCAAGTTCAGTGTGATTAGTTCTGATGGAAAAAAGTACCTATCTACAATATAATAAAGACCGATGTGTATTTATCTGGTTGTTGATCTGTTTGTCCATTTTCTGTCATGCTTTAACAAAACAGATAGGTGGAAATTAGTCCAGGTTGGAGATTCTGGTCGTCCTCTCAAGCTCTAGTGAAAACCGATAGGTAGAAAATAGGCCGGGTTGCAGAAGATGACCAACGTATCTTAATTAGGGACAGTTGAGCTTCAAACAATGAAGACATCGCAGGCTTAGTATGATTTGTACGAGTATTAGCTTTTCCATACATCGAATTTACGGCAAAGTATAGGGCGACCTTATGTCTGAATGTACTTCTTGCATTGCCGAAATTGAACTCGCAGCACTGAAGACATCTGAAGCTTCCATTGGCTCTCTCATGCATCTTGATTCGTAGTTTCTTCCTACAGATGATTTCATTGCTTCAGCTATTCTTCCAAATTTAATTCAATGGTCGCTGAACAAAAACCACTGGACCTGTATAAGCTAGCCTACCGTATCCACAATACCGAATCTGAGCTATTACTTTGAGCGTTGTTAATCTGGCTGCAATAAGCCATGAATTTTCTCTATTTGAGAGAAGGAAAAAAAGTTTCGATACTGAGCGGTTGTCAAGCTGTGAGTGCTAATCTCAGGGTGCCTAGGTTAGCAGTTGTAATAACGTACGTATTATCAATGAAGAAGATCATCACAAATTCTTTGCTGTCATTTTATGACAGCGCGGGCCCTCCAGTGTTAGACATAAAGTAGGTCAAAGACTGAAAGGTTATCTCTAATATCCGTCAAGAAAACAGCGAAGTGCGGAGAGAGTACCGTCATGGTGTGGGGAGTCATTTCCGTTGCCGAGCCAGGACAACTTGTCCGCCTACATGGTTCAGTAAATGTGACGGTGTATAAAGAGCTACTTCGCCAGCATGCACTCCCATCTTTAAGAACTGCAACTGTGTTGTGCAACCAGCAATTTCCATACAGGACAGCGCTCCTTGCCACAAAGCTAATGTAGTGACCACTTTCTTTCAGGATAAACGTATTGCAGTTATGAATTAGCCACCCCAAAGCCCTGATCTCAATCCAGTCGAAGTGTGGACGATCGTAGGAGAACGCGCTCAAGCCAGAAATGCTAGAAATCAGGGTATATTACATGAATTTTGGAAAGATGAGTAGAACAAGCTAAGCTCCCAGTTTAAATTCCTGCAGCAAAGGATGCAACGAGGTTATACAGAATAATGAATTGTTTTCAATTGTCAATACTTTTGAAAATTTTGATGCTATTTGGGTGAAATTTACATACATTTCAATGTTTTCTGATGGTGTCTCTTAACTTTTGCACAGAGGGAAAATGTAATATTTTCATTCTATTTCTGTCTATTTCGTAACCATGATTTATTACGTTCTAAAATTTGATCACCATGCATACGAAATCCTAATTAATTTTCAGTGCTACGTTTCAATGTAATGTTAATTTTTAACCTTTTTAGTTCTGTATTTTATTCATATTTAGGCCTAATAATTCATTTTACTGCCCCTAAACTCATGCTCTCTACTGTACATCGTAAATATACAAGGTGTACAGAAACAACGGATAGAAACTTTTAAAGTAGATAGGGATACCAGAAACAAATACTTTTTCAGGAATATTGAAATTTCCAAAGCGCGTTAGTTTCCTAGATATGTAGATTTAAATCGTTAACTGTAATATATACGTGTGAAATGAACACGTGAATTTTAGTTTCACCGTACAATGTGGCAACATTCGGTGGCATGTGGTTCCGGCACGACGGGGCGCCTGCCCATCACCACGGAGCTGTTCGCCGGTACCTTAACGACCCATTTCCCAACTGCTACGGTTTTCACTAGCCGTGTTACGCTGTTTTTCGCTAATTATTCTTAAACGAATTGTCGGCTCACTATGGTATTTAAATACATAGCCTCGTGCACCCATACCTAATTTATGACCCATATAGCATATTGCTATATGCTGTATTTACAGAGCAGTTTACTCGTGTATATTAGGCCTATATTAAGCTGAAGCTAGGAAATCGCTTCAACACATTCGAACTACGCCCAATTGTTGAAAGAAAACGGGAAAACAGATTTCTTTGAAAAACTCGTTTTCTTTCTGTCTATAGCGTTTTGCAATCAGACGCCGGTGTTACCCTCACAATGTTACCCGGTGTCACCCCGTGTAGCGGTGAATGCGACGTGCGATCTCAGCGCCCCCAAGAAGTGTTGCGGAATTTGCCGAAAACTCGTACGTAAGCATTTCCGGCGGAGCCTTATTATGGCTGTATTTTAGGGTAAAACGTTGAAAAATACACACAAGTGCTTCAAATGTAGGAACTCAAGCACTATATGGCAGTCATACATTCTTTAATACCAATTGTTAAGTATCAAAGTCAATGGTTGAAAACAAAGGCAGTGTTACCCAGCTCATAAACGTACAATTTTGGGCGTGTTGCAATGAGACGTCGGTGTTACGCTCACAGTGTTACACGTGTAGCAGTATATACGACTTGCAATCTCAGCGCCTCCAGAAAGTGTTGCGGAATTTTCGGCAAGCTTAAACATATACATTTCTGGCGGAGCCTTATTACCTCCGCCAGGGAGGTTGTTTTCGTCGCGTTTGTCTTTCCGTGTCTCTGTCTGTCGATTGTTCTCTGTCATCAAGATAACTCAAAAAGTTATGGATGGATTTGGATGAAATTTACTGGGATTTTTGAGTATGTTAGGAAGAACAGATGATTAACTTTTGGTGGAGATCCGTTCATCCGTTTGTCTGTCGGCCTCATTTTTGTCAATGCCATAACTCAAAAAGTTATGAACGGATTTTCATGGAATTTACAAGAGTTGTTAGGTTTGTCACGAAGAGTAAATGACCAAATTTTTGAGATGATCTATTTGTTCGTTCATGTGTTTGTTGCTGTTTGATTTTTTGTTTGTTAGCACGATGATTCGAAAAGTTTTGAATGGATCTTTATGAAACTTACAGGAGTTGTTAGTAATGTTAACAAGACATAAATGATTAAATTTTGTTACAGATCAGTTGGTTCGTTTGTATGTTTGACTTATGTTTGTCATAATGTTTGTTAGCAGCATAACTCTAAAGTTATGAACGGATCTTCAAAAAAATTGTAAAAACTGTTATACTATCAAAAGGCACAAATGATTATATTTTGGAGTTGATACAAAGAAAATCATGGCTTCAGAGCCAATTTGAATTTTTCGTTACAGTTGCCTTATCAGGCTGAGGTATGCGCTCTTAGACTGCGCTAGTTTCAACTGTATTTTAAGGCCCTCCTAAACATACAAATAATTTGCGCAACATGATTGCACAAATTATTTGGCGAATGCTACAGACTGTGCAATCATTTTGCGCCGCATTCAACTTCATCAGCTTCAATTACACTTTTGGCTGAGTCATTTATTATATTTCTTTATTTCCTCTTGAAATTAGTTCTCAGCAAATTTATTTTTTAAGACATCTTTTTTCAACGTCCGAAAAATGGTCCTTGTAGTTTGCAAACATTTTTTCGCAATGTTACATTCATATATGTTTGAAAAATTCCGGAACGTATCACTGTGAATGTGAATGAGCTGATTGTCGCCAGACACTCGGAAAGAACTAGAAGGACTTGTGATATACGCATCCCAAGCAGAGATGGTGGAAAAGCCGTGGCTACAAAATATTCTAATAGCTTTGCTGTACGGGGAGCAAGATTGTATAACAAAATGCCTCGGCATATTCGCAAAGCCACTGATATCAAAATTGAAGAGTTCAAAAATGTGCTGGATTCACATTTAAGAAGAATAGCAGATAGACCAGCGGTCAGCGGTTACTTGCACTGAGGAGATAATTCGCTGCTGGCTCTCTTTTTGGTCGCTTACTGCGGTACCACAGAAGACACCCAGCAGCGAGACTCCACATACACAGGGTGACGTGAACAACGTCACCTGGACTTCTTCCAAAGACCCACAAGGTACACGAGGTATTGTTCGTTTTTCTTAGTTTTGTTGCTTTAATCACTGTTAGTAAGGCACTATAATGCTGGTAATGACCTGTACTCCTAATCCTCGATGAAATGTAATTAAACTTTCGCTCGTTTTCGGTGGTTTTGGAAGACATAGATTGATAGCTACTAGAGAAGATCACAACACCAACCACTCGCTATGAATTTGGGAGAGAACTCAGACAAGTGCGGTTTGGTTGCGCAATCGTGCACTCAGACGACGCAAGCTTTGTCAGTTGGCCAAAAAAATATCAGTTTTGAAATCACACAATCATTTTGGGCAGTCACGCAACCGCTCCCTACACGGTCAAAGTGCTTGCGCAATTACTATGTTTGCGCAAATTATTTGTACGTTTAAGAGGCCCCGTAGGATAAAAAGTTAATAAAACCTCACATGCTAGAATTCAAGCAATATATGGCAGTCATACATTGTGTAGTACTAATTTTCGAGAAACATACTTAATGTTCGTCAACAAAAGCAGTGTTGCCCAAAACATGACCCTAAAAATTGTCGTCGGTGTCGCCCGGTGTTACCCAACCTGTATATGATTGGAGGCCAGTGTAGCACAGTGTAGAAGAAGGCCCGATTGCAATACGCTCTAAGTTGGGAGTAGTTCGAATGTGTTGAAGCGACTTCCTGGCTTCAGCTTAATATAGGCTTAATATACACGAGTAAACTCCTGTGTAATCACATAGAGCAATATGCTATGTGGGCCATAAATTAGGTATGGGTGTACTAGGCTTTGTGTTGAAATACCATAGTTATTCAACAATTTGTTTAAGAATTATTAGCAAAAAACAGTGTAACACGGCCGGTGAAAACCATGCATAGTAGTGGATAGGTTGATATGGACCAGTGGCATGGCCTGCAAGATCTCCAAACCTCAATCCATTGGATTGTTTTTTTCGGGGCACATTAAAACTTTGGTGTATGAAACACCTGTGGATCAGAAATGGATCTTATCGCCAGGAACGCTTTCGCAGCAGGCAACATCGCTGAAGATCGAAGAATGATGTGTCGTGTGTCGCACTCCTTCAGAGGAGGTGTCAGGTCTGCACTGAAGTCAATGATGGACATTTCGAACCGTTATTGTTACTTGTTTTCGATAATTCATTTAACACGTTTGGGTCCACAACATATTCATTTTCCAATGTAACGTCTGCTTGCAATGGGATCTCACACGGTCTCAAGTTAGCTAAAAATTTAAAACTACGCATTTCGAAAACTAACACGTTCTATAAATTTCCGTAGTCCTGAAAAAGGGTTTGTTTTTGCTGTCCCTAACTCCTGTAAAAGTTTACTTGTCTTGAGGAATTAAAATTTCGAGGCCTTGCTTGTCCGGAACTTCTGACGTGAGCGTGGGCTTCAACACTTTGAAAATGTTGCAAGTGCAAAAAGTCATCCTATTACGTGGAGTCGACTAATAGCTTAGCGAGATCGAGTTTTTGCAAGTCTCGAATCTGACAGTTTCAGGATCACCGCCAAAACTCTATTGAACACTTTTAAGCCAGAGCTTAGCTTACGTGATGGAAGTGCCTTACGAGTCCTGCCTGGAAATCTAAGTTTCGCCGCCCAGTCTAACGATCCTCAAGTTTCAGACGTCTAAGAGGTAATCGTTTAAGGGTTAGCGAACTCCTAAAATTTTATTCCAGTCGGTGCATCTGTGTTAAATTTTGGACAAGTCAAGCGTCAGAGATTTTACTTTCCGACCACGCGATGACGCCTTGCATGTCCTGTGCTTCATCATTTCTCAATGCTTATTGTCAAAAGGGAATGTCTTCTGACTCTGGTATTTCATGGAACCATGGCTGGATGGCTGGCTGGAAGAAAGCTTTGTATTGAAGACTCATGTAGTGGGTCGTTTGAGTGACTGATAATTCGTTGAGACGCAATGATATTGTTCCTGCTGCTGCTGGCTTTGTGTCTGCTGCATAGAGGATGCATTAATTGTACTTGTTGCGTAGATCTTCTTCATGGAATGTATTTATTTATAAACAAGTGAGCTCGGCCCATTTCCCTTCAGCAAAGCTTCACTACTTTCCCCATTATTTTCTTTTTTCTCCATGTTAAACAGTACAACTTTGTGCCAGCGGGATTTATTCCTGAGCCCCCAGACCTCTTCACGGCCAAAAGCTAAAAACTTGCGAAGCTGCGTCAGGCGTAACAGGTTTGGGACTAACGCAACGTCACGAACAATACCGTCATCAAGGACCAGCTTCCATACGCTCTTTTTCAATATCTTAAACAACCTAAAAGTGTATTAATAATGCAACTAATGTAGTGGAACTTAGGCCTATTAGAACTACAAGCTCTCATCAGCTGCACTTCTCCGTTTGCTGGCCTTAATTTCTCAATGTTTGTCTGCCAAAGAGGATTGAGACACGGGCATCATCTATTTGCTGGGTCTTGGTCTCTTTGTCTACCATGTGTTGCATATCCATCCAATAGCAGCGCGATTGCCTACATAAATTAATATAGCAACAGTTTACACTACCCAATCAGTGGCACCGCTCGCTGTGTACAAAAGTGACGTCATGAGCATAGTGAAAATGAAGGTATATCATTGGCTGGATTAATTTGTAATTTTTCTCTTAGCCGTGAAAGTACATCCTGTAGCTCGACCCTGATTGATGCTGATGTGCGTGCACTTATACCGAAGCCACTCTATGCAGTCGCATGCTCAACTTACCAGTGTTCGTTCTGCTCGTACGTCGTTTCGATACACGGTGAAATCGGTATCATAGATATGATGGCATGAACGACGTACGAGCAGAACGTCCGCCACCGTTAACTAAAATCCGTCTTAACAACCACGACGTCCGCTCGTAAGTTGAGCGTGCGCTTGTCAAGAGTGGCCCCTGTACAATTTTCAGAGAAATAGCTTCTATTGGAGCAATGTATGCTCAAGTCAGTAGCGTGAATACCGAGTTTGCAATGCATAACTGAATATGTGGGACTCCTGACGGTATTTACTGCCCACCATTTCTCTCTCTCCTGTCACATCAGGAAAATATCTCTTGCTTGTATATCAAAAAATAATCAGCATTTTTTACAACTTATGAGTCTCGGTCATAATAGTCTTTCCATTTTTGTGGTGCACCGAAGAGGCAGAACGATTCGGTGCGAGCGTTTGTCACACGAAGCTGCCCGAAGCGTTTGGAGCGCGTGCTGACTCAGCGGTCGGCGCTCTTAGACTCTCGCAGTCTCTTCGTTCTGGCTAACTCGCGAGCTCCTGTGTTGCTGTGTGTGTGTGTGTGTGTGATTTTTGTTGGACTTCTTTACTCCAATTACCCACCAATGAAAGGATAAATAAGAGTATTTATTTCTCAGCCGATCCTGAAGTTTCGATAGTTTTACTTCCGTCTTGGAACGTCTTTTCTGTTGGTAGGACATCTTAAACTAATTTGCAATTTGATGAAAGCGGTTAATGCACTATAAGATATTTAACATGAAGTTTACCCTCGGTCCTAATCAAGGCATTACCATACCGGCCAAGATGCATCTGTTTGTGTACTTTTTCTCTATTTCGTGTCCCTTCCGGGCAAAAAAGTAGCGAATTACCTTCGAGAGAGTGTTGGTCTCGAGCGATGCCTGCAAAAACGAAGTTTACGAAATCACTAAACACACGAAGTGAGCATGCATGTCCACATTAACTCACCTAAACTCCTTTCAAAAACCTACGACGATATATTCGTAGCGTAGCAACTAAGAGCTATGAAATTTGCAGACTTAATTTTTTGCTGGTAGTGGAAAACGAACATTTAAATAAATCTGTATCTTAGCTCCACTTGAGGTAGGGAGGTATTTACTGCTATATTTGTTATGTATACATTTTATGTATTTTTTTTATGCTGCCGAGCCCCAACAACACTCATGGCTCTTGATCTCTTGCTCCGTTTTCTTGCTCCGTTCTAGCTGATAACCAAAAT
>LQNS02278094.1:46198352-46209665 GCA_001587735.2 Parhyale hawaiensis | reverse complement strand
ATGGTGTATCACGTCCTGTGGTTGATGACTTGGTAATCTTGGGTGTCAATTTTGATCCAAAGTTGACGTTTGAGCCCCACATTCGTTCGGTTGCTTCACGTGCATCGCAGAAAATTGGTCTTATAAGGCGTGCTTGGAGGGTGTTTGGCTCGGTTGAATTGACACGTCGCTGCTTTAATTGCTTTGTCCTCCCTCTTCTTGAGTATTGCTCTGTAGTCTGGGGTTCTGCTGCCGATTGCCATTTGTGTTTGCTTAACAAAGTGGTTCGTCGATGTGCGTTCATGCTGGGTGGTGTTGTGCCTTGTGATCTGGCGCATCGTCCCAGAGTTGGTGGGGTCTGTTTTCTGTATAAAATCTATAACTGCCCCAGTCATCCACTGTCTGAGTCTCTTCCGGATCCATTTGTTCGGGTGATGTATACTCGGCGTACTGGTGCTCTTCCTGAGTTTGCCTTGGAACCGTTACGATGCCGCACGGGCCAGTATTCCCGTTCGTTTTTCCATCGTGTGTGGATGTTTGGAATGGTCTTCATGGCTCTGTCATTGCTGGTGCGGGTATTGGGAGCTTTAAACGATCTGTACACAGAGCTATTCTGTGATCTCGGATCTTCTTTTTTTTTCATTCTTTTGTTTTCTTCACCCGCTAGGCTGGTTGCGTGGGGGTTTATTAACCTCATGGAATTTCTCCGTTCCTACATCGCCAGTCTGGTATGATTTAATAATAATAATAATAACAATAATAATCGTTTTTATCCTTCATTTTCATTTTTGTCTTACTGTTAACATGTCCAGTCTTTTTCATAGGTTTCGTACCCGCTTTGCTTAGTTTCTTTTTCACACTGCGACAGATAATATTTTCGTTTCGTTGTTCTTTTCCCCCGACTTTCTGCACCCATACGCGTTGGTCCATAATGGGAACACCATCCGCCATGGTGTCTAGCGATTAGGATTTTTAAATTCCCCGAGTTTTCCCTGATTTTGCTTAAATCTCCCTGAGTGTCAGATTGTCTATTTTCTCTCAAATAATGTGACTACCAATGGGTTATGGGCTGAATGAGACTGAAACTGTTACAAATCACCCTCACTATATTAGGAGTTGCTGCAAAATAGAGCTAGATAGCCGTCCTCCTTACCCCGGCGCTGCAGAACAAAATAAATAATCCTCATAGGGCTCAGGCTCTGGGGGAACGAAGCATGCATAAAGATAACCCCACAAAACGAACACCATCCACTGCCTTGTAGAAATTCCGTGAGTATTTGGATTCTTGGTCCCTTTTTCCCTGAGAGTTTCCCTGTTTTTAGGCTACTAGACACCCTGTTCCGAGCATGCCTTCTATTTCCTGCTCGATACACTTTCGTGTTGCGTGTATGTTTCCTTTCGTTTTCTATTTCAAAACACAACTAACTGTTAAACGCCATGAGAACTTAATGCTAAATCTACGGGCCAAAAATACGCGATCCACTCATAGGAAGTGCATTATGTGAAACACAAAAATAGGCTCCTAACGATGTCGAGTTAAGCAAACACATCGATTAGTAATGGGTCGGATGTCGTTTTTTTAATATCTGCGGATGCGCATCTTAAAGCGTTCTGACATCCGCGGATGTTACCAATTGACATCCGTGGATGCAGATGTGGCTGTTCAAAAGAGGTGCGGATGTTCTGCGGATGCAGATGCTAGTATTCGCTCCACCACCTACACACACCCCCTCTCACGACGGAAGTTTATAGGTACAGCGCTTGCACACATTTCAATCCAAATGAGAATTTGTAGTTTTCAACACTATGGATGAGTTTAGCGTACAGTGATAAACCTGCACATCCGCGCCTCCTTTGCTGCGGATATTTAGTGGATTTTACAGCTCTGACATCCGCGGATGAGATTGCGGATGTTACCGTCCTAGCTTCCGCGAATGCAGATGTGGATGTAAAAAAGAAGATGCAGATGCAGATGTGGATATTCACCCCATTACTAACACCAATATCAGGTAGCTAACCTGGAAAGCTTATTCGATTGTTGAAGTGAATTGGCTGAAAAAAATTATTATGAAAAAATCTAACAAAACTGATTATTCACATCGTCTTGCCCATTATTCTTTCTTCCCTTATAGTAGGCTTATACTTGACAAAAGATTGACCTTGATATGAATGCAAGCACAATTGTCCATAGCTTCCCTGAATGGAATTCAATTGACTACACAGTCGAGCCATGGAGCTGTAGAGTGGACCACTCGCTCTTGTATAGCTGATCTGCCGGTCGCTTTGAAAGCGAGCGACTTGTCTTGTGCTTCCCTTGAGTTTTGTGTTGCGTCTAATGTTCCAACCCCGTCTGCATGATGGACCATGTCATGTTATTTTTACAGACCTGAAGACAGCAGCTGCCAACGGGATTCTCAAACAAGGCTGTCGCGATTCTGTGAGCCCGTGCGCCTCATCCCCCCCTCCCCCTCAGTGCACAGACAAAACGGCTGATGTGTTGTATTTTTTTTTTCATGTAATTAACAACGTGGCTATTATTCACATGTTTAATGGTGCATCTAGCATGAAGGTCAACTTCATCTTAGCGCAGGCCGTGTTCTTTTCGCTACTAGGATTCTTTTGTCTGCACGGTCCTTTCCTTTTCCTCTCTTGAATCACCATCGTTGTGTCTAGGGAGGCTTAAACAACGAATATGTCTAATAATAATGCTTCATTGTTCGAAGTATATGTTAGTACAAGGAATAAAGCTCGTTTTCTTCGCCTTAATTGCTTATGTGAGACATCTGCAATAAAGCAGGACACCTTAGAAACTGGGTCAAATTACCTAAAGTCACACAACTAGGCGTTTACTGTATCAATCTTCTGGAGCATGTGTAACTATGCTGACTAAAATGGAAACCTTATTTGAATTGAAATCACTTTTGTATTGTGTCTTTAAAGGGAAATTATTTAAAAAAAAAAACAGCAGTAAAGCATGACATGCACTTTAACAGCGACGAAGTGGGAAGATGTCGCTTGTGTATTAATTTTTTACCGTCGTTTAATGAGGCGCGGGCTACTGGTAGTGTTATAATAGCCAAGTACCTCCGCTCAATGAGAGGAACGTGACTCTGCCTCTATCTCGCACGCCCTTCGTTTCGCTACATGACGGCGGAGTTGATCCGTGGAGCTCTGAAAACCAAATATAAAGAAAGTACCAATTAATGATCGGCGTGATATGACACTGGACTTATTAGAGAATTATTTTCAAGAATTGGTTATTAAATGGCATGCCTTTCAATTCCTTTTAATTTTTGTTTCATTTTTTATTTATTTTTTTATTTTTTCTATCGGTTCGGTTTTTAGTTATGCATAGTTTCATTTTACTAATATACTGCCAACTTGCTCCACTCAACTCGTGAAGGAAAGTGCTTGTCCAGAACCTGCAAGTGCTGCCTGCAAAAACTGATAGTACAGTTTGGAAAATAATTGTTCGAACCCAAGAAAATATTTAATATTTTTACTTGTAGTGCATTACCTGAATCAAATCAGATTAAATTTATTTTATAAGATTGCATACTGCCAATACATGCATCTGACACTAAATGATATTTAATGTTTTAGAAAATATCTGTGTATCTTGCTTTTCAAGGACACAAGAATAATCGTACTGTAGAAAAACCATGCTATCTGCTTCAGTGACTTGTAGCAAAGCCTTCATTAACTTCAACAGCAATCAAGGTTTTCCTGTAAGTTTTAATTAATGATTCGTGTACTTTAGTAGGTATTTTGCTTGACTCTTCCTATAGCGTATTGTTACTGTCTTCAGGTTTTTGATATATGTTGCAATTCTTTCCTTTCCCGGATTCTAACATTCAAATGTTGCCACAAGCGCTCTACTGGATTCAAAAAGTTTGGGGAGTGACGGTCATTGCAAAATGTCAAAGCTGTTTTCAGAGAACCACTTTTTCGTATTCCTAGCGCTTTGTATGGGCTGATCGTCTTGCTGGAAAATCCCATCAGGAGGAATCCCATGGCTCTTTACAGAAGGCACTAAGTATTTCCTAGGATTTGTCAATATTTTCTACATTTATTATACCGTCTATAACTGGCAGTTTACCAACAGCACTCGGAGAAACAGCAGCCCCTAACCATGACACGATACCACCACCAAATTTTATAGTTGGGTTTGTGTTCTTTGGTACCATCGCTTTGACGTCTTTTCTCTGTACATTATTTCGAGCATTACTACCAAGCAACTCTAACTCAGCTTCATCTGTTCATAAAACTCTTTCTAAATAAGAATTTGGCTTATTTTATGCTCTTTTGTGAGTTTTAACGCCCCATCTCTGGCCGTTTCACAAGGAGTGGGATATTCCTTGGTCTGCGCGACTTTAGACTATCTGTGCGTAGTTCATTCATTACTTGTTGTTCGCAGAGTTACATAAACTCCGGATATGAGCAAGTAATTCTAAAGTGATTCTTGGGTGGCCATTATGTACAACTTATTTATATCTCGCCCCAACTTTCTTCGTCATCTCGGAGAGATCTTTTTTGGAGTACCTGATCTGCTTTGGTTCACAAGACTATCACGTATTTGAAATCTTGTTCTAAATGAACTAACTCTAACAAATGGAACTTTCAGGAACCTGATGCACAAACGCCTTGTAAAGTTACGGTAACGTAAACTGTTCAGTTCCTTGAAGAAGTACAGACATCGCTGCTGAGATTTTGGCACTTTCTTAGACTGATCTTCACAAAGTTATGATCAAAGTGGTATGAATCTCCAGCTGATTCATACATACATAATTTAGACAGACGTAGATGTTCAATCGAGGAATAAAAATGTTACTCTTCAGCTGTTACATGGTTGCATTCGAGCCTGCAGCTGTACAGTTACAAGGTTGTAACTTTACAAGGCGTTTGAGCATCCGGCCCTTTGGTCTTACTGTAACTTTTTCCATATCTTCACTTCTTAATAACAATTTTTTTACTTTAGTCAAGTCCTTACGTTTAGCCATATTTAGTATCACGCTCTTTGTGAGTATAATGATGGCAGAATGTCTATGTTTTCGTCTGACGGTTGACGAGAATTACTGACAACGTTCTAGAGCACTTTAGAATGTTCTTTTCTGAACTTTACCCAATTAATATATTCTGCTCTGTAATCCAAAATTGATACTGTGCACGCAAACAATTTTTTCACCCCCAAAATATGAAAATGTGTAAATTTTCTGTATATTTACCTAGTCTTTTTCGTTCGCCACGGATGAGATTATTTTGTAATTTGTTGGTTTATGAACCCTTATCCCCCCCCCCCCCCCTGCCCCACTGTACCTGCCTTTGTGCGCTTTTACTTCTGGAAAATGTTCTCGTGCTGCACCAACGCAGGTATTTCCCGTAGCCTATGTGAATGGGAACGCGTGTTTGTTTTGAGATCCGACTTTTTCTGTGTTGTTCGCACCTCTTCTTTATCTTCTGAAAATGTAGTAATTTGTTGTATTTCGTTTAATTTTGCTGACGATTGAGATAGTCGTGTCTTTGTTTTACTACGCCGTTATTAGCGGCAGTTGAGCAATTTTCGTACAACCGCCATCATATGTTAGATATATTGAGCAGTTAATCCTTTAGTGCCTCAATTAAGCATTACTTTCGTAGGAATAAAACTTATGCAATGCCAATATATGTGTACAGTATAGGCACTAACGTGTTAAAGCCTTCGTTTCCACAACAAAGGTGATATCGCTATGGAAGAAAAAAGGGGCACATAGCACGTCGATCGAAACGTAGCCCCATGCACGCTAGAGTGTTACTCCCTAGGATCTACTCGTATGGAAACACCGAGTCGGAAAAGAAGAGGAAAACAAATTATTATATCATTAGTGCAGGCAGCGAAGTGGGCTCGAAGGACGTCCCAAAGGCCTAAAGGCTACGGCAACCTATTGAGCCCACTGGAGTCGCTGCTCCCGTAACATAAGATGAGCGAACCTAACTAACCCTACGGCCCATCCAACCACCTGCTGAGGTGGTAGACGGCAGGAGCAGTAGCTGAACGGAACACCATTGCCAGAAAATGACTTCTCATATTTCTTGTCAGTTTAACTGAGATCTACATTTCATGTAACCTAATTATGGAATAGAGAATCGCCCCTCGATCCCATGATGGAATAGATGTAGCCCTAAGTCTTAAGTTCTCCAGTGCCTTCTCCGCAGGGGATGTTGCAACTTGCCGCAATTCCTGCTGATGAGGTTAGCTTTGTAAAGCTAGGTTGGCTCTCAATACTTCCCCTTCTGTTTCGGGAGGTGGGCCGATCGAGGTGGCTGACCTATTCCCGCTAGACTTCTATACCTTCTTGTATTTCGTTCCTTTCCCCTGTGCGGCGTAGCTGAGCGAGAGCGTTCAGCCGCGCCCGGAGGCTGGAGATGCTCAACTTGCGCCCTTTTCCTGTCAGTAGAGCACTGACCACTCTGAGACCTACCGGCAGAAAAGCCGAGACAAAAATCATTGGCAATTTAAAACGCGCCCTAGTCGGCGCATGAGCCTGTGGTTAAACACAGGAATAGTTCTGGCAGTGTGCCACTGAAGCGTTAGTAAAAACTTCTACTTCTAAGTCATAGTCGGGCCTTCGAGATGAATACCTCTCCGTGCCCACTTACTTTTCTTCAATGTTCATGCATTTTCTAATGGCGTTTTATCTTTTTTATGTTATTAAATGCCACGTTTCTTTCCATTCATATTCAGAAATTAGAAACACTGCAGAGAAGACTGTACTTTTCTCTTTCGTTGGGGCTTTTCGCTTCTCTAAAACACAATTTCTTTCCAGCGTTAATTTGTCTGCGTCGTGTCTTGTGTGGAAAAGTAATCGCTTGCTTAATTGGCCTCGCAGGTTGGTTGTGTTTGGCACGAAGAAGACTTCACAAGAACTAAGCTATCTTTGTGCATTGGTCTACGTGAGTACCTATAGTATGTACGTATATTTGAGACTCTTGGAATCATTCTAATATAATAAAACGCTTGGTTTATTTATTTCGCGTTTGTTCGCGAAATAGATAGGAGGAAAATAGGCCAGGTTCCAGATTTTGTAAGTAAGTCGCGTTGTCATGATGATTGATGACCAGGCTGCTGAAGATAGCGAAAGTAGGACCTTTTTTCCTTTATCTGAAGGCACTTCTTGCTTTACACATTTCTTGAAATCGAAGCAAAGCTATCTGCAGCTTCTGGAGCCTGATTCTATAACTTTTTTCTCTCAAGTCACGTATTATAAATTCAGTAGATCATCAACGGAACAATTACGAAGGGAAGATTTTTCATGGGCAGTAGACAATTATTTTTTCTAGCTTGCTGTTTTACTTTGACGGAGCAGTTATCTCTTCATCGGCTAAAATTTCTGTACTCTGATGAAACAGTGTTTTGCTCAAGCTTTTATACTTCCGCCTGTCAATGTAGAAGAAGCACGTGAAAGAAGGTGAATGGATAAGAAAGAACCTAATGATGAGAGTACGTCATATTATTAATGAAGAAAATGCAGAAGAAATTCAAAAATATATTGTAGAAATCGATGAGAAGCAGTTGTAGAAGTTTTGTTACGACGCGCGTTTCACTGTTCATCAGCTCATCAGGTGGGATGCTCAAAGTAGGCAAATTTGGTTCATGAAATTTTGCAAAATTTAAAAAGATTATCATGGAAAGATGTCATTATGATACCCAATTGTTTAAAAGTATAAATGAAGTATGTGAATGAAGTCGATGTCATTTATACTTTTGGATAAAACGGTATCATAGTTACGAGTTCCTTTGATAACCTTTCTAAATATTGTAAATTTTTAAATTTTCAGGAACCAAACTTACCAAATTTGAGCCTCCGTTCTGAAGAGGTGATTAATGCCGATGCCACACGCTATCCAAAAGAACGAGTATCCGAGTTTTGCGAGCGAAATCGACATTTAAAAACTTGCACATTGCTTTTTTTGCGCAAACTCTTGCTTGCAGCATGCAGCAATTTTGCGCTCGATACACTGGTCTAACGCGCGAAATTATGTCAACAAACCGCCACTAGAGACGCCCAGAGACATCTATCGGCGGGTAGGCTTAGGTCGTTCAATTCGCTTTCGTAGCCGCAACGGTTGATTTTTTTTAATAGTTGTTTTATCATAAACTTAGACTTAGTATTACTTTTGAAGGCATTGCGTAGCATCTATGATATTATTCAGCTTGTCAGATGAATTTTTGTCATGGTGTTTAGTCCGTAGCCATGACAACGTCGTTTAGATGAACGGAGTTCAATTTTTTTGACCAATAGACCATTCTCACGTGTAAATAGGGCGATGCTTTTTTTGCGCAAAAAAAAACTCGTTCCGTTTCCTCAGCTTTTGGCTAGCGCAGGAAGCAAAGAATGCAACGGGAGGACTCAATAGGACTGAAATAAAACATAGCTGTGACCGCACGTATCAAATTTACATCACATCGACGAGTCGAAGTGTTTTAGGGGTGGGGCCTCAGACCTTCGTACATGGTTTTCTTGAACATATCATCATATTTTTTCGATTTATTTCATTCAGTCTCCCGCTCAAGACTGGCCAGCTACTTGAGCTGCAAAATATCGAAAAATGTTGTCGCCAAGTACAGAAAGTTCGGGCAATGGCTAACTGTTACTGTGGTTTCTCTCGCGTACAGAATTGGCTATAATGGTGCTTATATATGTTGGTAAGGAATAGATCTATTTTGTGAAGAGTACTATGAAGTGAATATAAAGTGTAAATAAGGCTTCAATCAAGAAAAAGAAGTTAAATTGAGTCACCGAAAGGGAACAAATTCGGCGCTAGTGTTGTGAAATTTTCCACCAACATGCACTGCAATTTTCTATAGTTAATTGCTAAAATAGTATGTATTATCTTCATTTATTTGTACGCTGGAGATAAATTTTGCAATTTAAGACGATTTTTCTGGCGAAATTAGTTAAAATACTCCTAGGCTGTTCAGCCATAGAGTCGTCGATGATGACGTCATTTTTGATGCTAATTTTTCGTGAGTCCTTCCGTTACGCTCTTTGCTTCCTGGGCTAGCGTGTGTCACAGCCATTACAGCGGAACGCGCGTCGTGGGTAACAAAATTTCATCACCTGCTTCTCACCGATTTCTACAATTTATAAGCACGCTAAAGTGGGTATTCCGATGCATGCACGGGAATGCCTACTAGTTTTTGGACAACGCTTCACTAACTGTCAATCTTTCCTACCTACAAAATGACAACTCTGCTTCCGGAAAGAATTTATTTCGTAAAATTGATACGAATGGTAATGGGCGTCTACTCGGCTGAAAAATGATGATCGGGACGGCTGTCTTTCGTGCCCACTTTGCTCCCATCCGATTTCATACTCTTACTGAGATTACTTATTCTGTTCTTCCTCTTCTTTCCCGACTTGCTGTTCACATGCCCGTTGATCCTGTGTGGGAACACCTTCGTGCATGGGTTCCCCGTTTCTATCGACATACTTATGTCCCTTCCTTTTCCTCTCTTAGAAGAGCTTATTACTTATTTAGGGAAGCTTAAATATTCTTATACTACTTCTACCAAGAGCACTCTGAGAGTACATACCTCCGCCACGCCAGGCAGCGGTAACGCAAAATTCAAATCGGCTCTGAAACCATGATTTTCTTCGTATCGACACCAAAATTTGATCACTTGTGCCGTTTGATAATATTAACAGTGTCTGTAATTTTATTGGAGATCCGTTCGTAGCTCTTTGAATTATGCTGCTAACAAACGTTTTAACAAACATAAGTCAAACACACAAACGGACCAAATTGTCATCACCAAAATTTAATCAGTTGTATCATTTAACATTACTAACAATTCCTGAAAATGTCACAAGGATCCATCAGCAATTGTTGAATTATTACGCTAACAAACAGTTTAACAAGCAAATCGAATATGCAGACGGTCCAACCGATCATCACCAAAATTTAATCAATTATGTCTTTTAATATTATTAACAATTTGTAAAAATTTCATAAAGATTCATCCTTAATGTTTAGAGTTATTGCGCTAACAAACATAAAATCAAACACAGAGAGAAACAAACGAACAAACAAACACATCATAAAAATTTGATCATTTGCTCTCTGTAATAAACACAACAACTCGTGTAAATTTAATGAAAATCCGACCATTTATACGTTTTAAGTTATGGCACTAACAAATAATAGGCAGACAAAAAAACGGATGGACAGATCTGCACCAAAGGTTAATCATCAGTTCCTTCTAACATACCTAACAACCCATGACAGTTTCGTCATAATCCGTGTATAACTTTTTGAGTGATCTTGGTGACAGACAGACTGAAAAGCACACAGACAGACAAACCCGATGAAACATAACCTTTTTGGCGGAGGAATGAAAGATATCTTGTACACTTCAATGGTCACATGTTTTTCAGGCTAGCGTTGTGTTTGGTATAGCGCTGTAGGCACTAAGCATGTACCAGTGCGTTGAAAAATTCTGGAACTCGTATTGTGAACCATAGCTCGTTTGTTGAGAAGTTGTCTCGTGCTATCACCATGTCCCGACCCAAAATACTTGACTCTGACCTTTTACCGAGCCACCGAACACGATCATATAGGAATACCACTACTGAAAAATTCAGGCATGGTCTTATGCCCTGTAACGTGACCACCCTACAAAGACCACTGTATCCCGTGTGGGATGAGCATTGTTTGAAGTCTTTCGTCAGTTACGCTTGTCTATGGTCACGTTCTATTGGGTCATCGACGTCAATTTAAGCCAAGCATTCTTGACTTAACTTGTCCGGAAATGCAAATAAGAATTTAAGCTTCTTCACTTAGAATCGTGTTGCCGGTGCTAAAAGCAGCCTGATAATGTTGGATCGACTGGAATCTCCTTGTAAGACGAAGTAACCGATGAAGGCCGGACCCCACCGACACAACAAGTGATGCAGTGCGATTTTCACCGGAAAAATGGCGCCAGTGACATTTTTCTTCACAACTCAGTCGGTCCCCAGGCCTGATTGCCTAAGAAAAATTATTGTTATGACGCGACTCCTTCTACCTCTTTTTGGGTGGACAAACAAAAAAATTAAATGCCGTCATTTTTCATGGCCAGCTTACTCTAGAGTGTTGCATTGTTTCACATGTAGGTCAAGCTACATGACTCCCTGCAGAAAATTATGAACATTGCTCAACTCTTTCTCCCTGTTATTGGATGGACGAAGAAACATATATATATGTTGCGCGCGTTTGGTGGATTTGCGCGATCGATCGATCGCGCTGCGCGTTTGGTGGATGGTATTGTAGGTAATAGGTATTAGGCCGTAATTTCGGGTAAGTTGGACTATATTC
>LQNS02278094.1:46151240-46163765 GCA_001587735.2 Parhyale hawaiensis | reverse complement strand
TTCCCGTGCCGCTCGACGTTTATATAAGGACCCCATAGCGCACCGTGGTCAATCGCCCTCTAGGTCCCACACTGCTAACACCATCACGTTTTAGGTCTTCTTAAATAAAAAAAATTTGTTGTTAGGTATATATCCTTAGGAGGTTTTATTAGATTTTTGAAAATGGGAGGATGCTTCCGAAACGTCAAACTTTTATATTAGTTCAGGTATATATAAGGTTAAGAAATTCGGTGGCATTGGTTTTCTCCGGAAAATATTTCTTGATGGCAGCAGAAATTGTTGGGTCAAAAATTGCCTGTACAGCTGGAACAGACTGTTTAGAGTCTCCGGGATGCAATACCTTTGCAGTCAGTGTAGGCGCTGCTTTCAAATTTGCTTTCATTTTCTGATCTCGTTGTTGAACACATAAAGGACTCGCCACGATATCTGTCCACTGATAACGCTGACTTCATCGTACAAATCTTAGAATGAAAATTCAGGAAAAATGAATCGTTTTCGACTCAGCAAATTAATTCTAATATTTTTCAAGAGGTGAACTACGTTGAAAAACAAATAAATTTTCTGCCCGTTCAAAGTGATGTACCAATTTTCATCTCTCTCGCCATACAGTGAGAGAAGTTTCTTATAGGCTGACACGTTAGAAGAACGGTCGTCGCGCACAACTCCCCTCACACTAAAGCCATTTCCTTGCAAGATTTGTGTACTGTTAATCAGCTCGTCCTTCAGCCAGTCCCCGCTAATTCTATTTTCTAGTACAGATCTAACAACATATGGTACACTGTTTGTCAGCCCTACAATCATAAAGCACATCCTACCCTAGTAAAGGATGCTATTTTAGCCTGTCCCCACTGTCTCTCCCGAGGCATATTCCTCACACTTTTGAGCATATATTTCATCAAATATTAAAATAACATCCTCAGCAATATTACCATTAGCTTTGAGCAATTGAACTGATTTCATTGGGTCTATCTCTCCTTTGGTGATTTTCTTTAGTAAGCTAATGGAAGGCATTCGAAATTGTTCCAATAGTAATTTGTAGGCAGGCAAAGAGGAGTACCTTATCTGCAGAGCATAGCGCAATAAATTTGCCGAATATACGGGACTCTTCTGAAATTTCTGATGCTGTAACTCTTCCAAAATGGATTCATGGCTCTCTGCTTCTTGCTTCACATAGGACGAAGAATTCTGCAGCATGCAACGATTTGTAAGTTTTGCATTTCGTGTGTTTCTAAACAAAAGAGGGAGAGGAAGTGGCAATCCATTATGGAATAATTGGATCAGTTCTTGAGGAATAGAAAGTCGATCATTCTCTACTTTATAAAAAACGGCCTGATCTTCATATTTTACGAGGATAAACCTTTTCCCAGCAGCTTTAGCAGACATTCGTCAATTTCAGAATAGGATTGAATGGGACCTTTGTCTCTGAACTGCTTCAGTTGATCTTTTTATAATATTCTTACAGTGGGAGATTTCTGCAGCTTACACACTATGGGAGGTTGTAAGAACAACGGAATGTTTATCACAGGTACAGATGGAATTGCAGGAATTGGATTCAAGCTTGTCTCAATCTGATTATTTTCATTTTTTCTGCAAATATTTGTCCTCGAAATGCTTTTCGCACACAAAGAAATTTCTTAATGATGCGATATCTTTTCGGTTAAGAAATTTGATGCACTTGACTCGCAGCTCACCTTGAGGTAGTTTAAATACGGCCGCACTGCCATGTCCTTCCAAATTTGTCATACAACCAGTAGCACGATGCTTGTTCACGATTTTGATTTTGACCCGTAGAAATGAACACTTCACTGTTTTACAATTCTTATCGCTGCTTCTTAAACACCATTAATTCGAACTGAAAAAGTTTTGCTGTTTGCGATTCCTTTTCTAACGAACTCGATCGTATCACTGATGCGAGCACGATCACGAAAGACTATTAGAAAAATGTGAGTAAGAAGTCGTAGTTTGTCCTTCTATTTTTTCCCCTCAAACTGCAGAATATCCGCCGTGTATTTAATTAAGTAGGCCATGAGTGCAAGTCGACGATTTGCTGTGGTGTTAGCCAAGAAAAGCATCTCAATGATCTTATGGATCTTTGGCAAATAGGCGTGCTGTAGAATCTGTCATCTCGAAACCCAAACAATATTTCTGTCCACATTTTCGGAGTCCCACTGTGTTCATGTTTCACGAGATTAACAACTGACTATCATTTACGAAGTATTGTTTGTCTTCTGCAGTGCAGCTGTTACTGAGAGCGAACTGCATGTTTTTCGAGAAACATATTGCCGCGTCTGCAGCAGTAACTAAGTTGATAAAGCTGGCGCGTGGTGGCGAGGGCCTGTGAGTATGAGCTGCAAGATGCCAAACTTTGGCCATAAACTGCGGCTTTGCTCCCGTGTTACGTCCAAAGCAACAACACTGCACACACACACACACACACACACACACGCTGCTGCTGCTGCTGCTTGCCAGGCCACGCAGCCTGGCTTGTCTCGATTACTCTTCACCACACTTGCATGGCGCGTCTTCTTGCACCGCAAGTTTGAGGCGGTGCTTGAGGGTAACTCTGATATACGCGCGTTTGTTTGAGTCAGAGGGCTGCTGAACCGCTCACCACCCCTGCTGTTGTTCTCTTGTTTCTGTCGTAATTAGAGCAGCGGTTCTTAATACGGACCCTCAAGCTGCTCGTGTGTCCATATTTCATACAGTGCGGCAGATCCTGATGCCCGTGCTTGCGAAGCATCTCTCCAGTAGATTCCACCCACTTTCACGTCGGCGGCTGTCCTCTAGCACTTGTTTTTTGCATCAATGTGAGCGGAGTTTCCTTTGATGCGAACGACCAGTGCTATAGCGCGGCCTCCGTCACACAAATGAGTGGAATCTAAGGGAAGACGTCGCAAGCACGGGCATCAGCATCTGTCGAGCGATACATATGTAATATAGGCATTTACATAACTCGAAGATCGGCGTGCTTGTGTCCGATGTCTGTGGCACCGCACACCACGTCTGAAGTTGTCTTAATTAGATCAACGGTTTATGAGTGACGAGTTGGCTGCTTGTAATTTTTTTCTTTGATATCGTGGTCATTAATATTTCAAATACGAGAAAGACAGATTAATACATGAGGGAACGGGTTAAGCAGGTTTGTGGTGTCGGAGGGATAAATTCCGACTCCTGAATTAGCCAATATCCGACTCCTAGTATCCGCAATATCCAACTATGACTCTTCAACCTTGCTCTTTGTTTCATTCCTTCGTGAACCTATATTGCCTCCGCCAAGGAGGTTATGTTTGTGTCAAGTTTGTCTGCTTGGCTGTCGGTAAGATGATTAAAAAAAGTTATGGGCGGATCTTCATGAAATTTCCAAGGATTTTGAGGCTTCTTTTGAGGAACAGATCATTAACTTTTGGTGAAGATCCATTCATCCGTTTGTTTGTTTGTCTGCCTCATTTTTCTTAGTGCCATAACTCAAGAAGTTGTGGACGGATTTTTATGAAATTTACAGGAGTTGTTAGGTATATCACGAGGAGTAAATGATCAAATTTTGTGATGATCTGTTTGCTCATCGCTGTGTTTAATTTTATGCTTTTTAACGCAATAACTCAAAAACTTACGACTGGAACTTTATGAAATTTACAGAATTGTTAGTAACATTAAAAGACGTAAATGATTAAATTTTAGCAATGATCGGTTAGTCTGTTTGTGTGTTTGACTAATGTTTTTCAGAATGTTAGGCGCATAACTCAAAGTTATGAACGGATCTTCAAGAAAATTACTGTAACTGTTGATACTGTTTGAAGAAACTGATGATTATCACGCGTGAACGAAGTGTAAGAGGTGATGATATCTACCTTAAAGATTTAAGTATATATATTTCTCTGTCCACCCAAACAGAGAGGGTGAAGGAGTTGAGCAATGTTTATAATTATTTGTGGGGAGTCAGGTGGGTTGAGCTAAATGTGACCAATATAAAAAAATAGAATTTGCTGACCATCGAAAACGATGACGATGACTTATGTTGTCTGTCCACATAGAAAGATTCAAAAGAAGTTGAGTCATAATAAAAATAATAATAATTTTTTTTGGCAGTCAGGTGGTTTGACTGAGATAAGAAAAATTCCAAAAACTTAGTTGGCTGGCCATCAAATATGACGGCGCAGAAATTTTTCTCTCAAAAAAAAAGAGGGAGAAGGAGTTGAGTAATGTCATAATTTTTTGTAGGCAGGTGGGTTCACATATATATATATGAACAATGCGAAAACTAGAATTAGCCGCCAGGCCTCAGGGGTATATTCGGGCGGGCCCTATTCCTGCCACAATATATTTGGGCATCACGCACCCAAGGTTCCTGAGTGCCTTATCCGCAGTTGCAGCTTGCCGCAGTTCCTGCTGACTAGGTTAATTTTGTGAAGGTAGGTGATAGGTATGTAGGTTCTCTATTTTTCCCTTTCTGTTACTGGAGGTGGGCTGTCGATCGATATAGCCGACCTAGTTCGTGGGACTTTTCTACTCTCTCTCGTGTAGAAGGTATCAAATGGGGCCGTCCACTCGAGTATCTTTTTCTATTCTTTGCGGCTTTTTCCCGCCAGTAGTAGTGCACTGAGCCTACTGAGTTTTTCCAGCAGAAATTTTGAAATGAAATGTTCCTACGGATGAAAAGCGTTATATTTTCTTTCTGTTGAGTTTCACTCTTTAATCGACTCGCTGCGTCTAGGGTGCTAATACACTGAATCCAATTATAACCAGAACGCCTCGTGGCGTAAGACCTTCACCCGCGGTGAGAGCAAATTAAGCGAAGTCATTTTTGATGGCCAGCTAATCCTCATTTCCCATATGGATGCTGTGTCCAACAAGGCTATCGCCGCGCTGACCGCCCCGTGCACATCTCTTAATAATAACATAGGAAAAATGGGATGCCTCGTGGCGTGAGACTATCTGCAGCGGTGGAGGCAAATTCGCCCGGTGGATGAAAATTTAACGCCGTCATTTTTTCATGGCCAGCTACGATTAGTTTTTTGGCATGGGTCACATTTAGGTCAACCCACCAAACTCCCTACAAAAAAATTATGAAGATCACTGAACTTCTTCGACCACTTATTGGGTGGACAGACAAATGTATACGTGCTTAAATCTTCAACGAAAACCTGATCACCTCTCTCTCTTCCTTCGCGGGCGATAATAATCGCTATAGACGGGAGATTAGTTTTATGAAGACAGTTCCAACCTCGCAAGCATTCAGTGATGTAGTACAAGGACGCCGAGCCTTTAGCACATAATATACAGAAGGTTTTCTGAATAATTCTTTCAGATTGGATCTTCCTGGGACTTTTCTAGAGCTCATAGGAAATGTAGAATAAACGATGAATCTCCTTGATGAAATCTCCAATTTTTTATCGAATTTTGTAGCTCTGCAAAATATTTTTCTATATCTTGAAATCGTCGAAGCGCTTCCTACTTTTTATGATAACCAAGTAAATGGCTCAGTTAGGCTTGCACCAATGCTGACGTCACAGCGATCTCGAGGGTGCAGTGAGAATTTGTATGTTTCTGTCTTCTTGTGTGTGATGATGATAATAACCGGGGTCGCTGAACTGATTCATGTCTTCATTTTTTTTTTTTTTTTTGTGCCTCAATATTTGTCACATAATAGAAGCTACAGTCTGCATGCTTTTCTAGATACCGTTGTGGCAAAATCGATTCAGCGAGTTTCAATTTTCGTTGTTTTGACTCTCCACTGAAATATCTAAGGGCTTGAAAGGAGAGTAATAACATGACTCCCTCTTCTGTATATTATGTATTTCTCTTTCAACAACTTTCATACGGTTTTTGGAAATTTGTGACCAATGGGTGTACGAAGATTATTTTGCGGTGCAGAGTTTAATTGAAAATTCCGTGTTATATATCAACTGACATTCAACTCTAATTTAACGATTACGCGTATTCTACTGAACGCACGCTACGAATGCTAAACAGATCGTAGCCGCTAACGAAGATGAAAAGAAGTGCGGAGCATAGCTGGGGAATGGTGCAAATGTATACAACGGCAGTAAATATTTTACTGTTAGAACTATGTATTAAGAATCATTAATAGCTGACTGCTGCATAGGTAAAATCAGATCTCTTCCAATTTCATATTAGTACTAACGACAGAACCACTCATAGTCCCGTATAATGAGGTCAGAACTGTGAGTGATTTATATCATGTTTGACTAAATTAGGAAAGTTATATATGCAACAATAATGAATGCTACATAGCTGCTATTTCCTTTCAAATACAAAAATAAATACTTGACTGCCTTGATACCGCCACGTTAAATTTGGCAATCAAGGCCTATACACAAAAGAAATCGAAACTACCTAAGGCAAAAAGTCTAATATTAAATAGAAGTCGACAAAATTAAAATTTAACGTTTCGGGATACAAATCCCATCTTCAGAAAAACCTATGAACTAGCAACTTATCAATAGGAGATTTTTATTGATAGGTTGCTAGTTGATAGGTTTTTTCTGAAGATTAGATTTGTATCCCGCGAAACGTTAAATTTTAATTTTGTCGACTTCTATTTAAGAAAAGAAATCGGCTTAGCTGTAGTCATATTGATGAAGCTCAAAGCCTTCGTTTGCTTAATTAACAACATAAGATTGAGCTGGAATATTTATTAGTTTTAATGAGGAATATCAGCACAACGAGCAGAACAAGTGAACAACGAATGGTGTTATTGCGTATTGCGAGATATGCAGTCATTTATCATCGCGACAAACAAGTCATAATAGTAACAATAAACTGCGCGGCGATATCAGGAAGGCAATATTTGCTTCCGCAGATTTTCAGAAACATTGCCCCTGTTCTGCGATCCGTTGCTCTCGAGTGCGTTCCCTTTAAGTACTCCTTGCCTTCACTGCCTTAATGCTGATGAATAAGTTTCTCTCTACAGACGCCGTTTAATCCTTCAGGGAGCCTAGGATAAGGCATAGGTCATAGTGTTAGTTATCGCCTGCCATCTTACTAACTTCATATGCAGTGGCGGCCCCGCAGGCACCCATATAGGTATCGAGCTTTGTCTAAACGTTTGGGATATTTGTTTTTCGTATCCACTATGCATCTGCAGTTATTGGTATTCCTCATTATCTTTACTTGTCTTTTTCTTTATTGATGTTCTATTCCCTGCAGTGGGTTTCTCGTTTAAGGAATCGTACACCACCTTATGTGCATATCGTGTTGCTGAAATCATTTATTTCCATTGCTGGACTGGATATTCGCATCCGAAGTTTTCAACATCCACTTCAGAATGTTTCAATACGGGTTGTATTCGGATGTTACATTACATTTTTATAAATTGAAGTAGCTAGTAATAGTATGCATTGTAAATTCAACGGTCCCGGTATAGAATGTGGCCTCCTCAGAGCACCCTAAGTGTTGGACTAAGCTAGAATAGATTAAGTTAAGAATAAGCTAGGTGCAGATAGGTCTGGGTCCTCGCAGCCAGTTTTATTAGTTGAAGCGTTGGTAACTGCTACAATCTTTTCTGGCCCACTGTACAATCGCTCCGGCAACCAAATACGCTTGCTACTGACTCCCACTGTACCTATACCGTGTCCCACCCTTGACCAACTAGCTGGCACTTGCTACTGCTGGACCCCTCTGTGTGCCACTTAGGTACCCAGTAAATGACCCTTTTAAACAGGCGAACAAAGTTACAAACAGTGCATAAGCTCTGGAGAAAATGCCTTTCACCCCCCCCCCTCACAGAAAAAAATTTGCAGCTAGTGCATGAGCTACAAAATTCGGAGGAAATTCTTCATCGCGCCAATGACGCGATTTTATCTAGAGTACTTATTGAGTAGAACCACGCAGTTGAGAAAATCCCATAGCTACTGCCTGTACTTTAAGAGAGTCATAAATACGTATAAACCATAAATAAAAGTGTTAGCCAGATGATGTTTGCTGTTCAGAGAGCAAAGTTTGCGCGGGGAGTAAACCCAGGAAGCAGTGAATGTTTGCCCCTGCAGCGCACACGGTCGGCTCCTTGCCGGACGAATTTCGATGTTTGTCCAGCAGTGTTCGTCCGTCCGTCCTTCCGTCCATATGTACTGATAAGGGCCTGGAGAACAGCAACTAAAGTCAAGCACGCACTTTGGTGGCATTGTAGTTAGCTATGTGTTAAATGTTATTCTGTGATGCTATAGAGATAATTGACCATGCATTCTTTTCCTTTAAAATTCTAAAACTATATAGATAGGTCCATGGTACCTTACAACAAATAACATTTTATTCTATAGAGGCATGTTCTAAAGTATTTCGTTTAAAAACTACAGAACGTTGAAATTTAGGAAGTGCGATTTACTGTATTGGAGGGTAAATGAAAATTCGATATCAGAATGTGTCGATGTTCATGAATAGAGGGTTAAATTAGGTTAAATAGTTAGCTACAGTAAATGTTCAAAATGACGCCCATCGGGTTCGATACATGCGTGAAGGCGCTGGCTGAGAGATTCTCCTTCGAACAGGACTGTGTTTTGTAGACTAAACTCGTTAGGTGTCCCCAATGGTAAAAAATCTCAAGAGGCGCGGTCATCCTAAAGACCGAAATCGGCCAAAATCTTCTGAATTCCACCTAAGATATTATTTTTCACATTGCCACGCTAAACGAGGCCTATTGCTAATAAGGTTGGTACTTTTTTTATTAAAAAAAATAAAAACGATTTTTATTTATTAATATTTTATTTTATTTTTTATATTTCCCTAATGGGACATTATACACTAACTAGTAGACCCGTGCGTGAAAAAATTCCCTCAATAATCGATATCTTTTTATAAATATAGGCCGTTGCGGAATCTTCTCTCCTCTGACTTTCTTTCTTTTTTTCATTGCTCCTTTGTCGTGCTTTCAACCTTAGGGCTTTTTTCTCTGACTGTTTCCTCATTTTCCCGCCCGCGCTTATCAGCAGCTCTCATTCACTACTGTAACCTTTCTGCTTCAAGTCATTCTTGACTGTGTCGCATAGACGATTCATCTCTCTCCGTGCATTCGTAGAACGTCTTCGACCTTGAGACTGTAGTAGTCTCTTACTACTTATACATTCCCTATCTTCCTTTTGGATTAGGCGTGCGTCTTCAATAGTGAGAGGCAAAATCAAATCTTGAGAAAAATACTGCAATAAACTTGAATGTAACTCCAGCCAGCTTGTATACATGTCAGCGCTCCGTAACCGAGATATGGTCTTGCGAACTTAAATAGCTGCTTCACTGAAATTTTGGTTTATGGAACAAAATTTTCACCTTCAGAGAACGACAGTGTGAGAGATGATATACGTGGTAGGCTATAGAGCTGAAGGAGCACATGGTTATGGACAGAAATACATGGAATAACAAGATCTGCTTCAGCGACCCTCCTATGAACCGGAATAATACTGCTGTTGAAGAAGAAGTGGAAGACAGTAAGCTAGAAGAAACAGTTGTCTACTGCCCGTGAAAAATCTCCCCTCCAGAGCGCTTTGTTGACCATCTGCCGAATTTGTACGTCATGACCTGAGAGAAAAAAGTCATAAAATAGGATTCCAGGAGCTACATACATAGTGTTCCGATTTCAAGAAGTGTTTCAAGCAAGACGTGTCTTCACAGTAAGGGATAATGCTGTCGGCCCGTCACCATCTTCTGCAACCTGGTTAATTTTTTGTCCATCTATTTCCTTCAAAGCGGACACGAAATAGATAAATAAATACATGAAGCGTTTTATTATATAAGGATTCTTCATAGAAGAACTCCTCTCCTCGTCAGTGTATCTGAGGCTTGGTGTTCGGGTTCTCCTGAAGAACTTATTAATGAATTAAATTTATCATGATAGATCGTGCTTCCAACCTATCATCTTTAATATATGCAGCTGAGACTCATCGAATCGTTTATTTATTTTTTAAAGTAAATATTTGTGCATTATTTAAACTACAATGTCGGTAAATGTTCTTGATATCTGCTGGAAAAAATATGACCGGTAAAAATTCTCCACACTCAGTGATAATATGTTTTTTCGAAACAGGCTTTATTATAGTTTATTTCTATTTGAATGTGAAGTTATTGCAGAGATTCCTCACAACTATAAATTCTATTTAATAGCATCAGAGTTAGAGAAAGTCTGAAAATATTCCCAACTATATGAATAATATTTAATTGCAGATAATCATTATTATGATTAAAAAATCTGTTCCAAGATTTAAATCTCACTGAAAATTGTTGTAATCCCATTGAAAGCAAACTTTCAGGAAGAACACCAATTAAGTCTCCAAGAAGACGACAGTGCGGTAGGCGATACAATCGGACCTTGGATAAATCAAGTCATCTGAGAGACACCTAATCACTAAAAATTTATGCCAAAAATCTAAGTAATAATGCTTTAACATTTCTTGTGTAAAGTGCTTTACGGCCAGCTTTATTTTTCATCAAAATTAGTAAGATTTCAAGAGATTTTTGCCGACGTTGTATCTGTATTGCTAATCGCTCGGCAACTGAAAATTAATATCACCATTTGCAGCTGAATTTAATAAATACACAAATCTCTCCCACCGCTGTCGAGTGTACAAGTTTGAGTGGATGATTTTTAAGCTTGAGATGCTTCAGTCTCAAGTTTCATTCACTCCGCCCTGCATCTTCCGAACGAGGAAAGGGAAGGCATTCACTACTGCGAGGGTTGTGTTTTGAGTAAGTACCGTTTTGAAACGAAAAGAAATAGGTATAAGTTCCTCATCAATTTCATTTTTATATGAAATTCTGTGTCACAGTGTTTTCTGCATTATATCCGCCAATGTTACAGTATTAATCCTATCGTACTACCAGTACTTCAATTCCTTCTAAATAGAAGTCTGTTTCCTGATGTTCCTCATTATGAACAATTGCGCGGCAATCTTTAAATGTTCTAACCCCCTGTAAACCATTCCGCCGGTCATATCGTGTCCGTAAACTTCACTAATCTAGCGATGAATTTTAGCTTTTTTTACGTCTTTAGCAGTAAGAAAACGAATCACCGGTCGCATCTCATAAGCAACGAGATTCTTAGTCGGCGGAGTCAAATTCTCAAAAAACGAACGTTAACACGGTCGAATGTTTCCGTAATGGACAGTATTATGGTGCTTGTGGCTTCCTAGCAGATATATGTAGGTAAACAGTGCGTGCTCAGAATGCCGGCTGTGGCAGCACCACTCCTGAATTTCAAAACAGTTGTTAACCTAAAAATAAACTAATATGGCTCTAGCATAGGTCGCACCCTGTTTGAGTACGTATAGTGGTTGCGCTTTATATCGATGAATGTGCCTTTCAACATGCCGAGGTGTACGTGGAAACCACGAGTTATGAACGCCTAATTTGTGATTTACGCGCGAGGAAATGTGTTCTTCATCATATACAGGTGAGGTGACTACCAGCTAAAATTATGAAGCTTACGTTCGAAAAATAAGATTTTACGCGCTGTGAATGCTGCCTCTCCACTGCACCCACAATACTCATGTACGTTAGTTGTGCTCTACACTTTTCAGTTACTTGTGTTGTGGAGGAGTTAACAATTTGTAGTCATTCCTTTTGATAAATTTCTTCTTCCGTACCAGGAGACTCCTCCTCCTTCTCTCCATAGTACGATAGCTTTCCCGTGTACCAAGAGATTCCTCTGTACAGAAGACTCCGTCATGCTAGGGGACTCTCTCCTATCAGGAGACTCTTCCGTTTCAAAGAACTCTTCCGTGTCAGGGACGCCGTACTTTAGGACGTTTTCCTAGGTGGAGATTTGATCTTGAAGGAAGCTCCACCGTACTAGAGGGCTCGACGCCCTCATAGAAGGGACTTCGCCCTACCAGAAGACTCCTCGCTACTTGGGGACTCCTCATTACAAGGAGAATCTACTCCACACCAGGAGACTATACCTCGCACCAGGAGACTATACCTCGCACCAGGAGACTATACCTCGCACCAGGAGACTATACCTCGCACCAGGAGACTATACCTCGCACCAGGAGACTATACCTCGCACCAAGAGACTATACCTCGCACCAAGAGACTATACCTCGCACCAAGAGACTATACCTCGCATCAAGAGACTATACCTCGCATCAAGAGACTATACCTCGCACCAAGAGACTATACCTCGCACCAGAAGACTATATCTCGCACCAGGAGACTTTATCTCGCACCAGGAGACTAAATCTTTGCGCCAAGAGACTTATGCCTCGCACCAGAACACTACCTCGCACCAGGAGACTGTACTCGCACCAGGAGACTGTACTCGCACCAGGAGACTCTACCCGCACCACGAAGGAATGTATGGGCGATCGTCCGTCAGCTGTCGAACTGCCCCCAATGAAGCACAAGATGCTGAGGCAGAAGAGGCGATTATTAGAACAATTTAACTTACGCCCGCTCATGTTTCTTCGTCCGTTTTATTGAAACCCTCCCCTCCAGAACGAGGGTCATGACGCTCATTTCTCGAAATTACGACCTTATTACTCATCGAGAACGCCGTCTCATTCTGCAGTGTCATAACGCGACGTC
>LQNS02278094.1:46130670-46143005 GCA_001587735.2 Parhyale hawaiensis | reverse complement strand
AAGTAACGTTCCCATTTTTCGTTAGACTGAATTCGTCAGGATTAAGTGACTGGCGTTATTTATGTGGTAGGTTAGGTTGGAGGAGCTGTGTTAGCTAGGTTAGGTGCGTTATAGTAGCGTATTGCTTAGTTTGCTACATCTTAAAAGTGGGAGCATAAACTAATCGGTGAATTCCCATCGTTCACGTTGGCTTATACGACTTAATTAGGCTTGGATAGACAGACATTGTTGAGTTGGAATGAGCGACGGACGTTTACTCAGGCGGGGTGGGGTACGTTATAAGAGCTGCATTATGCTAAATTGAGGTAAATTGTAATAGTATAGCGTCGTCGGTTCATTCAGCCGTGGAATTCCACGGGTCCCGCTAGTGTAACATAATTATGGAATAGAGAATCGCCCCTCGATCCCATGATGAACTAAATGTAACCGTAAGTCATAGTTGGGCTTTCGAGATGAATACCTCTCCGTGCCCACTTAATTTTCTTCAATGTTCATGCCTTTGCTAATGGTGTTTTCTCTTTTCTGTATATTATTCCTGTTTTGCTGCTCTGATGCGGGTTCCCCGTTTCTTCTTAGAGTGCATTTTCTGATTCAGATTTCTTCTAGTGCAGCTGGGAAGCATAAATGTCACGTTTCTTTCCATTACATATTCAGAAGCTGGAAACACTGCAAAGAAGACTGCACTTTTCTCTTTCGTTGGGGGTTTTCCCTTCTCTAAAACAAAATTTATTTCCAGCGGTAATTTGTCTGTGTCGTGTTTTGTGTGGAAAAGTAACCGTTTGCTTAATTTGCCTGGCAGGTTGGTTGTGTTTGGCACGAAGAAGACTTCACTAGAACTGAGTTATCTTGGTGCATTGGTCTATGTGAGTACCTATAGTATGTACGTACATTTGAGACTCTTGGAATCATCATTCTAATATAATAAAACGCTTGGTGTACTTATTTCGCGTTCGTTCTCAAGGAGATAGATAGGCGGAAAATAGGCCAGGTTCCAGATTTTGTAAGTAAATCGCGTTGTCATGATGATCAATGACCAGGCTGCTGAAGATGGCGAAAGTAGGACCTTTATCCCTTTATCTGAAGGCACTTCTTGCTTGAAACACTTCTTGAAATCGAAGCAAAGATATCTGCAGCTTTTGGAGTCTGATTCTATAACTTTTTTCTCTCAAGTCACGACGTATTAATCAGTAAAACATCAACGGAACACTCAAGAAGGGATGATTTTTCACGGGCAGTAGATAATTATTTTTTCTAGCTGGCTGTTTTTCTTTAAAGGAGCAGTTATCTCTTCATCGGCCAAAATTTCTGCACTCTGATGAAGCAGTGTTTTGCTCAAGCTTTTACTTCCGCCTGTCAATGTAGAAGAAGCACGTGAAAGAAGGTGAATGGATAAGAAAGTCCCTAAGGATGAGAGTACGTCATATTATTAATAAGAAATTGAAGAAATTCAGTGAAGCAAAGATTCAGAGTTTCCGCACCGGCCTTTCTTGTTCGTTTGTATGTTTGACTCATGTTTGTCATAACGTTTGTTAGCAGTATTACTCAAAAAGTTATAAACAGATTTTCAAGAAAATTGCACAAGTTGTTATTACTATTAAAAGGCACAAATGATTAGATTTTGAAGTTTATACAAAGAAAATTTATGTTTCAGAGCCAATTTGAATTTTTTGCTAACGTTGCCTCGCTTGGAGGAGGTATGCCCTCTCAGAGTGCTCTAGTTCAACATGCTTTTGGAGCTAAAAATTATCATACTAGATGAGTGCTCTCCTTTTCAATTTATCTATAAGCAGTACAATCGTCCCCCAACTTAGATGACATACAAAAAAATCTTACCTGACATTAGCAAGTTGCAAAGCATTACTTAGCTAGTAAAGTTGAATTCCCCGCTGCGTATCCTACCTACCGCAAGGATAAACCTTCAGTACATCTAAGATTTTCTGTTGAAGCGAAAACAGCTCCATTATAGGCAGACAGCTAGCTGGTAGAAATAATTGTGTTTACTGCCCCGTGAAAGCAAACTCGCTTGGTGTGAGCTTCGTTGATCATCAACTGAATTTATTAGTCGTAAACTGAAAGCAAATATATGTTTTGATGTGCGACGAAAGTAATCCAATCAGACTCCATGGCAGCGCTAAGAGAAGCTGGAAATGTATTGTTTCGATTTCAAGAACTGTTTCAAGCAAGAAGTGCATTCAGATACAGGAAAAAGGATCGCATTTTTGCCATCTTGTGCACCACACTGGTCACCGATATCCATGAAAATGCTACTTCATTACACAATCTGCAACCTGGCCTACTTTTCGCCTATTTCGTTAAGAGCATGACACAAAACGTCCTTATATTATAAATGATTTTGTCTTCAAGTGACAAAAATATATTGTAGAAATCGATGAGAAGTAGTTGAAAAAGTTTTGTTACGACGCGCGTTTCACTGCTCATCAGGTGGGAGGCTCAAAGTAGGTAAAGTTGGCTCATGAAATTTTGCAAAATTTACAAAGGGTATCATCTGAAGATGTCATTATGATACCCAACTGTTTAAAAGTATAAATGAAGTATGCGAATGAAGTCAATGTCATTTATACTTTTGGATAATCCGATATCGTAGTTACGTCTTACTTTGATAACCTTTCTAAATATTGTAAATTTTCAGCAACCAAACTTACCAACTTCGAGCTCCCGCTCTGATGAGGTGGTTAATGCCGATGCCACACGCTATCCAAAAGAACGAGTATCCGAGTTTTGCACGCGAAATCGTCTTCTAAAAACCTGCCCACTGCTGATTTTTGCGCAAACTCTGGCATGGAGCATGCAGCAATTTTGAGCTCGATACACTGGTCTAACGCGCGAAATTATGTCAACAAACCGCCACTAGAGACACCCAGAGACATCTATCGGCGGGTAGGCTAGGTTGTTTAATTCGCTTTTGGAGCCGCAACGGTTGATTATTTTTAAGATATTTTATCATATAATTAGACTTAGTATTACTTTTGAAGGCATTGGGTAGCACCTATGATATTATTCTGCTTGTCAGATGAATTTTTTAATGGTGTTTAGTCCGTAGCCATGACATGCAACGTCGTTTAGATGAATGGAGGTCAATTTCTTTGACCAACAGACCATTCTCACGTGTGAATCCCTAGGGCAATGCTTTTTTGCGAAAAAACTTTCGCCGTTCGCGAGAGTTTCCTCAGCTTTTGGCTAGCGTGTGTCACAGCGATTACAGCGAAACTCACGTCGTGGGTAACAAAATTTCATCACCTGCTTTCCATCGATTTTTAAAATTTATAAGCACGCTAAAGTAGGTATTTCGATGGATGCAAGGGAGAGCCTTCTGGTTTTTGGACTTATTGTAAATTTTTCCTACCTACAAAATGATCGCTCTGCATCCAGAAAGAATTCATTTCGTAAAATAGATACGAATGGTAATGGGTGTCTACTCTGCTGAAAAATGATGATCGGGACAGCTGTCTTTCGTGCCCATTTTGCTTCCATCCGATTTAATGCTCTTCCTGAGATTACTTATTATGTTCTTTCTCTTCTGTCCCGACTTTCTGTTCACATGCCCGTTGATCCTGCGTGGGAACACCTTTGTGCATGGGTTCCCGTTTCTATCGACATACTTATGTCCTTTTTCCTCTCTTAGAAGAGCTTATTACTTGTTTAGGGAGGCTTAAATATTCTTATAATACTTCTTACTAGAGCACTCTCAGAAAACATACCTCCGCCCAGCAAGGCAGTGGTAACGAAAATTTCAAATCGGCTCTGAAACCATGATTTTCTTTTCAACACCAAAATTTGATCACTTGTGCCGTTTGATAGTATTAACAGAGTCTGCAATTTCTTGGAGATCCGTTCGTAGCTCTTTGTATTTTGCTGCTAACAAACGTTTTAACAAACATTAGTCAAACACAATTGGGCCAAGTATCATCACCAAAATTTAATCAGTTGTGTCTTTTAACATTTTAACATTACCAACAATTCCTGAAAATATCACAAGGAACCATCTGCAGTTGTTAAGTTATTGCGGTAACAAACATTATAACAAACTAGTCGAACATGCAAACGGTCCAACCGTTCATCACCAAAAGTTAATCAATTATGTTTTTTAATATTACAATTTCTGAAAAATTCATAAAGATTCATCCATAATGTTTACAGTTATTGCGCTGACAAACATAAAATGAAACACAACGAGAAACAAACGAACACATCATCACAAAAAATTGAAAATTTACTCTCTGTAACAAACTCAAGAGCTCGTGTAAATTTAATGAAAATCCATCCATTAAGTTTTAAGTTATGGCACTGACAAAAATAGGCAGACAAACAAACGGATGAACAGAGCTTCACCAAAAGTTAATAATCAGTTCCTTCAAACATACCTAACAACCTATGAAAGTTTCGTCAAAATCCGTGTACTTTGAGTTATCTTGATGACAGACTAAATAGCACACAGACATACAAACCAGACGAAAACATAACCTCATTGGCGGAGGAATGAAAGGAAAGATATCTTGTACACTTCAATGGTCACATGTTTTTTCTGGATAGCGTTCAGCGTTTGGAATAGCTCTGTAGGCACTAAACATGTACCCGTGCGTTGACAGGAGCTCGTATTCTGAACCATTTAGCTCGTTTGTTGAAAAGTTGTCTCGTGCTATCACCATGTCCCGACCCAAAATACTTGACTCTGACCTTTTACCGAGCCACCGAACACGATCATATACGAATACCACTACTGAAAAATTCAGGCATGGTCTTATGCCCTGTAACGTGACCACCCTACAAAGACCACTGTAGCCCGTGTGGGATTATCATTGTTTGAAGTCTTTTGTCAGTTACGCTTGTCTTTGGTCACGTTCTATTGGGTCATCGACGTCAATTTAAGCCAAACATTCTTGACTTAACTTGTCCGGAAATGCAAATAAGAATTTAAGCTTCTTCACTTAGAATCGTGCTGCCGGTGCCAGAAGCAGCCTGATTATATTGGACCGACTGGAATCTCCTTGTAAGACTAAGTAACCGATGAAGGTCGGACCCCACCGACACAAGTGATGCAATGCGATTTTTACGGGAGAAAGGGCGCCTGTGAGCGATAGTTTGTCGTGCTATTTGGGTTGCGTCGGTGGGGACAGTAGATCGCTGTCGATTGCCGATGTTACGTTTTTTTTTTCATGCAACAAATCTGTTGGCCGCACGTCCACTTTGATTGGCCCCGACCTTAGAGTCAACGCCTGAAACTTGAATCAACAAGTCGAAGCCAAGGCGCCTGTCTGTAGATTCGGACACGTCAAACTTCTGAGACTTAATTTCGTTGCCCGATAGAACGCACCCTTCACTGGGTTAAGATAATCTTCGTGTGCTGTGTACATCTTGTATGGCGAGTGTAGCAGCTTCGTGCAGGATCTGTATGATCAACTCGCGCTGACCGAACATGGCACACCATGTAGTGAGTGCTGCATTCGTTGCCTTCCTTCCGTATGTGCCCTGAAACGCCTCATGTTCCCACCCAGAACGTTTTTTTTTTGCAGGCGGAGAATATTTGCCGTGGTGTACGATATTGCCCTGTTTTCGTGTAACACGAAATTCTCCTGTTTTCGTATAACACGAAATTCTCCTGTTTTCGTATAACAAGAAAGTCTCCTGTTTTCGTGTAAGACGACATTGTCTCGTTTTCGAGCAGTACGAGCACGGTTGGGCAGGTTTTCCCTTGCGTGCACGGGAAACCAAATTGTTTTTTAGGATGCCTCTTTACCAGTGTATGCACGGGCAGCTTTGTATCGAATCTGCTCTATTACATTCCACTACTCAAGGCGCAATTATTATACAGAAGTTCTTAATTAGGGAATGAAAATTATGGAATAGCCAATATGTGGACCATATTTTATACAGAACGCAAAGTAAATAACTGATTGCCTCTGACAATGAAAGGGTTAATTCAAGGAAAACAATTAAATTCTTTAACACAAAAGCCACAAAAAATAAAAATAAACGGAAACGCCCCTTGGCGTGAGACCATCACCTGGGGTGATGACAAATTCAACGCCGTCATTTTTTTATGGCCAACTAACTCTAGATTTTTGGCATATTTCTTCACATCTCAATCGGTCCCCAGGCCTGATTGCCTGAGGAAAATTATTGTTATGACTCGACTCCTTCTGCCTCTTTTTGGGTGGACAAACAAAAAAAATTAAATGCCGTCATTTTTCATGGCCAGCTTACTCTAGAGTTTGGCAATGTTTCACATTTAGGTCAACCCACATGACTCCCTGCAGAAAATTATGAACACTAGTGCACCAAACGCAACCCTTTTGATGAATAAGTCATAAATATATATAGTTTGAAACATCTCAGCCTAACAAAAGGGTTGATAGTCTAGATGAGGCGTAATTAAGTGACATCACCCGTAGCACCGTTGGAAATGAACATGTCCAAACACGGGCATGCAGGCAAGCGCTTAAGTGCCTCCCCGTATCCAAGATACCGTCTCCGCAACAAAAAAGTTGGGTACGTCGGAATTTTTTTCTTCAGTATTAGATAGGGGAAAAATAAGGCTTCGGACAGACGGACGGACTGACAGACAGCTCTCTTATTATAGTATAGATTGCTCAACTCTTTCTCCCTGTTATTGGATGGACAATGAAACATATATATATATATATACCGTACGTAAACCTCCAACGAAAACATTATCAACGCTCTGTGCCCTGCTCGGGGGTGATAAAATTAAAAACATAACGAATGACCGAAAATGTTACCAAGGGCATCGATGTGGCTAGCGACAGTGTAATCCTGCAACGGACGCTGTTTCAATTTTCCTTTCATTTATTACTGTGTAGGAACTACTTTTTTCATTATTATATAAAACTGCATGGTATTGCTTTGGTACTTTGTGTCAGTAAATATATGCTCTTATACAAATATTTTTGTTCCTCCTTTCGCCAAAGAATGAAATAGAGCATTTATAGACTGCCTTGGTAGTCCTTAGTTGCGGGACTCGTCGGTACTCAGTTCAACGGGCGTCCTACAAAATCATAATTCTTAAATTCTTACTACACAACTCTTTCGCCGTAAAATTCTTCCAGAATTAAACTTGTCGCATTTGCCCTGCGTCCCTGGCGCAATAACAAACTTAGGATTGGAATGCGTTTACGTCCGCCGTCCTTTGCTTTCGGCCAAGTGCCTCTGAAGAGACCGACTCTACTCCCTGGCAGGACTTGGGGCGAACTCTTTGCTCGCCAGGCAGTTTGTGAGAAAAGGAAAAATCGAAAAGACGAGCTTGTCGTACTGTCGTCTCTCGCTGGTAAATTTGCCTTTGCTACCCCTCGTCCGTCGAACTGAGCTAAGCCAATTTACTGTATCTTCTCGGGAACAATATATCTGATCGTCCCATTAGCCAGTTCGGAATGGCTCTCAGTAGTTAATCGTAAACAGATTACGGGATTAACTCCCGAAAGTGACTCAAAGTTAAGAATTCAGGTGGTGAACAAGTTAGGGTTAATTGGATCTAGGTAATCATTTCAAGGAAATCGGTAGAATCGAACGCTCCATAATGAGTCAACCTCAACCTGCAGCAAAAATCACCATTGGGTGTACCTTGGAGCCCCTAAACCAAGCTTGCTCTTACCTCCTGTCAATTTTGATAAGCACGTGGGTATCGGATGTCAAGAAGGCACATAACCTTAAAGAGAGACAAAAAGTCTAAGGGACTTCAACGAGAAGCGTTCACTTGCATGTCTATAAGTCTGAAAATTCCAGCCTAACAAACGGCTGTTAGATGACAGAAGCATTTCTAGCCCTCGGATTGACGGTGGCTTAAACTTTAGCCAGTGTTTCTGCATGCGTGAATTTGCTTCAAGTAGGGGTTCTCTATATACAGTTCGATTCATCTGGCGGAGCTCTATCATCTGGGGGGGGGGCTACAAGGGGGTAAGGGTGAATAGGGGGAGTAGAGATTAGAAAAAGGTTATGGAACCCCAGCAGAAACAGTGCGGCTACAGCCATAGCCAAAAGCGCACACTTCTGTGACGGCACAGAAACACAGTGGCTCAGCAATAGCCAACTGAAGGTGGCAGCAGCGTTATTACCTTCATTTTGCCCTTTATTTGGTTGTAACCTTATTTCTATTCATTGCAGAGAAAAACTGTTGGTACCATTGGATTCAGGATCATTTTTTTTCTATAAGGAAACACTAAAAATAGAAATAAGTTCAATTGGAAAGAAATGGCCAGTGATCTCTCACTGACGGCAGAGCAAAAAGTCTACGGATTTTACTTTTTCAGTTATGAGAAAAGTATTGGGTCGACCAAAAAATGAAAAGCCCAGTAGATAGAGCAGCCTTTTCGTTACAAAATACTGCCAATGTGAAGTTTCTAGCACCAATAATAAATACACAGCATGCTATAGAATTCACCCATTGTCTGCAGCAAGCTGTAAGAAAATTTGTTACAAGCGAGAGCTAGGGGCCAGAGAAGCAATCGAGCAATAGGTACAACCTTGCGTGAAACATTCATCTCTAGGAATTTCTCTCGTAGTTGTAGCTGTTGCAGGAATAGTCGTGTGTACTTTTAAATTTGTTTCGAACATTTCTCCTCATGAACGCCAAAATTCACGTTTGTTACGTTGAAATTTCATAATGGTCGCTTCAGTCAGTCTCGTGCTATTTCTTGTCGAAAAATGTCTGAGAATTCAAACGGTGAAAAATTGTTTAGGCTCCCTCTTAATAACTTCTAGTTATGTGCTTCATAATCGTACTTATGCTCTATTGAGACTCCCAATAACGATCCTCCCTTGCCTACATTACTAAATTGCTTTCCAAGCTTCCTGACAGTCTATTCCTTTTCTTCTTCCCAGCTTGCTTTTCGTCGCATTTGCTGCAGTTCTCTTAAAGTTAGCCTGTCTCCTTCCGAACATTGTGCCCTGTGTAACTAGAGCAGCTTGCGTGGCTTACAGCCGCCGAAGCAAAAGCTGCACGTATAGGCAACAGTGTGTGGTTCTACTTGTGTTTCCTCCTCGCTTCGCAGCTCAGTGCGCACACAAGCGACATATTCGGTGGTTGCGATGGGACAATACTATGGATAAATCCGGCTTGCCGCGACATTTTGATGCGCACGCAGCCGCGACAGGTGCTTGTAATTGCGACTCTTAGGGTAAAATTATTACAATGTGCGTATAAAACAGAAATTGTAAATATTAATTTAATGATTTTTAGTGTATGTTTCCACGACGATTTTTCAATCCCTGTGCACAGTGCTCAGCGATTGAATGTTTTGTATTATCTTGTAGCTGGTAAATGGAATTTTGGCATGAACGTTTTCTTCTGGTTATTATAACCGTTGTAGCCTGGGGCTAAATTCGTTTTATACTTTTGGCATTGCAGTTGGAATTGTCACCATTTACAGCAAATTTTAAGAAAAACTGTCGCGTCACGTACGTAGTACAGAATAGATAACAGGGAAAACTGAGCAGAAAGTTACCTTGAGTTGCTTGAAAGAGGCGAAAAAGATTGGCCTAGATCCATTCTGCTATATATATATATATATACACCTTTAGGGCAACTTTTTCGCCGAGTCAGCTAGAGAGTTTGTTTGTGAAACGTCACTCTCGGCAATTTTTCCTTCTCGTCTGCATTAGACTCTTGTTGTACTGCAAGCTGTGTTGGCGCGAGAACGCTAGCTATAGCAAGAAGTTATTTCATGGAGCGCAAAATGATTAAGATAGAGTTGTAGGAATGGGTTATATAGGCCTTTCTTTACTTTTTCATTGGGCGCCGTTAACCTTAGGAAGGCCCTTGACATAGCGTTAAGTAATAATTTTTCTTTTTCTCTCCTGAATTACTGTTTCTATACTCGGTAATCCGCATGCAGCTCCAAGGAGACTAAATCCTTTATCGGGCAAGCGACCATATATGATCACTTCAGTACTGTCATTCGAACGAAAACGTATTTTAGCCGCCAGGCAAAGGGTTATACAACGTAGTCACTCACACACTATTGCATTTACGCTGTCTTACCTTTTACTGCATGTTCCTAGTCTTCTCTTGGAGCAGCTAGCATAGGCTTATACAATGTTCCGAGTTTTTCTACCTGGCTAATGCTCACAGGAACACCACTGCACATATATTAAATTTCGATTTTGTCAAAAGACTCAAATTCTATTTGCACCGAACGCTAGTACAGCCTGTTGTATCAAAGTGAAAGCGAGGGAGTATGGACGATAGTGCTAGCCTCTAATCGTGTGTCCGACGCCCTGCAGGCAGTCACTACGGGGCCTAGTGCTTGCGAGGCAACTGTCGTGGGAAGATGTGCTGTGGGTCTCCGCGTGGACTCACAATTTCCATCACTATTCAGTGGTCAGGTGCATCTCGAGATCCACTGCCAAATGGTGTTCCTGCACCGACAAGCGAGTCGTCTCAAAACCAGCACGGATTCCCGTGCTCCGATAAGAAATGACTGCTTGACTGATCGATGCAAGGCAGAAATTGCAGTTTTCGCGCTGCACGAGCTCACCATGGCAGATGTTTCACATCGGTGCTCGAGAAAACGTGCTGGTTTTAAGACAATATTTTCCTTAGGAAACTATAAATACTTCTAAATTTAATGCCGACAGTACAGGATTGACTTAAATTAGTCATATTGCCCAATGTTATGAAAGTTGTTCTCTTGGTTGAATTCTTATTTTAAAATGGTAGTGGCGTACATCTTTTTACTTGGATTACAAACTTTCCTAGAGGTGGGGCGACTCTTGAAACTGTCTTGTAGCGAGCGCAGACCGTTGGGAACTGCGTAGGCGGATAGACGCTTAAGTAATTTTTCGAAAGCAATTTTTCGATCATCAAACTTTCACTCACGCATTACGTCTCGGATGCTCATCTATTGAAAATTCGGTCAAGGAATGGGTCCCTATACTATGTGTATGTTTTCTGAAGTTTTTGCTTAATGTAATGCTTTGTTCGAGTAAAAGTCGTGCTTAGACCGGATCCACTGCTCGATTGCTGCAAGTACCATCTCAAACGAAACGTAAAAAATGGATCACACTCTTTTCCTTCAAATTGGGTATGAGTGGTTGTTGCCACCATCACGGAATCTGAATTTATAAGCTCCGTCTGCGACTCCTTTGGCCTGTGGGTGTGCTCCTGTTGCTTCGCTGTGTCGTACGGTGGTAGTCCAACTCTGACTCCTGAACTCCACAGACCAGCATATGTTTCCCACGCCAACCTCAGCGTGTGGCCCACTACAACCTCAGCGTGTGGCCCACTCCGACCTCAGCGTGTGGCCCACTCCGACCCCAGCGTGTGGCCCACTCCGACCCCAGCGTGTGGCCCACTCCGACCTCGATATGGTACCCTATGATTCCGACTGCGTTACAAATTCAGTGGTCTGCTATTATAGATCGCTAGCTTTATTACGACTCGAACTCTTGAGCTCTGCGAGTGTCGCGACTCCGACTCCTTGCCTAGCAAACGCTCCGACTCTGCTACTCTGGTGGCGGCCAGAATGCTTATTCTTTTATCTGCAGGACTCTTGTTGCGTCTGGCAGAGCACCATGTCTGAAGTTAGTTCCAGAAAGAAAATTTGCCGAGTTTCCCTCTGTTACCTGAATTCGGCAGTTCATCAGGCGTCAGCTCGCTGACATCTGCTCCCAACTTTTGATGGAGTGCGGTAAAAAACCTCGGATCTTGCGACTTGCTGACGCCCGCGTTTTCCTTAGAATTAAAATGAGTCGCTCCGGCGGTCCCTCGTGGTGAAAGAAAACGACTTTGGGCCGATATTGCGGTAGATAAATTGATTTTTAAAGCCTGGCGTTTTGTGGCGGTTGATGAGAAATTGGAAGATTCACGATTAGGTGCATCGACGGCAGGCGATACCTTGTTGGGCTTTGCTCCTGACGAGATACTTGGTCTTTGGTCATAGCGAGAGTGTTGGTCTTTGGTCATCGCGAGAGTGTTGGTCTTTGGTCATGGCGAGATTGTTGGGCTTTGGTCATTGCGAGATTGTTGGTCTTTGGTCATGGCGAGAGTGTTGGTCTTTGGTCATGGCTAGAGTGTTGGTCTTTGGTCATGGCGAGAGTGTTGGTCTTTGGTCATGGCGAGAGTGTTGGTCTTTGGTCATGGCGAGAGTGTTGGTCTTTGGTCATGGCGAGAGTGTTGGTCTTTGGTCATGGCGAGATTGTTGGTCTTTGCTCTTGACAAGATACTTGGTTTTTGGTCATGGCGATACCCAAACTCCTCGTGTGAACACCGCTCTTGGGAGCGTGTTCTGGCTCGTCTTAGAATTGGCCACACGCGTCTCACACATGAGTACCATATGATTGATGGACCTCTTCCTTACTGTGAT
>LQNS02278094.1:46088388-46108501 GCA_001587735.2 Parhyale hawaiensis | reverse complement strand
TTTACGTCAATCTGTCACTTTTTGAGCATTGAAAAAAACTTTTTAGAGATCGCTACATACAATAGCCTTCCAGTTATGGAGCTTTAAGTGGAAGTAATACGAAAATCCGTTATTACCCCGCGATCCGGTATAACACCATTTTACGGAAGTTGGGTAATGTTTGCTATTTTTTAGGGACTCTGGTGGGTTGACCTAGATGTGAATAATGCCATAATTGTAGAGTATGCTGGCCATAGAAATGACGGCGTTTAATTCGTCAATCCGAAAAGAGGAAACGGGAGTTGAAGAATGTTCATCAATTTTTTTTGGGGGGAGGGGGGTGAGTCGGATTGACCTAGGTGCGAAAATGACCCCCCCCCCTAAAAAAAAAATAGTAACGTTGGTCATATAAGTGACTCAGTTGAATTTGTAACTCCTCACTCAGCAATTTTTGTTCGTGATGGTCGAACGCCACGAGGCATTCTAGTTATATATTGAATTTGATTTGTTTATTGTATAATAACAATTTCTTGAGCAATAATTAACATGTTATCAATTGTTTTGCTATGCATTTCCTTTACACTTAGTAGAATAACGAGTAAGTTCTTCCGGCGAACTTAATATACGATTGTCCATGCTTCAAATACAATTTTCCTTGTAAACCATTGTGACCTTATCTCGAGTTTTATGAACGTATCTCGAGTGTGACGATTTCATTCGATCCGCATCGCTCGTGAATATCAAGAGTTGCATGTATGTTGTTTTAATTTCACGTGTTTGCTTGATCTTCGGTTTACTGCGAGAATTTTGAGCGCGGAATTTTCCTCGTTAGCAGAGCAGCACAACTCCTCCTTTTTTCCCATACTACCGCATATCACCGCAGAAAATTAATATCAATCCTTTGAGTTGAGGTAGAAACTTTCGTCAACGTTCGCCCTTACCTCACACGTAGTAATGATGTGTGACTTGGGTTAAGGTACTACAGTTCATGTCAAAATTATCTATTTTATTTTTAAAGAATAAAACCCTAGAAACAAAAGTACAACTATTGTAAATCATCATAAAGCTGCGTAGCTATAATCAATGACAAACGATGCATTTCTCTATGTAACATTGATTATTTTTATTGCTGTAAACCAAAGACAGAATTCAGGAGAGAACGGCAGAGTCTCGGATGCTATTGGCCATCTTCCTTATACCCGAGACGTCGAAGAAAATCAGAGCTCTCGATGGCGAGCCAATATTGCTGAAGCTTATTGTTTCTCTGGCCGCCTGCGCCGCTCTATAGCTGTCGCTGCAGCTCTGCATGGAGGCGCAGAATATTTGACATGCGGGTGACTTGCTGCAGATCGTGGTCATGGTGCTGGAGTCCCTCCTTTGTTGCTTCTTGATTACTGAGAACGATGACATCATTTCCTTCTATAGGCGGGCATAGACTTTGATAATATTTGATATACCCATGACCTGCTACTGGTTGTGGTTATAGGGTACCTAGGTGTCTCTCACCCTTCAGCAGCTACTTGATCGCAAGGACGTTGGTCTCACTATAGTAAGTAGGCTTAGGATAGACTTTAACATTATCTGGTGTGGTGGAGACTTCTGCTGATTGTAGCTATGGTGCCTCGGTGCAGTCTTAACTGTTGCTCTATGGTTGCTAGACATGATCGTCCCATGTCTTGCCCTGTGTTTTGGCATAGGTTGGCAACTGATTTTTGTTGTAAGTGATGTGTCACTGATTTGCTCCTCATGGTGCCTACGGTGCTGGAATCTCTACTTTGTTTACTCGGGATTCCTGGGTACAATATTTCACTTTCGTTGTCTGAAGGTTGTGAGCGACGTAGGATGGGCCGTCTAGGGCTATGTTTATTTGTTCTGCCCGTTCTAGGAGTAGCTAGCAGCGTCCTATGAGGAATCCGTTAGCCTTCCTTCTCTACTTCCTACTTTCCTCTTTCCTTTTCCTAATGTCCCTATTTTAATTATAATGAGTGTAACAGATGCTTGCAACACTTCTCTCCCTCGGATTCCCCCATTTTCCCATCGGCGGCCGCCCTAAAATACTTGTCGAGGGGAGAGACGTCGCAAGCCGGGGCAACAGCACCTTTCGCAATATATTTAATGTGGGCATAACTGCACTCTAGTTATCCGTCGTTCATCGGATTGCCCTGTTGCTACACATTTATTATGTTCGTTTCTTCCTTCTCCTCAATTACTTCTGTGGTGATCATGAGTATTAATTTTTCTTGTTCAGTTACTTGCACCGGACTAGGTTTTATTTTAGAGATGTCCTCAGGGGTATATTCTGACGGGCCCTTTCCCTATCACAATATATATGGGCCTCACGAACCCGAGGGCTATCCCGACTACCTTCTCTGCTGGGGATGTTGCAGCTGGCCCCAGTTCCTGCTGAGCATGTTAGTTTGTTGAGTTAGGTAGACTCTCTATATTTCCCTTTCCATTCCGAGTGGTGGGCTGTCGATCGACATAGCCGACCCAGTGCATGGTACTCCTCTACACTCTCGTGTGGAGGGCCTCGACGGGGCCGTCACCGTTCTTTAATGCACAGGAATACACCTAAAATTTAGCGAATTAATGCCTTACACGCAGCCGAGAACCTCGCTTCGGCAGAACTTGCGTCCATTCTATTGTACTCGTAGCTTATTCTTACTGTCTTCATAAAACTTTATGCCAGTAACGTAAGCTTTTGTTGGTTTCGCGATGAAGCCTTTTATGGCTCTTGCTTGTGAGAGGGGTTTGTTGCCGAAAATATGACTGTATCACTAGGCTGGATCTTCTATTAGAGCAACGAATGCTGCGCCGTCATGAATTTGCGAGAGCGAAACTTCCTTCGTGCAAGTAAAGGCCCGAATATCAGTTTTGAAATGCTTGAAAGTCAGGTACCTAGCACCAAGGAAACATACTGTAGTTTAATAAAAAAAATTCACCAGAAATGCTCAGCCCTAACTGTATCCTGGATACCAGTAGTTTCATATGAGCCATCAGGATCGAAATGTGGCTGTGATAAGAATTGAAAATGTTTCGGCCTCCGCTCAGCGTAGAGTTTCAACTGTTACGAAGGGATTCAGCTGAAAAAATGCGAAGTAGCTTATGAACGACAGGATCAAGAACTTTTAACAAGATACAGCCGTTTTCTACTACGGTCAGAAAAAGAAGAATAATTATTGAAATGCACAACCTTCAGAAGATAAGCATTTTGAGGCACAACGTTGCTACTGTCAACGGAAAAGCACCCGGGGCTCTCATTTCTTCATTCATGTGGACTCGTATCAAATAGTACCAAGCTATTTTTCAAAGCGAAGAGCGCTTCAAAAAAACTAGAAGTTCGACTTTCAAGCGTATACCTCAGAAACTATATTTGCCATCTTAATTTAGGTCTGAAATTTCTTAGTATCTCATCTTATTATTCAGTAAATGTATTTTCTCCTTTTTGAATTTTGCCATAGAGACGGCGGCAAGCCGGCCACCAACAATTGCTGATTATTATATAACTCGGAGTAATTATATACTGGAGTGCGCACGTCCGCTAATTTCCATTCAAGCCAGCCTGTCCATTTTCCTTGGCTTCAGGCTGGTGGGAGAGAGGAGCAGAAGGCGGGTGGCAGCAGGCTCATGCTGTTCTTCAACTGTCTTAGGCCGTAATTGCACACGCTGTCAACAACTATTAAATTGTGGATTATCAATATTTTCAGAAAACTCGACGAATGTAGCACTCTGTATCCATTTTACCTACCTTTTCAGTTAATTGCACCGTAAAACTGTCTCACAATTTCTCACTCAGCTAGATTGACTGCCGAAGTTGGAGGTATTAGGGTGGGGGAGTTCCAGCCAACTCATACAGCAGCCACTTTCAGTGACGGTGGCTGCGACGCACTCCGGTATATTTTTATTTACTTTGATTTAGTGAATTGTTCATGGCACAGCGCTGATGGCTGAACGATGGCGTCTCTGGGATCTCGAGGTAGAGTCGAGGTGCGTTTCGCTTAATGATCAGTTTTATCGGTATATTCCTAGTGTTAGTGCTAATAAGCATGTAAGTAACCATGGTTTCTTCTGGTAGCATTTCGTTATACTGGCTAGCCCTCTCTAACTACACAGTTATTCAAGGAACTTTTGGGCAGCACCTAGCATTACGCGTATTAATTCCGGCTGTTTACGGTTCACCATCGTAAGGAGATTTAGTATTAGGCATGAGCGAGTAACTTCTCCGTTATTTTTTATTTTTGCGTCAAAAATTGCGGTTACAAAATGGACATTTCCTTTCCATTACAGCTGTACATTGCAGTGTTGTTAATTTTGGGATAGTTTTTTTTGGCAACTGCGGCTTAGCTAAATCGGAAGTTCTGTTCCGCTAATAAGTTATATCACGACGGTTATGGACGCTGTGAGAGCTGTTCGGTAACTGTGGTTAAACTAAATTGCGAGTCTATTGCTGTTGTTGTGGTGCGTGCGAGAGCTTGCGGAAAACTACTTACGAGGGAAACGTCAGGCCAGCTCTGGTGCCTGCTTGCAATATTGACTTAGGAGAGGCAATATGAGACCTCCTCTGGTCTTATGCTTAACTTTATGAAAGTCTCGGGACTGGAAGACCTGCAATATAATACTGGCTGCTTCCGGCAATCCACGTCACTTTTTAAGGCTTCTGAACGGCAATTTCTGGCAATTTTGTGACACTGTGAAGCTAGTAGCTACGCCTTGCTGACGGGCATTGTATGAGCCCAGTGTGTTACATAGCTGCTCTTTATGATCGCTATACTTGGGTAACAGGTTATGAATTTAGGTTAGTTTGGTTTGTTACTGTCACATATGCAGCTGTACTGGGACGTTTTTGATTGATTCATTCACTTTACAATGGAGATAATCTCATCTAGTAGCTGAAAGTTAATCTTTAGCCTTCAGAGTGAACGGTTGTAGTTTGTCAATTTGGCCCGAATTTTCGGCGCTTATTGCGATCTGGCTACGGTTGAGACGGTAAAAAACACTCGAATGTGCTCCGACGTCACTATCACCTGAAAATGAATTCAAACTGGTGAATGAAAGTCTCATGACTGAAATTCCAGACGAGTTAATGCTAATCAAATTAAATTTTCACCACCGCAGTGGACGATTCGAAATCTCCTATAGTCACACGAGGCTCACCTCCAGGAGAACCCTTCAGTAAGTGCAGGGTTAAGCGACGCAGTGGCAGGATGGTAGAGTGTTGGCAGTTAGTCACGGAAAGTGCAAGCTCGAGTCTTTTAACCAGGCAGGTGCGATCTTGGAGCGCTTGGCTAGAACTAAAAGCGTTGGCATTAGGTGTTCGGACGCTATTGCGGGAATACTGACCCTAACCTACTGTAGAGAAGGTCGGGAGGTCACAAATTGTTGCTTAGGAGCTTCAATCCCTGACGCCATATCTCTGTGGTCGAATGCAACCGTGTGGTCCTCGGGCATCTCACTGGGCATATTATATATGCAGCATGAACCATGTGGGCTTTTCAGTTGGAGTGTGCTGTGTTGTAATAAATTACGCCCCTACTTAATTTATATATTCCGCAATTACTGAAAGACTTGTCGAGAACTACCAGTTTTCATTTATTTGTAATGAAAATCGAGGTATCAAGAACGCAGTGGAAAGCTGTCATGTCACCCTATACTATTCAGTATTTCTTTTACAATTAAGTTGCGCAAATCTTTCAAAATTTTCCCACGTAGTATGCCACTTATTGCCTCTCGGTTGTTTATGGGCTTGTTTGACAGAGCACCATAATGAAGCCTTCGAGGCTTGCCTCGTCCTAAACTTTTAATTGAAATCTTTGTCTCCAACCCACTTCAAATTGTGTTGTAAGTGTTGGAAGCAACGCGAGGAGGTTGAGCCTGCTGGAAACTCCAGTTTAGGAAGCAAGATTGAGCTTCTGGAAGTCTCGCGTATGACCTATTAAGGGTCAGTGCCTGAAAATCAGTTCAGGGCGCCTGCGTGAAGTTTCGAACGAGTCAAACCTCGAAGAGTTAATTTTGGCGCCGAATCGAACATGCCCTAGAAGTCGCTACCTTGGTGTCACTTGTTTGTTTCGCCGCTGTAGCTTGTACAAGCCCGGAACATTAAAGAATGTCGGCCTAAGACAGCTGTGCATGGTTACTTGACTATCAATCGAATTACGAAACCTGATAAGCGGGCCTATAGTTCTCTGTCCATAGCCACTGTGTGTCGAACTATGGACAAAGAGTGAGCGTTTGCTGTCTGAGGAAAACTCTCTTTAGAGCCAAGAACTTTTTACATGTATAGGCGGGCTGAAACAGACAAGAATCCTCACCAAAGTAATTATTAAGGCAGTCCGGATCGGGGACCTGGTGCGATGTCGGTCTCTGGTTTTTGCTTGGCTAGTCTCTATTGTTGTATGGCTTGTTGAGTCACCGGTCCATTGGCAATATCATGGCGTCAGCTCCCGTGACCGGTCGTTGCCGTTTATACGAATTTCTATTAATTGTTTCACATTCCCCTCAGGGGACATAGGATGGGCTATAGCGTTGTTAGTTTAGGTTCGCCCATCCTATGTTATGAGGAGCAGCACTCCCAGAGGGACCTTATAGGTTTCTTAATTGAGCCATTAGCTCGACCTTTGGGACGTCTATCTTTCATGCCCGCTTTGCTTACTTCCCATTTCACGCTCCTACTGATGTTACTTCTTCTGTTCTTCCTCGTCATTGCCGACTTGCTGTTCCCATGCGCATTGACCTATCCTGTGTGGGAACACCGTGCATGGGTTCCACGTGCCTTTCGACATGCTATATGTCCCTTATTTCTTCCTCTGGTAGATCGCTTTATAGTTGTGGAAACGGAGTCTTAACCTACTTAAAAAATTATAAGAAATGTTTCACATTTGTATATACACCTTTCACTATGATTCTGAAATATAGAAAATGAAAAATTAGCCCTGAACCATCTGCCAAGCCTTTCCCGTAAAGAATCTCGTCTTGGAACGAAAATCACTCATTCTTAGAAAATCTAAAACGACCAAAAAAATACATTTTTGTTTTTCTCCTGTCGAGTTGACTTTACCCTCTTGCTCACGAGGCGATGCAACCGCTTGAAGTTACCGCTATAGCAGTTGCTGCTATGTCGTATATGTGGCATACCCTCGCTGTAATCAGAACCTCGGCAGTTTTTGACGAAATAAAAGTTCATTTATGTGTGTCAGCGATGTCTAACATTTATGAATAGAAAAACGGTGTCAAAAGGATTACGTTTTTCTTGATGTTATTGGTTATACTGTCATTGTCGTTATTAAAATATTTTCATTGCATTACTGACAGTTTATTCTTGTGATATCGAGCTTTCGGTTCATCTTGAATCATCTGCAGAAAACGATTAAGATATTTTGAAATTTCTTGCAACAAAGACTATTTTGAAATTACGTTTTCCTAAAAATGAATCAATACGAAAAAGAACTACTTGTAAGGGTTTTTGGTTCTGCTGCAGCGCAATCTAAATTGTGAATGTTTATACAAGTGTAAATACAGTTGGCAGTCTCAGTACGAGCTGTAAAGTTACGCCATGTTCCAGTGCATGGAAACGTTTAGTTCCAGCGGACCACAGTCCGCAGTAACAAATTTCAAAGCTCACTTCCTATATACTTTGCCTCTGGCAACCTACTGCTGTTACACCCTGAATGTTTTCTTCGTTCATGTGAAGGTGCATCCACCTAGTCTTTGTTTCAATGGGGTTGAAAGGAAGCCCAAGGCAATGAATAAGAAAAGGAATTGAGAAAATTAGTGGTAGGTCAGAACTTCAGAATCTACGACTCTTAAAGCAAATTTACGAACTGACGTGTGTTTCCTTGCCGCTCGACGAAACTTACAGTTAAGAGGGAACGATAGAAAGTCATGTTACACGCATTTTTTCACACGAACCTATTTATCGCGAATGACTAGTACCGCCTGTATAGATTTCCAAGAAAAATAGTGTAAGTGGAAGAAATAATCGTATACCTTTTATGAAGCTGTGCGTGTATCATCTGCATAGTATTTTCCTCATGCTGCGGCGCTTATACAGTACGTTACCTTTGATTATGCAAATGCAATTTTTTTGCTTATTTTTCTAGATAAGTGTCGAACATATAAGATGTTAATAGTAAGCTTGTGCACAGGTATGTTGTAAGTATAAAAAAAAAATAGAGAAAAATAAAATGAAACCATCTCCCGCATTTTGACAACATTTGCTTATCGCACGGGGTTCTGCTGTTACGCCAGATTATGCAACATTACTCTTTAGTCAACAGGAGCAAGAAAAGCGGTCTAACCGCTGAAGAAAAGACGAAAGTGTTTCCAAGAAATTACAGCGTGATCATAAAACAATTAAGGCTTATGCAATTGAAGGTAGAGTCAACCGGAAAACTCCGGATAGAGCCTCTACGAGGAAGTTGACTGCTCGGGATATGCGACATTTGTAGGTTTCTATGGCTAGAAAGCAACTTTCTACAAGTAAGAAGGTATTTGAAGACGCTGGAGCCCCAATACTAAGCAGAAAGACAAGATGTGAGGTTCTGCAGAAGCTGAGGAAAGTGAAAAAGGTAATTAAACTCCCACTTCTAACAAAAACTCATAAAGAAAATAGGGTCAAATATGCTGAGGAGAACTTGAAAACTGATTTCTCCAATGTCACATTTACTGGCGAATGCAGAGCCACTCTTGATGGTCAAGATGGATGGGCGTCGGGATGGGTCCTCCATGACCGACCTCAACAGACACGGCTTAAGCGTCAACAACGTGGTGGAGGTATAATGTTTTAGGCTGGGATAGTTGGTGACACCCTTATTGGTCCATTTGAAGTGGCAGAAGGGGTTAAACTGAATGCAGAAAGGTACTGCCAGTTTCTTGAAGCGAACTTGCTTCCATGGCTTGATGAGCAGACTATCGCATGCAGATCCAAATTAGTATTTCAGCACGATAACGCTCCCTCACGCCCAAGCACGGTACAATGCTAACTGGCTTCCGGATGGAGGATTTAAATCAAAAAGGAGTATGACCTGGCCAGCGAATAGCCCCGATTTAAATTCCGTTGAGAACCTCTGGGCAATGATCAAATGGAAGGTCTATGAAGGTGGTCGGCAGTTTTCGAGCAAATTAAGCCTGTGGAAAGCAGTAAAAACAGCTGCAGATTCTATTTCACCATCTGAAATATCAAACCTGACAACGTCTGTTGATAATTGCTTTAAAAAAAAATCATGAAAAATGGAGGTGCCATGTTCAAAATTAAATTGTTTTGTTTACCACTACTGAACACTTATTTCAGTGTTTATTGAATTGTTTTGCTTATAATTTCTTGATTTTGTACGAGTAATAAAAATATTCCTGTTCACTTATTTTCTCTTTATGATTATAATAACTTTTTATTTAATCTGAAGTAACGGTAAAAAACTCGTAAATAAGCAAATTGTATGATAAACTTGACAAATGCCTAAATATTTATTTCACAAGTGTTGTTTATATTTGCAACACAGCCATACATTTAGTTAATATTGAACAAAACAGATCCTCAATTAGAGCAGCTAGACACCAGAGAGTTCGCCTTAGTGCAAGACTAGTCTGATATGATAATGTAAATCTTTCAGCATTCGTATTTTCATATCGTCCCATTTCGTTACCCAATCAGCTAAAGCCCTGAGAAATTAGGGTTTCTTATCACCAGGACTTGCAGCATCTCCGAGATGGTAGCGAGAATTTGAAGGCCTTTTTGCATTTGATATGCACGGTCCACCAGGTATACATAAGGTTAAGAAATTCGGTGGCATTGGTATTCTCCGGAAAATATTTCTTGATGGCAGCAGAAGTTGTTGGGTCAAAAATTGCCAGTACAGCTGGAACAGACTGTTTAGAGTCTCCGGGATGCAATACCTTTGCAGTCAGTTTCGGCGCTGCTTTCAGATTTGCTTTCATTTTCTGATCTGGTTGTTGAACACATGAAGGACTCGCCACGATATCTGTCCACTGCTAACGCTGACATCATCGTACAAATCTTATAATGAAAATTTAGGAAAAATGAATCGTTTTCGACTCAGCAAAAATTTTCTAATATTTTTCAAGAGGTGAACTACGTTGAAAAACAAATAAATTTTCTGCCCATTCAAAGTGATGTACCAATTTTCATCTCTCTCGCCATACAGTGAGAGAAGTTTCTTATAGGCTGACACGTCAGAAGAATGGTCGTCGCCCACAACTCCCTTCACACTAAAGCCATTTTCTTGCAGGATTTGTATGCAGGTAATCAGCTCGTCCATCAGCCATTCTCCGCTAATTCTATATCCTGGTACAGATCTAACAACATATGGTACACTGTTTGTCAGCCCTACAATCATAAAGCACATCCTACCCTTGTAAAGGATGCCATTAACGTCTGCCCCCACTGTCTCTCCCGAAGCATATTCCTCACACTGTTGAACGTATATTTCATCAAATATTAAAATAACCTCAGCAATATTACCATTAGATTTGAGCAACTGAACTGATTTCATTGGGTCTATCTCTCCTCTGGTGATTTTCTTGAGTAAGCTAATGGAAGACATTCTAAATTGTTCCAATAGTAATTTGTAGGCAGGCAAAGATAAGTACCTCATCTGCAGAGCATAGCGCAATAAATTTGCCGGATATACGGGACTCTTCTGAAATTTCTGATGCTGTAACTCTTCCAAAATAGATTCATGGCACTCTGCTTCTTGCTTCACATAAGAGGAAGAATTCTGCAGCATGCAACGATTTGTAAGTTTTGCATTTCGTGTGTTTCTAAACCAAAGAGGTAGAGGAAGTGGCGATCTTTTATGGAATAATTGGACATGAAGGTTAGCATCAATCCGAATGCTATCAGTTACTTGAGGAATAGAAAGTCGATCATTCTCTGCTTTGTAAAAAACTGCCTGATCTTCATATTTTACGATGATAAACCTTTTCCCTGCAGCTTTAGCAGACATTCGTCAATTTCAGAATAGGATTGAAGGGGATCTTTGTCTCTGAATTGCTTCAGTTGATCTTTTTAAAATATTCTTTCAGTGGGAGATTTCTGCGGCTTACACACTATGGGAGGTTGTAATAACAACGGAAAGCTTATCACAGTTACGGATGGAATTGTAGGAATTGGATTCAAGCTTTTTCTCAATTTGATTTTTTTTTTCATTTTTCTGCAAATATTTGTGCTCGAAATGCTTTTCACACGCAAAGATATTTCTTAATGATGCGAGATCCTTTCGGTTGAGAAATTTGATCCACTTGACTCGCAGCTCACCTTGAGGTAGTTTACATACGGCCGCACTGCCATGTCCTTCTATGTATGTCATACAACCAATAGCACTACACTTGTTCACCAGTTTGATTTTGACCCGTAGAAATTAACACTTTACTGTTTTACAATTCCTATCGCTGCTTCTTAAACACCATTTATTCAAACTGAAAAAGTTTTGCTGTTTACGATTCCTTTCCTAAGAGGACGAACTCGGTCGTATCACTGATACGAGCGCGATCACGAAAGACTATTAGAAAAATTTGAGTAAGAAGTCATAAAGTTTGGCCTTCTATTTTTCCCATTTAAACTGCAGGATTAGGTAGGCCATGAGCGCAAGTCGACGATTTGCTGTGGTGTCAGCCAAGAAAAGCATCTCAATGATCTCATGGATGTTTGGCAAATAGGCGTGCTGTAGAATCTGTCATCTCGAAACCCAAACAATATTTCTGTTAGCATTTTCGGAGTGCCACTGTGTTCATGTTTCACGAGATTAACAACTGACTATCATTCACGAAGTATTGTTTGTGTTCTGCAGTGCAGCTGTTACTGAGAGCGAACTGCATGTTTTTCGAGAAACATATTGCCGCGTCTGCCGCACTAACTAAGTTGATAAAGCTGGCGCGTGGTGGCGAGGGCCTGTGAGTATGAGCTGCAAGATGCCAAACTTTGGCCATAAACTGCGGGTTTGCTCCCGTGTTACGTCCAAAGCAACAACACTACACACACACACGCGCTGCTGCTGCTGCTGCTGCTCCTTGCCAAGCAACGCAGACCGGCATCAGTCGCGATTACTCTTCACAACACTTGCATGGCGCGTCTTCTTGCACCGCAAGTTTGAGGCGGTGCTTGCGGGTAACTCTGATATACGCGCGTTTGTTCGAGTCAGAGGGCTGCTGCACCGCGCACCACCTCTGCTCTGCTGTTGTTCTGTTGTTTCTGTCGTAATTAGAGCAGCGGTTCTTAATACAGACTCTCAAGCTGCTCGTGAGTCCATATATTTCATACAGTGCGGTAGATGCTGATGCCCGTGCTTGCGAAGCATCTCTCCAGTAGATTCCACCCACTTTCACGTCGGCGGCTGTCCTCTAGCACTTGTTTTTTGCATCAATGTGAGAGGAGTTTCCTTTGATGCGAACGACCAGTGCTTTAGCGCGGCCACCGTCACACAAATGAGTGGAATCTAAAGGGAGACGTCGCAATCACGGGCATCAGCATCTGTCGAGCGATACATATGTAATATAGGCATTTACGTAACTCGAAGATAGGCGTGCTTGTGTCCGATGTCTCTGGAACCGCACACCACGTCTGAAGTTGTCTTAATTAGATCAACGGTTTATGAGAGTGACAAGTCGGCTGCTCGTAATTTTTTTCTTTGATATCGTGGTCATTAATATTTCAAATACGAGAAAGGCAGATTAATACGTGAGGGAACGGGTTAACCAGGTTAGTGGTGTCGGAGGGATAAAGTCCGACTCCTGAATTAGCCAATATCCGACTCCTAGTATCCAGCAATATCCAACTATGACTTTTCAACCTTGCTCTTTGTTTCAGTCCTTTGTAAACCTTTATTGCCTCCGCCAAGGAGGTTATGTTTGTGTCAAATTTGTCTGTTTGGCTGTCGGTAAGATAACTAAAAAAGTTATGGGCGGATCTTTATGAAATTTCCAAGGATTTTTAGGCTTGTTTTGAGGAACAGATCATTAACTTTTGGTGAAGATCCATTCATCCGTTTGTTTGTTTGTCTGCCTCTTTTTCTTAGTGCCATAACTCAAGACGTTGTGGACGGATTTTTGAAATTTACAGGAGCTGTTAGGTATATCACGAGGAGTAAATGAACAAATTTTGTGATGATCTGTTTGCTCATCGCTGTGTTTAATTTTATGCTTTTTAACGCAATAACTTACGAATGGAACTTTATGAAATTTACAGAATTGTTTGTAACGTTAAAAGACGTAAATGATTAAATTTTAGCAATGATCGGTTTGTCTGTTTGTGTGTTTGACTAATGTTTTTCAGAATGTTAGGCGAATAACTCAAAGTTATGAACGGATCTTCAAAAAAATTACTCTAACTGTTGATACTGTTTGAAGACATTAATGATTATCACGCGCGAACGAAGTGTAAGAGGTGATGATATCTTCGTTAAATATTTAAGTATTTATATTTGTATGTATATATATTTGTCTGTCCACCCAAAAAAAGAGGGTGAAGGAGTTGAGCAATGTTTATAATTATTTGCAGAGAGTCAGGTGGATTGACCTAGATGTGACCAATATAAAAACTAGAATTTGCTGACCATCGAAAATGTCGACGATGACTTATGTTGTCTGTCCACACAGAAAGATGCAAAAGAAGTTGAGTCATAATAATAATTTTTTTTGGCAGTCAGGTGGTTTGACTGAGATATGAGAAATGCCAAAAACTTAGTTGGCTGGCCATCAAAAATGACGGCGCAGAAATTTGTCTGTCCAAGAAAAATAGAGGGAGAAGGAGTTGAGCAATGTCATAATTTTTTGTAGGCAGGTGGGTTCACATATATAAGAACAATGCGAAAAACTAGAATTAGCCGCCAGGCCTCAGGGGTATGTTCTGGCGGGCCCTATCCCTGCCACAATATATTTGGGCATCACGCACCCAAGGTTCCTGAGTGCCTTATCCGCAGGAGAAGTTGCAGCTTGCCGTAGTTCCTGCTGACGAGGTTAATTTTGCGAAGGTAGGTGATAGGTATGTAGGTTCTCTATTTTTCCATTTCTGTTACTGGAGGTAGGCTGTCGATCAATATAGAAGATCTAGTTCGTGGGACTTTTCTACTCTCTCTCGTGTGGAAGGTATCAAGTGGGGCCGTCCACTCGAGTATCTTTTTCTATTCTTTGCCCCTTTTTCCCGCCAGTAGTAGTGCACTGAGCCTACCGAGTTTTTCCAGCAGAAATTTCGAAATAAAATGTTCCTACTGATGAAAAGTTATATTTTCTTTCTGTTGAGCTTCACTCTTGAATCGCCTCGCTGCGTTTAGGGTGCTAATACACTGAATCCAATAATAACTGGAACGCCTCGTGGCGTAAGACCATCACCCGCGGTGAGAGCAACTTAAACGAAGTCATTTTTGATGGCCAGCTAATCCTCATTCCTCATATGGATGCTGTGTCCAACAAGGCTATCGCCGCGCTGACCGCCCCGTTTAGATCTTAATAATAACATAGGAAAAATGGGATGCCTCGTGGCTTGAGACGATCTGCCGCGGTGGAGGCAAATTCGATCCGGTGGAGGAAAATTAAACGCAGTCATTTTTTCATGGCCAGCTAGGTCTAGTTTTTTGGCATGCGTCACATTTAGGTCAATCCACCAAACTTCCTACAAAAAAATTATGAAGATTACTCAACTTCTTCGACCACTTATTGGGTGGACAGACAAATGTATGTGTACTTAAATCTTCAACGAAAGCATGATCACCTCTCTCTCTTTCTTCACGGGCGATAATAATCGCTATAGACGGGAGATTAGTTTTATGAAGACAGTTCCAACCTCGCAAGAATTCATTGATGTAGTACAAGGACGCCGGGCCTTTAGCAAATAATACAGAAGGTTTTCTGAATAATTCTTTCAGATTGGATCTTCCTGGGAGTCTTCTAGAGCTCATAGGAAATGGAGAATAAACAATGGATCTCCTTGATGAAATCTTCAATTTGGTATTGAATTTTGTAGCTCTGCAAAATATTTTTCTATATCTTGAAATCGTCGAAACTCTTCCTACTTTTTATGATAACCAAGTTAATAGCTCAGTGAGGCTTGCGCCAATGCTGACGTCACAGCGGTCTCGAGGAGGGGGCTGGGCTGCAGTGAGAATTTGTATGTTTCTGTCTTCTTGTGTGTGACGATGATGATGATGATAACCGACATTCAACTCTAATTTAACGTTTACGCGTATTCTACTGAACGCACGCTACGAATGCTAAACAGATCGTAGTCGCTAACGAAGATGAAAAGAAGTGCGGAGCATAGCTAGGGAATGATGCAAATGTATACAACGGCAGTAGAAATTTTACTGCTAAACCTATCGAGAATCAGTAATATCTGACTGCTGCATAGGTAAAGTCAGATCTCTTCCAATTTTATATTAGTACTAACGACAGAACCACTCATAGTCACGTATAACGAGGTCAGAACTGTGACTGATTTATATCATGTTTGACTAAATTAGGAAAGTTATATATGCAACAATAATGAATGCTACATAGCTGCTATTTCCTTTCAAACACAAAAATAAAAACTTGACTGCCTTGATACCGCCACGTTAAATTTGGCAATCAAGGCCTATACAGAAAAGAATTCGGCTTAGCAGCAGTCATATTGATGAAACTCGGAGCCTTCGTTTGCTATACTAACAACATAAGATCGAGCTGGAATATTTATTAGTTTTAATGAGGAATATCAGCACAACGAGCAGAAACAAGTGAACAACGAATGGTGTTATTGCATATTGCGAGATATACAGTCATTTTTCATCGCGACCAACCAGTCATAATACATAGTAACAATAAACTGCGCGGCGACATCAGGAGGCAATCTTTGCTTCCGCAGATTTTCAGAAATATTGCCCCGTTCTGCGATCAGATGCACTTGAGTCGCGTTCCCTTTAAGTACTCTTTGCCCTTCACTGCAATGCTGATGAATAAGTTTGGCTGTACAGACGCCATTTAATCCTTCAGGGAGCCTAGGATGAGGCATAGGTCATATGGTTAGGTTAGTTATCGCCTGCCATCTTACTAATTTTATAGGGAGTGGCGGCCCCGCATGCACCCATATAGGTATCGAGCTTTGTCTAAACCTTTGGGATATTTGTTTTTCGTATCCACTATGCATCTGCAGTTATTGGTATTCCTCATTATCTTTACTTGTCTTTTTCTTTATTGATTTTCTATTCCCTGCAGTGGGTGTCTCGTTTAAGGAATCGTACACCAACTTATGTGCATGTCGTGCAGCTGAAATCATTTATTTCCATTGTTGGACCGGATATTCGCATCCAAAGTTTTCAACATCCACTTCAGAATGTTTCAGTACGGGTTTTATTCGGATGTTACATTACATTTTTATATATTGAATTAGCTAGTAATAGTATGCATTGTAGATTCAACGGTCCCGGTATAGAATGCGGCCTCCTGAGAGCACCCTAAGTGTTCGATTAAGCTAGAATAGATTAAGTTAAGAATAAGCTAGGTGCAGATAGGTCTGGGTCCTCGCAGCCAGTTGCATTTAGTTGAAGCGTTGGTAACTGTTACAATCTTTTCTGGCCCACTGTACAATCGCTGCGGCAATCAAATACGCTTGCTGCGGACTCCCACTGTACCTGTACCGTGTCATACCCATGACCAACTAGCTGGCACTTGCTACTGCTGGACCCCTCTGTGCGTCACTGAGGTACCCACTAAATGACCCTTTTAAACAGGCAAACAAAGTTACAAACAGTGCATAAGCTCTGGAGAAAATACCTTCCCCCTCCCAGAAAAAAAAATTGGTAGCTAGTGCACTAGCCTACAAAATTCGGAGGTAATTCTTCATCGCGCCAATGACTCGATTTTATCTAGAGTAATTATTGAGTAGGACCACGCAGTCGAGAAAATCCCATAGCTACTGCATGTACTTTAAGAGCTTCATAAATACCTAGAAACCATTAATAAAGTGTGAGCCAGATGATGTTTGTTATTCAGGGAGCAAAGTTTGCGCAGTGAGTAAACCCAGGAAGCAGCTAATGTTTGCTTGCAGCGCACACGGTCGGCTCCTTGGCGGACGAATTTCGATGTTTGTCCAGCAGTGTTCGTCCGTCCGTCCTTCCGTCCATCCGTACTGATAAGGGCCTGGAAAACAGTAACTAAAGTCAAGCACGCCCTTTAGTGGCATTGTAATTAGCTATGTGTTAAATGTTATTCTGTGATGCTATAGAGATAATTGACCATGCATTCTTTTCCTTTAAAATTTTAAAACTATATAGATAGGTCCATGGTACCTTACAACGAAATAATATTTCATTCTATAGAGGCATGTTCTAAAGTATTTCGTTTAAAAGCTACAGAACGTTGAAATTTAAGAAGTGCGATTTACTGTATTGGAGGGTAAATGAAAATTCTATATCAGAATGTGTCGATGTTCATGAATAGAGGGTCATATTAGGTTAAATAGTTAGCTACAGTAAATATTCAAAATGACGCCCATCGGGTTCGATACATGCGTGAAGGCGCTGGCTGAGTGATTCTCTTTCGAACAGGACTGTGTTTTGTAGACTAAACTCATTAGGTGTCCCCAATGGTAAAAAAAATCTTAAGAGGCGCTGTCATCCTAAAGACTGAAATCGGCCAAGATCTTCTGAATACCTCCTAAGATATTATTTTTCACATTGCCACGCTAAACGAGTCCTATTGCTGATAAGGTTGGTAATTTTTTTATTAAAAAAAATAAAAAGATTATTTTTATTTATTGATATTTTATTTTATTTTTTCTATTTCCCTAATGGGACATTATACACTAACTAGTAGACCGGCGCGTGAAAAAATTCCCGCAATAATCGATATCTTTTTTATAAATATAGGCCGTTGGGGAATCTTCTCTCCTCTGACTTTCTTCTTTTTTTTTCATTGCTCCTTTGTCGTGCTTTCAACCCTAGGGCTTTTTTTCTCTGACTGTTTCCTCATTTTCCCGCCCACGCTTATCACCAGCTCTCACTCACTACTGTAACCTTTTTGCTTCATGTCATTCTTGACTGTATTACATAGACGATTCATCTCTCTCCATGCATTCGTAGAACGTCTTCGATCTTGACACTGTAGTAGTCTCTTACTACTTATACATTCCCTATCTTCCATTCTGATTATTCGTGCGTCTTCAATAGTGAGAGGCAGAATCAAATCTTGAGAAAAATTCTGCAATAAACTTGAATGTAACTCCAGCCAGCTTGTATACATGTCAGCGCTCCGTAACCGAGATATGGTCTTGCGAACTTAAACATCTGCTTCACTGAAATTTTGGTTTATGGAACAAAATTCTCACCTTCAGTGAACGACAGTGTGAGAGATGATATACGTGGTAGGCTATAGAACTGGAGGAGCCCATGGTAATGGACAGAAATACATGGAATAACAAGATCTGCTTCAGCGACCCCCCTATGAACCGGAATAATACAGCTGTTGAAGAAGAAGTGGAAGACAGTAAGCTAGAAGAAATAGTTGTCTACTGCCCGTGAAAAATCTCCCCTCCAGAGCGCTTCGTTGACCATCTGCCGAATTTGTACGTCGTGACCCGAGAGAAAAAAGTTATAAAATAGGACTCCAGAAGCTACATACATAGTGTTCCGATTTCAAGAAGTGTTTCAAGCAAGAAGTGTCTTCAGAGTAAGGGATAATGCCGTCGGCCCGTCGCCATCATCTGCAACCTGGTTAATTTTTTGTCCATCTATTTCCTTCAAAGCGAACACGAAATAGATAAATACATGAAGCGTTTTAGTATATAAGGATTTTTCATTGAAGACCTCCTGTCCTGGTCAGTATATCTGAGGCTTAGTGTTCGGGTTCTCCTGAAAAACTTATTAATGAATTAAATCTATCATGGTAGATCGTGCTTCCAACCTATCATCTTTAATATATGCAGCTGAGACTCATCGAATAGTTTATTTATTTCTTAAAGTAAATATTTGTGCATTATTTAAACTACAGTGTCGGTAAATGTTCTTGGAATCTGCTGGAATAAATATGACCGGTAAAAATTCTCCACACTCCGTGATAATATGTTTTTTTCGAAACAGGCTTTATTAATAGTTTATTTTTATTTGAATGTGAAGTTATTGCAGAGATCCCTCACAACTATAAATTCTATTTAATAGCATCAGAGTTAGAAAAAGTCTGAAAATTTTCCCAACTATATGAATAATATTTAATTGCAAACACTCATTATTATGATTAAAGAATTTGTTCCAAGATTTAAATCTCACTGAAAATTGTTGTATTCCCATTAAAAGCAAACTTTCTGGAAGAATACCAATTAAGTCTCCAAGAAGACGACAGTGCTGTAGGCGATACAATTGGACCTTGGATAAATCAAGTCATCTGAGAGACACCTAATCAGTAAAAACTTATGCCAAAAATCTAAGTAATAATGCATTAACTTCTCTTGTGTAAAGTGCATTACGGCCAGCTTTATTTTTCATCAAAATTAATAAGATTTCAAGAGATTTTTGCCGACGTTGTATCTGTATTGCTAATCGCTCGGCAACTGAAAATTAATAACACCATTTGCAGCTGAATTTAATAAAAACACAAATCTCTTCCACCGCTGTCGAGTGTACAAGTTTGAGTGGATGATTTTTAAGCTTGAGATGCTTCAGTCTCAAGTTTCATTCACTCCGCCCAGCATCTTCCGAAAGAGGAAAGGGAAGGCATTCACTACTGCGATGGTTGTGTTTTGAGTAAGTACCGTTTTGAAACGAAAAGAAATAAGTATAAGTTCCTCATCAATTCCATTTTTATATGAAATTATGTGTCACAGTGTTTTCTGCATTATATCCGCCAATGTTACAGCATAAATCCAATCGTACTACCAGTACTTCAATTCCTTCTACATAGAAGTCTGTTTCCTGATGTTCCTCATTATGAACATTAAATATTCTAGCCCCCCTGTAAACCATTCCACCGGTCATATCGTGTCCGTAAACTTCACTAATCTAGCGATGAATTTTAGCTTTTTTCACGTCTTTAGCAGTAAGAAAACGAATCACCGGTCGCATCTCATAAGCAACGAGATTCTTAGTCGGCGGAGTCAAATTCTCAAAAAACGAACGTTAACACGGTCGAATGTTTCCGTAATGGACAGTATTATGGTGCTTGT
>LQNS02278094.1:46034088-46053716 GCA_001587735.2 Parhyale hawaiensis | reverse complement strand
GTTAATTTCATCAAAATCCATTCATAACTTTTTGAGTTATGGCATCGAGAAAAATGACGCAGACAAACAAACGGATGGACATATCTTCACCAAAAGTTAATCATCTGTTCTTCCTAACATACCTAACAATCTTTGTAAATTTCATTCAAATTGGTCCATAACTTTTTGAGTTATCCTGGTGACAGACAAGCAGACAAAGAGACAGACAGACAGACAAACACGACGAAAACATAACCTCCTTGGCGGAGGTAATAATGCAGTACGTTCGAGCATGGAAAACAATATTCTTTAAATGATCTCCATTATTGGCCAAGCAATCGCGAGCTCTTGCAACGGTGCTGTTCATTACTTTCTCTAAAGTCGCTGTTGAAATGTTGTTGATCTCCTGGCTGAGATTTCTTTTCAGCTGATGCGAGGTTCCAGGCATATCAGTGTAGACTCTTGCCTTTGAGTATCCCCAGAGAAAGAAATCAGGAGCGCTTAAATCTGGAGTTTGGAGTGGCCAAAATATGTCAACAAAACGAGAAATCAATCTGTTCGGGAAAATTGTTTTCAACATCTATATTATAATTCAGCTTGAGGCTCCATCTGTCCGTACGTCCATCCATATGTGTGTCCGCACGTGACACCTTTTAGTATTAGCTTTTTAGAAACGTGGCACTTAAATAAGAAACCGTGACTTCAGTCGCTCACCTCCGTAATTAAAATACGAGCCAACTTCTCTCAAACGGCACATGCTCTTTTTTGAAACTCAAACTTCAGTACTGTTTGCTTGGAAATAACTTTCTGTTTCCGTACTGATTGAACCACATCCATAATTTTCCATTGTTATATCTTCTAGTCTGCATAGACCCTTTAGATGTCCTGTCCATTCAAGTGAATCGAGCTTTTTGATCAAGTAAGCGGCGCTGAGCACGTTCTGCTTATCTCTAGGAGGAAGCTCAATAATATCTGTCTTTTTTTCGCTTCACTGTTAGATAGCGGCAGCTTCATCTTAAGAGAAGCTCTGATTTTCGCTGGAACGAAGTTCAACCATAGCTGTCTTCATTGGCGCTTCTAGAAAAAATTTCTGTCACTTTCAAAGTAAAAACACGAAGACCATTTCAGTCGTATTTTATCTACCGCTTTTCATTTCTTGCTTTGCTTGTGGCGCTCGACGATCTTAATAAGGCCAGCCAGATACGTATTTAGGATACACTGCTGGAGAATGGAGTGGGTAGTGTTGGACATATCGGCTCTAAGGTATTCTTTTAAGCGAATGTGCGATGTCTAATTAAGGATATACAATGACATGTTGAGAACAGAAGGTTAGGCTGCTCAAGAAACTGGCCGAGTCTGTTCGTTGTATACCTATCACGTCAAACAGAGCAGGAAAATCATGGGCTGATCAATGGCCATGGGTCCCGTAGTCGCCCTAGAAAAGAAATCGGACACGCTGACAAAATATTGAAACGCGTAACATGATGATCATCTAAATTATCTGTAAACAGTGGAAAACAGAGCGTAGAGAAGGCATGCACAAATATAGGAGATCAGTGCAAGAAGTGCCGTTGTATGCTAGATTCACAGGCTAGAGTCCACGAGACGAGGTGTGTTAGGTGGACGGAGGTTCGTAAGACGGACTTCACATTAGACGGGGTAGGTTAAATTACAGAAAGACTAGGTATCTTATGGCACACAAAAGTCGGTGAAAACATCATTTAACCATGGAATTTCCACGGGTCCCGCTAGTTTGAGTTCTTGCTCCTGCTGTATGCGTTGTAGCTCCATCTTGTTGGAAAACGTATTTTCTGTGTTGCTGTCTTCAATTTCTGGTAAAAAATATTCTTGAATCATCTGTCTCTAGCGGTCTCCTTGAACACAAATTTCATCATCGTTAGAATTTTCAAAAAAATAGGGTCTCATAATCCTCGAAGACGTGATGCCACACCGTACTGTTACTTTAGCTTAATAAAGTGAACGTTCATGTATTAGCTTTGGATTTGCAGGTGCCCAAAATCTACTATTTTGTTGATTAACAAAACCATCGAGGGGAAAATTAGATTCATCGGTCTTGATTAGCTTCATCACAAACCCTTCATTTTCTGCCATCTGCAAAAACTTTTTGGCAAAATCTAACGGATTTTGGCAGTCCGTAGGTTGGATTTTTAGTGTTATTTGAATTTTATATGGATGATACTTTAGATGTTTTGCCAAAATCCGTCGCAGTGAAGTACGTGATATTCCCTGTTGAGTAGAACGTATCCTAGTCGATATTTTTGGCCGATCAGCAACACTCGCTGCAACAAGTTGGATGGAAGCAACATTTCGTACGGTCCCTGGTCTGCCACTAAGCTGTTGGTCTGCTATTGTCCCGCTTTCGCGAAACTTCAACACCAATAATCTTATGCACTTCTTCGAAGGACTTCTTCTAATGCCAGCAATGTTCCTGCATATCTTCTGAACTGCAGTAACCGGACAATTACTTCGGAAGTAAAGTTCCACGATTCTTGCTCGTTGTTGCACTGAGTAACTATTAATTTCGAGAGAGAGATATTTTATGGATTTTAACAGCTATATGTTGCATTGTCGGTAGAATAGATACAGCAATAAAGAAAATTGAAATCATCTCTTGCATTTGCAAGAAACCAAACCGCTTTACCATTTTTGGTTTTAATATTATAATTTTTTGAAAAGGTACTTTACTTATGGCCCACCTTTTATAAATTTTTTGTCTGTCCACCCAAAAGAGGGAGAAGAATGGAGCAATGTTTATAATTTTTTGTAGGGAGTCAGGTGCGTTGACTTAGATGTGAAAATATCGAAGCTCTAGAGTAAGTTGTCCATAAAAATGAGGGCGTTGAATTTGTCCCCACCGCGGGTAATGTTCTTACGCCACGAGGCGTTCTAGTTGTTTATTTGTCCATTGTCAGTCACACTAGAATGGTTCTTATTCCAGAGATGCAAAGCACAGTATTTTGCAGAATTCATTTTGAGGCCACCTGGTACAAGAAAAGGTCCGATAATTTTCTCATAGATGATATCAATCCAAAAGATAACTCCACCACCACCTTGCTGCCGCTTTTATTAACGCAAATGAGTAGGTATTTGCGCCCTTACCGAGCCATCCTCCGAGGCCGTGAAGTGTGGCTCGGGCCTCGTCGACTCAGTTAGAAGTTCCCAAACTTGTTTTTAGATCGTTTGTTGCCCAGGAAAGTCGCTTTTGATAATTGTTTTCACTTCCAGTGTGACAAACAAACAGTGGCCTCTGATTGGCCACTTCATTGTCAAAAGGATTCCTGGTTCGTCTGGATACATTCGTGACTCCGTCGTTCTCGAAAATTTCTTTACTGATGCATTGAGGGTTTGCGATAAAGATCTTTCAATCGTCCTCATTTTTCTGCTTGTTGTTGCTTCAGTCTACCACTGTAATGCTGTCGTAGCTCAACTTAACTCTTGTTGACAAATTTTTTCGTCGTATGAAGATCTCGCGTAATACTTTTCGAAAATTCCAGTGTAGGTTAATTTATATTGCATATCTTCTCAGTTTGTCTTCTTAGATGCCGTCAATATCTTTCCTCTGGTCATTTTTGTAAATTTTTTATATTAGCATACACTTTCGGCCCACTCGAAAATTACTAAAATATAAATAAAAAAAAATATATTTTATACAAATGTCAGATGGTATATCGGTCTTTATTTAAGTAAGTGGTAAATTTACTATTCAGTTTTCATCCGAAGCAGATTTGCAATGTAGAAAAATACCTCCTAGAGACACTTTTGGTTCGCACCGTAGATGCTATGACACAAAGACCCCCACCGCAGTTGCAGTTCTTGAGCAGATTTTAATTCAATGTTAAGTTCCCCGCAGTGACAGACGCACATTCCGAGCGTGTCCGTGCTACGATTTTCTCTCCTGAGAAGAAGCACCACCACCTCTGGCAGAAGCAGCGAAGAGCGTTACGTTTTTTGCCGTCATCGTTTATGGTAGACCGAGTGGTATAGTGGCAGCGTGGTAATCTATAGGTCCTCAGATCGAGTCCCAGACTCAACATTTTGTATTTAATATAATAGCTTAATATTAACAATAATGGTTAAATAGCCTTAGGCCGTGCTCACACGTCCCTCATATCAACGCGTTCAATCACGAAAATTACCGCATGTTTCCCAGTCGCTGTCCACACGTAGAAATGTCCTTCAGTCAAAGGAGTGACGCAGTGCATTTAATTATGATAGTTTCTTTTCATTTCCGCTAATAATTCGCGTCGGTTTTAAGGCACATTCGTATCCCATAATTTTATTGCCTGATTTTGATAGGAACAAGTCTATTTCTAAAACATTTATAGTCTGACAGACCGATATAAGGAAAATCAGCAGAGAGCGATCAGCCGGCTTCCAAATCCAAGACGGCGTCTGTATTCTTACATTTGTAGGCCATCTAGTTTTCTTGCTCTAAACGGGAGTACATGGCTTCGGATCGTTAAAGTGACGATAGAAAAGCATTTTTTTGTTGACGTGTTCATGATTTGAGCACGCTATAGAGGATAAATTCAGTATGTAAATGTTCTGTTAATTGAACTTGAATGACGCGGCGCTGCCGCTTCCATCAAATCAACGCGCCGCGTCCATCAGTTTGACTGGACGCGTTACGTTGAGGGATTTGTGAACACGGCCTTACAGATGCTGTAGGAATGATGTATTGGGGAAAATTGGTTTTTGTATAGATTTGAACAGCTTCTCAGGTATAGAGAAACTTCGTTCTAACTTTATCGCACAGCGTCACATTTAGCTTTCCTCGCTTAACAACATGTTAGCGCATTACTTGATACATGTTTGAGCCCCTTAAAATACGCCCTTGATATTCAGCTTAAGTGCTCAATTTTGAGGATTTTATCAAAGTCCTTCATCAATATCGGCGGACTAATTCTCTGTTGTGTATTCCATATTTTTATCTTTTGCGGTTTCCACCCTTTTTCTCTTCTGGGTTTTCCACATTTTTCTCTTTTGTGCATTCCTCACATGTGTGTGCGTGCTTTCCTATTTTTTATTTTACACTAGTGGCCCGTGCCGTCATTATAAATGACGGCAAAAAATTAAAACTTCACCAAAACCCCCGCCGTCTCCTGTGCTTATTACTCTTTAGAAGGCTTCTTAAATGTAAATTCAGCATTCTGTCTTAACAACCTATACTGTAATAAGAGAGCTGTCTGGCCGTCAGTTCTACGTTCCGAAGCCTCATTTTTCCTGTATCTAATACCAAAGAAAAAGATTCCAAGGTACCCAGCTTTTCTTTTTGCCAAAAATGGGCAACAGAAAGAGTTCTATTTTTCCCCTATCTAATACTGAAGAAAAAGATTCCAGGGTACCCAACTTTTTTTTCGCCGTTTGAGATCTGAATTATCTCCTATCTTACTCCCATAGAGCGTGACAGGAAAGATATAAATCAGTACTATATAATAATTCACGTTGTGTTTTTATTTATTTATATATATATATATATATATATATATATATATATATATATATCTTTCCTGTCACGCTCTATGGGAATAAGATAGGAGAAAATTCAGACTTCAAAATGTAAAAAAAAGTGGGGTACCTTGGAATCTTTTTCTTCAGTATTAGATAGGGGAAAAATGAGGAAGCCCAAAAACGGCGGGGGGTTTTGGTGAAGTTTTAATTTTTTTGCCGTCATTTATAATGACGGCACGGGCCACTATTATAGTTATAAATAAATAAAAATACGACGTGAATTATTATATAGTACTGATTTTTACCTATTTTTTTTTTTTTTTTTTTTTTGTTTCCTGCATTTTTGTTTTACATTTTCCATATATTTTTCCTGTCCATATTCCACTTTTCCCCGCTTGTTTCTGGTCACGACATGAAGCCCATGACGTTTCCTGCGACATGCCTGGGAGCCTCCGTCCCATTTACTGATGTCGACCGTTGACCTTATCGCTAATGGCGCGGTATTTTAGGGCGGGCGCGCTGCCGCCGCATTCTTCCTTGCCCGTGTTAAGCTTATTATCTGAGCAGGCTGGGAAGTTGCTCGCTGATCCGACGGTGCAGTCCGCCGCCCTATGATAACAATTCTTCTTTCTAACCTTTTCTGACCTTGAGGCCTTTTGTACAGGCTTTACGGCCAGTGGTCTTGATCTGTTTACCGTAGGCTTTACGGTCAGTGGTCCCGGTCTATTTATCTTGGCCTTACGGTCAGTGGTCCTAATCTATTTACCTAGGCCTTACGGCCAGTGATCCTGATCTATTTATCGTAGGCTTTACAGCCAGTGGTCCTGATCTGTTGTAGGCTGTATGGTCAGCGGTCCTCAGTTATGACAGTAGTTTTATATTTGTTCTGTCCGCCGGACGCAGTGCAGCCAGTTGCTGTAGCTGTTTTTGGTAATTAAAAGCTTTATTTTTAGGCTAATACAAGCCAAGGTCAAGGCTGTCCCTGAAGACGGCCGAAGGGCTTTTGGATTCAGGGCTTACAGGAAAAAGCTCCATGGCAGGGAAAAGCCGCAGATGAGAAATTGATATCATAGAACCGCGCTCAATTCGAAATCAGAGTATCACGAGGCGCGCACCATAAGTGGGGCGTATGTGTGACTAGGCTTCAAATGTTAACGCAAATCGAGTGACACTGCCATATAAACCTTCACATCGCTGACAAGCCGTTTGGTCACCTTTCGAGTCCAGTAGAACTCCTCAAACAGAGATTTCCAAAATAGAGAAAATCCAAAAACTGAAAAACACCCCTTGGTCTGTTCCAGACTGGAGGCTCCTTCCGAAATTGAGAGTATATGCCTCTACGTGTTAAGACCTCCACTGTAATGCTATTCCTACCGAAAATGAGTGGTTTTCAGTGGGATATTTTATAGGATTGTTCTTATGAAAATTAGAAGGTATGTAATTGGTCTGTTGATACGAAAATGATACAAACCGTATTTATTAGGGTTGCTCTTACAAAATAGATATTTGATGGGGAGAGTAATAGGGGAACACACACGCTGACTGTAGCTCTGTACGAAAAACAAACAGCTGAATTGGAACTGCTGGTTGCCAATGCTTCTTAAGTTACACGGCAAGGCAACACTTAATTCTAAAAATTGAAAAACTATTTAAGTTTCTCCTGGAAACTACGTATCGGTAATTTTGTTCAGAATATAGTGCAGTCACGTAGATGAATTTTGAATGGATCTTTATAATATTTAAACCGAGCGCTGATCTGCTCGAACTGCAATTTTTTGTGAACCAAATCGTTAGTTTTTAGGTGACTGAGTAGCTAATTGGTTAGCAGTAGGTGCTGGACCTGCGATCTCTGGCGGCGATCCAGGCCTTCATTTGCGTTCACTGTGAAGCCTGTCAGAGTGTGTGCTGGATCTGTTCTCTTGTGAAAGACCCGACAAACAATTAGGAACCACACTGCAGCTTCTGGGCGGCGCCGCGGTGGCCCCAAATGTTGCTAAGGGAGTTACGCATTTGAAGTGATTAGGAAGTCAGTGAGCGAAGTATGTAAACATGACCGACAATTCCTATTTCGTTCCGTGACGATACAAATATTTTTGACAGTGACATAGGTAGTCGGTTTGACAGGGGTTAATATTGTACTATCAGCATAGTGTGTTTAACATGCGTGTCAAGCTGAATCTAATTGTCTATGTGGTTCAGTGAGTATTCAATACTTTTAGATTAAATGTATCTTGGCAAACTGAAATAGCAGCCGTCTCCGCTACCAGGTGTCGCGTGGAACATTATTATTATTTTTTTTAAATAGGCCGTGAGGAATATCGAGTAAAGGCTTGAATTTATTGCAAGTGTGTTGTTCTACCCGAGTCGGGAAATTTTCATGGAGGATTGGATTTAGGGAATATTTCTTTTCATTACTTGAAGAGAGAAATCTTATTAGTTAATATTTTTAGTGTGTAGTGTTTGTTAGGTCTTTGGACTGTCTTTCACTGCCCGCCGTGCTGCTTTCCATTCTTGTTCATCTTTGTTTCCGGTCTTCTTTCCCGATTCGCTCTTCTCAAGCCCGGCAATCTGCCGTTTTCTTTCTTGACCTACTCTTGTAGTGTATAGGGAGGGTTAAATTAATGTGTACAATAAAACTAAGAATAACAGTAATAAACTAGAGAGCACTCAGAGAGCACATACCTCCGCCAAGCAAGGCAGCGGTAACGAAAAATTCAAATTGGTTCTGAAACTGTGATCTTTTTGTATAAACATCAAAATCTAATCATTTGTGCCTTTCGATAGTATTAACAGTTTCTCTAATTTTCGTGAAGATCCGTGCGTAACTTTTTGAGTTATGTTGCTTACAAACATTATGACAAACATAAGTCAAACACACAAACGGACCTACCGATCATCACCAAAATTTAATCGTTTATGTCTTTTAGCATTACTAACAAGTCCTTTAAATTTCACAAAGATCTATCCATAACTTTTGATTTATTGTGTTAACAAGCATGAAATCAAACACAGCGACGATTGAACGAACAAACAGATCATAAAAAAATTGGTCCTTTACTCTACGTAATATACTTAACAATTCATGTAAATTTCATGCGAATCCGTCCATGATTTTTTGAGTTCTAGTACTAAGATAAAAACAGGCAGACAAACAAACAGATGAACGGATTTTCCCCAAAAGTTAATCATCTGTTACTGTTAACATTCCTAACAATCCTTGTAAATTTCTTAAAGATCCGTTCATAACTTTTTTTGTAATCTTGCTGACAGACAAAGGGACAGACAAATACGAAAAATATAACCTCCTTGGCTGAGGTAAATATGGAATAAATATGAAATTTGTATATACAAATTGAGTGCGTACGTACATTAAATCCAAGACAATGGCGAGGCAAGTAGAGGGTAGGAATGAGTGATGAATGCATCACGTGTCGATGGTAATGAAATTGATGGAGTGAACTCCGTAGACTGACTTGTGAGAAATGTAGGTACCTTCCATATACTGCACCTACTTAAATCAGCCTACTTTTTACTTTTACTGTAAGCTCTTATAATATTTATTATATCGTCGACCAGCCCATGCAACAGGATCTCAGGTAACACAATCTTATTATGATGCCTGTGTCGTAGGATACATTTGTTTGTTGATGTTCTCGTTCTTTTTTTTTTTTTTATTTCTCACAACGCTTTACACAAGAAGAGGATACCTCATCTGTAATGCAAGAGATGCCTACCGAACTTCCCTTGATATTGTTTGTTGTGTGTAGTCATTGTAGTGACTGAACGAGGCACTGGCTTTCTGCTGTCTATCAGGCCACGGGGCCATGCTTTTGTATCAATTGTTCTTATTACTGGCAATGCAATGTACATTAGCTACTTGCTTATTACTTCGTCACTCCATCGCTTGCCACGTTCTACTGCCGTGCGGCACCGTCCGCTTCATTCAATCGGTAACCTAATAAACAACTTCATTGCTCTCTCCTCGCTTATGAACACGTACGATGTGCTCTGTTCGATTTACTGCATGGCTGCGCTATCTAATAAGCTCGGTCATTTTCTCCCCGACGCTCTGCTGTCTCTTTCTCCCTTGATCTAAAGTCTCTTGTGTCACAGCGTTAAGCCGACGAGCTCTGCTGTGAATTGTTTCATTCGAGCTGTTAATATCCAGCCGGCGGAGCGCAAAAGAATCGTTGTTTGTCGCCGTCATTACCACCCATTGCGCCACTTAGCCAGTGCTTATTACAGGCTGCGCCGCCGGCACTGCCGCTCTATTCACTCTGGATCTTGGCAATTTTCCCGCACAACAACAGTTAATTTATCATGTTGTAGGAGCGGCTCTGTGCGGTCTCGCTGCTGGTGTTCTGCCTCGGGCTGCGGAGCCGCGGACGAGCGGAAGATAAGCGTCCAGTCTGGCAGACGCCGCGGTACAGAAAGTTTGTGTTGTTCCTAATTCCAATTCCACAGCTTTGACACTTTTATACTACTAGGGTATTATAAATCAAAGTGATGGCAAAGATGATTCATGTAAAAGACATTTCTAAAAAGTTGATTTAGATCTGAGCGTTTCGACTCTGTAGGTCATCGTCTGCATTCTGGAACGACACATATAAAAGATGATACACTGCTTGTATAAAATTACTATTGTTTTCACTGGCCGTGTTACACTGATTTCCGCTAATAATTCTTAAACGAATTGTCGGATCACTATGGTATTTCAACACAAAGCCCCCCAATAGATGAACTGTTGTATTTTGTTTCTAGCTAATTAGAATTACAACTGGTTTTGTACAAGCAGTGTATCATCTTTTATATGTGTTGTTTCAGAATGCTGATGATGACCTACAGTGCCTAGACATAAGTATTTACACAACTCTATTTTTTAATTCAGGGTAGAAATTCAGGGTCTGCTTAAGGATAGTTAATACATAAAGTTCATAAAACATACATATAATAGAATATATAAACAGAACAGTCAAATGTGCATTTATAACAAGAAAATTTAATGCAAGTAAAAGTAATGAGGAACAAAAGTATTTGACCAAAATAAATATGATGTTGAATCTTTGATATTTAATAGTATAATTTGAATAAATTAGTTTGAAAATTATTCTAGAACGTTCACGAAACGTCTCGAAACAAATGCAATGTAAACAAACCACAGCCAGCGCAATCATTACCTCTTTAGACCTCGTTGAATTCGCGCACAATCTCACAATACCCAAAGTTAAAGAAATCCCTGAAGCTACTCGTAAACGGATAATTCAACTTCGTAGTGAGTGATTAACTAGTAGAGTAATAACAGAACGTGTCAATGTTCCTTTTTCAATGGTTAGAGCAATAGTCCGCAAGCATCAAGTGACTGGGGCGGTCTCCAACCTGCCAAGAGCTGGAGCTCCGCGTAAGATCATGGGTCGTCGTCGGCGCTACATACTACGTGAGGTGACTAATGACCCCATGACAACTCGTGCTGACCTTCAGAGTGATATGGCGTCTCAGAGACTGCATGTCAGCAAGAAAACTATAGTTAGAGAATTGAACCGTACTGGCATTCAGTCTTACACTCCTCGCAAAACTCCTCTTCTTACTGCAAAGCATGTCAAGAGCCGCTTAATATTTGCCAAAGACCACCTGGAAAAACGAAATGAATTTTGGGAAGGGGTTATATGGTCTGAGGAAACTAAAATAGTACTTTTTGGCCGAAACGAAGCTAGGCATGTATGGAGGAAACGTGGTACTGCCTATGACCCCAAGAACACCATCCCCACTGAGAAGCATGGAGGGGGCAGCATCATGGTGTGGGGAAGCTTTACTGCCCATGGTGTTGACGATCTTCATATCATTGTAGCAAGATGAAAAGTTTCATGTACAGGGAGATATTAGAGAAGAAGATGCTTCCAAGTGCCAACAAATTCTACGGAACGCGCAGGTGGACCTTCCAACAAGACAACGACCCCAAGCATACCGCAGATTTAACGAAAGAATGATTTCAAAAGAAGAAAATAAATGTTCTTCCATGGCCTAGCCAATCACCGAACCTTAATCCAATAGAAAATTTGTGGCGTCTTTTTAAATCTGGTGTCTACAAACGGTGTCCGAAAAACCTTACTGAATTAAAAGTTATCTGCATGGAAGAGTGGAAAAAAATACCATCAAGTGAATGTGAAAAGTTAATTTCCAGCTATAACAATCGTCTCCATGCTGCTATTGCCAATAAAGGTCACGCCGTGCACCAAGTACTAACGTCATAATTTTTTTTTGGTCAAATACTTTTGTCCTTCATTACTTTTGCTTGCATTAAATTTTCTTGTTATAAGTACACATTTCACTGTTCTGTTTAAATATTCTATTATATATCTTTTGTATAAACTTCCTGTATTAATTATCCTAAAGCAGTCCCTAAATTTTTTAAAATACATAAAAAAAAGAGTTGTGCAAATACTAATGTCTAGGCACTGTATATGGTTGAAACGTTCAGATTTGGATCAAAATTTTTATGATGTCTTTTAGATCAATCGTCTTTGCCATCGCCTTGATTTTGAAATGGGGACGTGTTTTACAACCGAATTTGATTAATGGGTCATTATATGTACATATATGCATTTTGTTGTTACTATTTAATGATCTCATACCTGGGCAAGACTCCCTCAAGGAGTGTAAAGTAGACCGTGGGTAATACGATCAGATTAATTTGGTTTGCCGTCCTATATTATGAAAGGCAGTGCGTTAGTGCCCTCAGGGATCATTACAGGTCACCTTAGCTTTAATCAAGCCTTCGTGACGTCTGTCTCTCCTGCCCACTGTGCATCCTTTCATTTTCATACTATTACTAATGATACTTCGTCCTGTTCTTCCTGGTCTTCCCCGGCTTGCTCTTTCCATGTGCGTTATTCTTGTGGGGACTCCCTCGCGGATGTGTTCCACGTTTCTATAGACAGACTGTGTGCCTTATTTTTTCTTCTGTTTGATCGCTGTTGTGGGGAAAATGGAGGCATAAACTATTCAATCAATGCGTTGCCCTCTATTTTTACATAATGTCCTTGCAGGGTTATGCGACGCTACTGCTTTGCAACGGTCCGAGCCGGGGATGATCTTCCTGTAAGAGACTATACTTGGACCCTGCCCATTTTATAGCATTGTGTGCTTCATACAGCATCTTTACCAACTTTTACATTGATTCGTTCCGCAAAGTAACCAAGACATTACCTTTCTTTATCAGACGTCGGTCGTCTGGTTGGAAACTCAGTTATCAGTCCAATTAAAAACACGAAAGATTTCTTCTCTAAAACTACAGTTGTTCATACTTTTCTTAGTGTTTCACGGTAAAGTTGAGAATAAATATTATTGCCTTGTCGCAGTAATGTCCCCGGTAGCTCACAGTTACCATGTGAACGAAATATCTTTCGTTATCACTTGACAGGTGAGTGATAAAACTGCCCTGAAGCAGGAGTGTGTGAATCGCTTGCTAGCATCTTCAGTTGTAAGCAGGAACTTCAGTGGTGCATGTCCTGAATCTTGGTTGATTATCTTAGTCGGATTTGCTTTATTATAAAATAAAAAAAACGTGTAATTTATAATTGACGTGGACAGTTGAGTTCTTGTTATGAGCTCACCAAATCTATGAGATCTGTGGCGATGTTTGCCACAAACCCTAGCACCAGGAGCTGTCACACTTTCATGGATGTTCTGCGTTCCTGAGCGCGAAAATCTACCAGTGTCCGTTTTCATTGCTGCTGTAGACTCTCGACATAATACAAGAAACTATATGTTGGTGTTTCTCTAGGGAAGCGAAATTTTATAACTGCAGCTCTGGAATTCTGATTTCCCAAAGGAAAATCTGTTGTTAAATTATTTCCTTTTAGGCATGGTCAACATGTTATTTCTGTCTCCAAATCATTTACTATCGTAACTGTTCGTACGATGACTTATGTAAATTTCGAAAGCTTCAGCAGTATTGTACTCAACTGAAACTAAGCAAACACGTGCGTAATATCTTACGCCCTCCTGAATCGAAAGCAATAACAGCTCTGAACCACTCGCAGCTGATGAACGTTATAAATAGGAACAAAGACAGCAACACAGATCTGAAGAGGTCGCTCGAAGTTGCCTGGACATGAGTGACATCGTCGGTCTAGATCTTCCTGGAGTGCTGCCATGCCCTTCAAATGTAGTCATGCGAATAACTTTTATACAATACAATGCTGTGTGGTTGGCCAGAGTTGGAGCAAGTAATGACTGTCTTCTCGGAACCTAGAAGTACGAACGTAACTTCCTGGAACACAATTTTAGCGAATGTTCGTGGCATTATCCCTGCGGTTTCTGGGAAGGTGCAGAAAAAATATTGACGTCATGCCTCGATTGGCATGAGGTATAGAAATGGCAATGATGCCAGTGTGCATAACTGCCGCCTTGGGAAACATGATGGAAATACCTGAGAGGCTATTGGGCGGTCCGGGGTTGTTTAATTTATTAGCGATTAATCGGTCAAATTTGCAGAGTGAGTAAACTTGGGTAATTCCTCTATGAACGTTGCTGCACGTGAGCTATTTGCCATCCAAGTACTATAAATATATCTATATTTCAAATGTTTTAATATTGCTTGCCGTAATATTGAGTAATAAAATATGAAATAAATTCACAATCAGAACTTATAAATACCTTTGACAGCCAGTGCCAAAATGCACAAATCGCATGTTTGGATACCATCATTAAATACTTTGTCTCGAAACCTTCACTTCATTTAATAACATCTAACTGTTTTGTTCAAGTCTTTTACGAAGAAATACGGCAATCTCTGACCCACTCTTCCACTGAGAGCCCCTCCAGCTGTTGGATGCCTTGCATGGTTTTCCATTTTGTAATTGTTTCCTTTAGTTGCCTCTTCGAGGAGGTTATGTTTGTCCATTGTATATCAGTCTATGAAATCAAGTTAACACAGTAAGCTATGGACGAGTCTTTGTGAAATCTACCGGGAATGTTAAGTATAATTTTCGGTGAAGATCCGTCTAACCGTTTATTTGTTTGTCTGTTTCTATTTTTTCTTGGTGACATAACTCAAACAGTTATGAACGGATCTTCATGAATTAGTAAGGAATATGGGAATGTTATGAAGGATAACTAACCAAATATTTATGATGTTGTATCAGTCCGTTAGCCTGTTCGTCTCTATAACTGAAAAAAAAATTCAGAAAGGTATGGGCGGATCTATATGAAATTTTCATGAATTGTTAGAAATGTTAAAAGGCACAAATTGCCGAATTGTGGTGATGATCGGTCCGTCCTTTTGTGTTATTGAGTTTATATTTGTGGTAGTGCCCTTTCGATAGCTGAAAAAAAGTGACTGCATCTCCGCATCGCACGCTGAAAACTCAGGATCGAGTCTCGGACGCAACGCAATGGATTTACACTTGGAGCACTCCGGCACCGAGAGGCGAGGGGAAGTCCGGCGAGGGACTCTCAAATCGACTCACACAACTCACTGCTTCTCCTGCTCTTCACATTATCAGATCTTCTAATTCTAGGATTAAGGCAAACTAAAACCACGTTAGGTGTCTAAACTGTATGCGAGATAATAAAAAATTATTAGTATTAGTGTTAGTCAGAGCATTAGTCAAAAAGTTACGTGCGGTTCTGCAAGAAAATTGCACATTTGCTATTAATGTAAAGAGGTACAAGGGACTAAATTTTGGTGATGGTAATAAAGTTAATCCTCTATCGATCAGAAAATTCTTATTTGTCAACAATACATAAGAAAAGAAAGCGGTGTACGGACGTAAGATCAAAACAAACCTCATTTTAGGGTGAATTTGAATTTCTCTTGAACAGTGTCTTGCTTGGCGGAGGTACGTGCTCTGAGAGTGAGATCGGTATTCATAGATAGAACTGACTTAGCAAAACTGATTCCTAGTCGAAGGCGTTTATTTGTCACTAATACGTCGTTATTTTTTACATTTTTCACTTTTGATCACGAGTGCATTGTCGCGTCGATCGAAAACAGCGAAGATATTGCTCCCTGAGCACGCCTTTAGAAATTTAACGAAGCCCAAATCAGGAAATTTTGATGATTCGAAAAAAGACCCGGATTGTAAACTATTTCGTAATTTCCGTTAGTATTGTACTACTTGGCGGGGCTCGGCGCTCTCAGAGTGCTTCTGTAGTTTTATGTATTTTTGTCGCAGAACCGAGCCAAGGTGACACTTAAAGATCCTATTTCGAAAGCTATTTATTTTTTCATTGGCCGTAGTTCTTACAGATTTTGGTATATACGGGACCCAATTGCCTCACTTGTGCACAGTGTAAACTAGGGGACACAACCGCCTCACCAGCCGCAGTGTATGATGGAGACGGACTTGCCACTATAGCCCCCGCACCCTCAGTCAGTTAAAACACAAGCACGAGCTGTTAAAGCAATAAAACTACTCCAACTAATCTCGTTTTGGCACAGCTGAGGTCGCCAAACTTTTGGTGGAAGGAGCATTTTGCTAACGCAGCAATTCTCCCCAGCGGGCGTAACNACAAGCACGAGCTGTTAAAGCAATAAAACTACTCCAACTAATCTCGTTTTGGCACAGCTGAGGTCGCCAAACTTTTGGTGGAAGGAGCATTTTGCTAACGCAGCAATTCTCCCCAGCGGGCGTAACGAGCCCACGGCCGCGTCAGAGAACAGAAGAGTAGACCCGCCCTTACTTTCTTCTTGGCCAATTTCTTCAGTAAAAGAAAGCACAAATCCACAACTGTGTTCGTAAAATGCGCAATGGCATTGGTACCTGTAGGTATTTCTGTGCCGATGTAGAAACTGCTACAACATATTACTAGTCGTGAGATATCCATGCGTTTGCGGACGTGTAGTACACATGCAGTGACGTGTATAAGTGCTGATGGTCATTCATCTGGGCGTGAATGGCAAAAAGATGACAGATTTCAACTTGAGTACTCGGAGTGTACACACCTCAGCCAAGCGAGGCAATGTTAGAAATAATTTCAAATTGGTTTTGAAATTGGAGTTTTCTTGTTTCGTCACCAAAATTTGGTCATTTGCGCTTCATGACAGTAATAACGGTTTCTGTATTTTTCTTGATGATATGTCCGTAGTTTTTTCCGCTATATTCTGACAAACACTAAGGCAAACATTTGTCATATACATTAACCGACGAACCGATCATCACCAAAATTTAGTCATTTGTGCTTTTTAGCATTTCTAACAATTCCTACAAATTTCACGAAGATCGGTTAATAACTTTTTGAGTAATGTTGCTGACAAACATAAAATCTAACATAGAGACAAACAAACGCAACAACAGATCGCAAAAATTTGATCGTTTGCTCTTCGTAACAATCCTAACAATTCGTGCAGATTTCATGAAAATCCGTTCATAACTTTTGAGTTATGTTAGAAGGAAAAAGTGGCTAACAAGCAAACGGTCGAACGGATTTTCACCAAAATTATATCAGCCGTTCCTCCTAACATACTTAATAATCTTTGCCAATTTTGTGAAGATCCATTCCTAATTTTATGAGTTATCTTGATGATGGACAAATAGCTAGACAGATACGCAAACTAGTCGGAGACATAACCGCCTTGCGGAGGTAATCATTCAATTGCTTACTTGTGCACATTTACGCCTGCACATTAGTGCACAATGCACATCTGGAGATGGCCCTGCACCAACGTAAGACGCCAGTTTCATGCGTTCAACAAGGAGAGGCATTATTACGACTGCATGAAAAATGTATGAGAGTGTTACGTTTACGAGGCTCCGCTGCCTTCATCTCTTTTGATGTATTTTCGAGCCTGAACGATCAAAGACGACTATCAAGGGGCTAACTCGAGAGTGTCTTGGGAGACACGCAATGTTCTGCTATAATGTCAAATGACAGCAGTCGATTGCCTAGCTGTTTTGTAACAGTAGTACACAATCCGTGAAAATTTTTTGGTATTCGCAGCGGTGATGTTGCTGCTGGTTTGTCTTATTCTTTCTCTTCCTGGCCGCTAATTGCATGCAATGTCTTGTATCAGTTACCTAGCAACAGACGAGTGTGAGTGCCCCTTCCAGAAATTTCACGATAGAAGAAAAAGTTTTGCATGCAACTCCCTGTATCACAGGCGGAAGTCTTTAATTGTGATGTAGCTCTTGCCGAGAAACTGGAACGACTTTTATTTTGTAACCCTTGCAACAGAAGGGAAACTACAATAATAACTAGAGCACTCTGAGAGCGCACACCTTCGATAGGCTAGGCAACGGCTACGAAAAATTAAAATTGGTTCTGAGACTATGATTTCTCTGTATCAACACCAAAATCTAATTATTTGTGCCCTTCAATAGTGCTAACAGCTTCAGCAATTTTTTTTTAAGATCCGCTCATAACTTTTTGAATTATGCTGCTAACAAGCATTATGACAAACATGAGTCAAACTTACATACTAACGAACCAATTTACAACAAAATTTGATCATTTATGCCTTGTAACATTACTAACAACTCCTGTGAATTTCATAAAGATCCATTAATTATTATTTTTTGAGTTATTGTGCTAGCAAGCATAAAATTAAAAACAGTGACAAACGAACGGTTTATTAAAAAAATTTGGTCATTTACTCTTCATAATATACCTAACAACTCGTGTAAAGTTCATAAAAATCTGTCCGTAACTTTTTGAGTTGCTGTATTGAGGAAAATGATGTAGACGAACAAACTAATGGATGGACGGTTCTTCACCAAAAGTTAATAATCTGTTCCTTTTACATACCAAACAATCCCTGTAAATTTCGTCAAAATCGATTTATAACTTTTTGAGTCATCTTGATGACAGACAGAAAGACAGAGAGACAAACCCGACGAAAACATAACCTCCTTGGCAGAGGTAATAAACATTCGTAATTCAGCTTTAAAATGTACGGGCCGTTAGATCTACCTGATTTTCAGTACGTCTAGCGGGCTTTTGGCCACCTATTACCCGCAAATGAATATTCTTGGCCATCTAATAATTCGTTTTGAAATATGTGTATATAATAAAAAAGAGATGTGTGGTACATAAATAAAACGTAGAATTTGTAGAAGGGGAGGTCCCATACTGTGTCTGCCCCAATGGCACTGCAAAAAGGGAAGAAAGAGGAAGAACAGACAAAAGCATCATTAGTAGCAGCATAATATGAAAAATAAGCTTACTGTAGGTACGAAACGTGTGTTGAACATACTTTTAAGGAAGCTATGCAGGTACCTCTGGAAGCACGACTGTTCCCGATGAGGACTCTCTTTAGAAGCACGTAGAACAGTGTCATTTTAGCTATATGAGTCTAAGGCAAAACGGTCATCTGTAGCAAGCGCATATAGCCTTTTGGTCTAAACAGTTATTACAGTTTTAACAAATTTCGCTGCTTTATCCCTGTTACGGAATATTTTCCTAGCATTGGGCGTCAGATTAGTTCTACATTATTGTATGTCCTCGTAAAAGTGGAAATATTCTACGGAAATGCAAACTCCTTATTCAAGTACACGCTCTAAGCTCTACGTACAGAGCGGAAAACCATGTTTACCGACAGATAAAAATAAATAGATTTTTGGTAGCTACTACCACCGATCGACTCGACCAGCCACCCTCTATCGCATTGCTTCCTAACCTCGTTTTCTGCGTGGACCACTTCATAGAAAATGAAATCAACCAGAAACCCCTTACGTCTTACCTTGAAGTAATGACCGAGGAGGAGAGAGCGCTACAGACCAGCCCTTCACTCATAAGTGAAGCCAACTCTGCTACCGAGGCAGGGAGCTACCGAGGCATAAAATTAACGTATAACATAGGAATTAATTCACATTTACTGCTCCAGAAAAGGAATCGGTGGCAGATTTGCTTTAAAAATTAAATGAGATAAAGTTCAAACCTTAAGACTGCTAATGAGAAGAGAAAAAGGAAAATTTTTGGACATGGAACCAAATAACAAGGTTGAAATAAAGAGAGAAATGCTCACCGAAGCTGCTGCCAGCCGCAGTCACCGTGGAACAGGCAGCCATCTTCAGCCAGTCGTTCAGCCATGGTTGTGCATGTACACCAACAGCTGTGCTTGCCCCAGTGTCATATGCACATGGATTTAGCGTACAGTAGCAGCATATATCAATGAGCGTTCACGCCTCCCTCTTGTGACCACTTCAAGTGGTCAGAAATGACCCCTTTTAGTAACTACA
>LQNS02278094.1:46010484-46022461 GCA_001587735.2 Parhyale hawaiensis | reverse complement strand
CTCGAAAAACCACCGTACGAGTTGATAGGATTATGAAACGCTATGCCCAGAAGGATCCTTTCGAAACTGCAGCGAGAATTTCCAGAAAGCTGAAGGTCAATAACAACATAGAAGTGTCTCGCTATAAAGTTTAATTTGGTTGGATCTGATGGCAGACGGTGACAGGCTGAACCAGAAATGTGTCAAAACATCTGTAAAGCATGGGGGAGGTAGCGTAATGGTGTGGGACATGTTTTCATTTGAAGGAGTTGGACCGTTGGTGGCCATTAAAGAAACTATGAATGCTTATGTGTATCTCAATCTTGTACAGCAATATGTTATCTCATCTCTACGATCATCACCAAACCAGCCAGCAATTTTTATGCAGGACAATGCCCCGTGCCATACTGCAAAGAAAGTGAAGGAATATTTTGCGGAAGAGATTATCAAAGTCATGAAGTGGCCTGCCCAAAGCCCGGACCTTAATCCTATTGATAATTTATGGAAAATTATAGGTGACAATGTAAGAGAACGACAACCATCAACAGTAAAGGATTTGTGGACTAAAATTGAAGAGGAATGGAAAAAAATAACTCCAGAGTTTCGTAAGAAACTTGGGATGTCGTGTAATCGTCGCTGTGCTAAAGTTATTGAAAATAAAGATTTTAGCACTCCATACTAATTGTTCTAAACCTAAAATTGACTATTGTTCCATGTTATTTGTTTGTAAAATTGTATTTAGAGACGAACGTTCTCTTAATTTGCACTGTTCAATTTTTGTTATTGTTTGTTAGATTGCTCTAATGTATTAAATATTGTTATGTTTGTCCTGATATTTTGAAGAAATATGTTAAATACATTCTTTAGGGCCCATCAAAAGAATCATTAACCTACTACTCATGGTTAACCTTAAATTTATTTTCAAAAAGTCAAAATCGTTCTCTTATTTTGCCCGCTAATGTATTGTTTGGTGAGCAAGGTTACATTCCTGTAGTGTTAATATATACGCAGCCTGTGTTTCATTTAAGACGTTATATATACAGTAGAGTATGTCTACTCTGCCTATTAAAGGTACATAATGTTGCTAGGACAGTTTAGGTAATGTTAGGAATGGCAAGGGCCGATTAGCACACGTGCCAAACTCGCAGGATTTGGAAGGTTCAAAAGGTAACCAAAGCAATCTAAATTTTATAGGCTCGCACATAACTCGTAGCTCTTTTTTACATACTCAATATGGTTTTTGTATGGTTTTTAAATATTGCCCATTTACCTTACTGACTTCATTGTTATCGATACTCAAGCTTGACAACGCTTATTACACAACTTTGATTTTCATTATTGTAGGTGTGTTTAGAAGATAGTTTTCAGTCACTGGGAGAAGTCACAGGTGTTAAAGATATCTTAGCATAGAGGATGGCGCAGAGAACGAGAACGTTCGGGAAAACTCATTAAAAATATAAATCCTGCGTAACATATGTTTCGCAGCAATTACACGACGTAATTTATTTGACGTCAGTGATTTGCATAGCTGGATCTCACCATATTATTAATATTTTTATTTCGATGTTGTTTATCTTCTGTTTGGACTCGTATTATATAGTGCGAAATTTATCTATATTATAGAGTGCGAAAGGCTATTAGTATCAACAATGGTGGTCAATTTATTTTCGGCGTAGTATTGCACCGCCGCCGATACTGAGAGCGCTCACACTATCATGACGTTTGTAAATAAATAGTGCGCGTCTTGCAACCTGCTTAGAGTTAAATATGGATAAAAATTATTCCTACAGCTTGAATATCGATAACAAAGAAGTCAATAGGGTAAATGGGCAATATTTAACCCATGAACCATCTTTACTATGTACAAGAGAGCTACGAGTTAGGTGCGAGCCTATAAAATTTAGAATACTTTGGTTATCCTCTGAACCTTGCAAATCCTGCGAGTTTCACGCGTGTGTGACCTGTTCAGCTAACGTTCTAAATGAAACACGGTCTCGGTATGAATGATACAAAAACCTAACCTTGCTCACCTAACCTGACAGAGGCAAGCTGAGTCGATCTGCAAGCTTCTCGGTGGAGGTTAGTCGGGGCGGTCGATGGCAGCACATGACAAATTAATTGATTTGTCGGTTAACGTGATTTTCCGCTCTGTAGAGTTCAGAGAGTTTATTGAAATACAGATTTTACATTTCCTCAGAGCAGTTTTAATTAAAAAAAAAAGCTTTAAGGTGTGGCGGCCGTATAACGTACAGGATTGTTGGTACTTTTAACATGCTTTTGCCCCTCTTTGGTTGGTTATGAATATTCTTGGCCATCTAATAGTTCGTTTTGGAATATATATAATTATATATACAGTAAATACTGCTAAAAGACGAGGGGTTCCGGACATGGTTTGTCAACTAAGAGGTTTTGTCAATTATGAGAACATGAGTTTTCTGTAATGTGAAGGGATACTACAATAACTTCATGTTTCCAATAGAAAGAGAGCACCCATAATTATGAAATGCTGGCAGTCGTGTGCTTAGTTAGTTTAATATTAGACTTATAATTGCTTCTATAAAATTTGTTTTACACATTTTGTTCGGAATGTTTCGAAACAAAAATTATTTTTCAGTTCCTCTTTGTTCTTTCTAGTCTTAATAAACTGTATCTACAGACATTATGCATATTGCTTCATTTAATTGGGTTGTGCTACCTGTCCGTGGTGACCCGAGCGTGCAGTTTTATTAATAATAGAAGAGTTTACACTATCATACTTTGACAACAAGCCCCATACTTTCGCTGAATATATCCTAAATGGATACTTTCCTGTCGAAACCCATGTTGTTTTTAAGTGGTACACTTAGAGTTTTCTCATATTTTTTTTAGTGGGAAGGCATAGTCAAGTGTCAGCGATGGCAAAAAAATATATACATAAAACTCAAGTTTAAGTAACGAGCCTCACTGTCACGTGGAGTGGATTCATATGAATAACCGGCGGAAGGTTACCAGACCTAACATCAAAAATAGCAATCTTAATTGACGTTGTTCCATTTCCATTATATAATAAAAAAGTATCTTAATTTAAAATATCAATTTTTAAGTTTGTTTTCAACCATTGGATAGAACACTGTATGTTCAAACTTCGATATAGTACCGTTTCGGCGTTTTTCAGTTTTAGAATCTTTTATCACTAAAAGTTTAACAAATATAGTAGTATATAAGTCAAAAAGTTTTTTTATATAATTAATACAGCCAATGTCCCATGAAAGTTTTAAGTACGATTTTAGTAAACATTGTGTAAGTAAATATAGGGATATTCACTAGACATGTGCCCAATAAGTGTGTTGCGCTTTACAGAGTTTGTTTTTAGTTGAGATAGAAAGTTTTCATTTAGGCTTGTAAAGATTCAAATGTTAATGCCTCAATTGGAAACAATAAAGGTGTAAAAGGTGTTGTAGCCATAGAAACAATGTTGATAATGCCAGTTTCGTACTTTTATCGAAAATTTCACCAAGCACCAATATTATATTTTGTATCTTCAGAGTTTTTTCATGTACACTCTCAAAAATTGCTTTGTCTACTATGAGTTTTGTCTTATAAGAGGTAAGTCTACCAGCAGTTTTTGCTGTATATACAGTTGTACACACTCAGATTTGTTTGTTCTGTATTGTGGTAAACTAAAGCTGGCATCATTCTTCACTCATTCTTCACCCAACAAAATATTTTGTGTGAATGCCACAATTTTTAGGAAAAGAAGACTACCAATTAACTCTAAAGCTAAAGCGTTATGAAGCTACGTCTACGTGAAAATGTTAAAGAAAGTCATATTCATCTATTTCAACAAAGAGTACTACAATCAGTGCGTAAATTAGTATCTTTACCGAAATCAACAGTTCATAGCATAGCCCATCCTCTTTCACATGAGTCTGCGAGGTATTGAATTCCGAACAGACACTGCTTGGGGCGCAGCAACACAAGTGCAGCTTCATACTGGTGCCTATGTAGAGCCCCTTTCGCTTCGCTGTGTTTTTAATAAACAATTGGCGAACGATAGCTTCTGGTTAACAGTTATAGAACCCAATGCCTTTAGCGATTCAATCCTTCAAAAGTTAATCCTGTTTGTTCGTAGGCCTACCAGCCTAGGTTCCCTCGCTACAATGGCACTTTATCGCAGGAGAATACAATGCCACCTAGAAACCTCGTAGTAAAATAACCCTGACTGGTTAAAACGAAGCTAATCTCACTTCTGTCTGGCTTAAAATGCCGGCCGGAGTAACTAAGACACCTCATGCCGGCTCAAAAGCGGTAACCGTCTCAAGCGATAGCGCCGCCGCCCCGCGTCGCTGCCGGGGTTTACCGGCCAACAGCGCTAAGCCTTATCGCGCTGTCCATGAAACGTTCCGCTCTAAATGGCCTCTTGTTTGCTCGCTTCATTCGTACCGTTTGGCGAGCAAATGTGGAAGCTTCGGACGCATGAGTGCTCTCTTGATTGCAAATTATCAAGTGCAGTTTATGGTCGAGTTGCTACTTTGGCCGCCCTTATGTCCGAGAGCTGCAGCGGAGGCAAAGATTTTTGTCTGGCGCTCGTTCGTTGGTGAATGTACCAGGGAATGGTGGCTCTAACGATTGGGACGTATACGGTTTGCCGGCGATGTTAACCTGCTTGCGGACGGCTAAGAATTAGCCCGACTTTGCCAGGCGGACGGGTTCACCATGCCAAAAGTCTCTAAAAATTATTGAAGGGCTCGTTTCGGTTTCTTTTAAAATTCCAATACTACTTGGTTATTTGGGTTTTGACGGGAAATCGTCATAAGTTGACGCAAGCCGTTAACAGTTAACGTGTTGGGAGCTGCAGGCAGGTGCGCCGCCTTCTCCCATTGAGTCTAGTTGCAGACTTTAATGACCCTTAATCGGCTACCCCCTACGACTTCTGAAAGCTCAATGTTGCTCCTTGGGAAAGTGCCTTTGTTGTTGAAACGGAAGCTTAAACTAGTCTATATATGAACTAGAGAAGCACTCGCAGAGCGCCTACGTACCTACTTCCGCCAAGCAACGCAGTGTTAACTAGAGCACTCTGAGAGCGCATACCTCCGCCATGCGAGGCAACGGTAGCAAAAAATTCAAATTGGCTCTGAAACCATAATTTTCTTTGCATAAACTTCAAAATCTAATCATTTGTGCCTTTTGATAGTAATAACAGCTTGTGCAATTTTCTTGAAGATCTGTTCATAACTTTTTGAGTTATACTGCTAATAAACGTTAAGACAAACATCAGTCAAACAAACAAACCGATCTGCACTAAAATTAAATAATTTATGTCTTTTTACATTACTAATAACCCCTATAAATTTCATAAAGATCCATTCATTATTTTTGAGTTATTGTGCTAACAAGCATGAAATTAGAAACAGTGACAAACGAACGAACAAACGGATCATTACCGAAATTTTGTCATCTACTCTTTGTTATATACCTAACAACTCACGTTAATTTCATAAAAATCCATCCATAACTTTTTGAGTTATGACATTTAGAAAGATGAGACAGACAAACAAACGGAAGAACAAATCTTCACCAAAAGTTAATCATCTGATCCTCCTATCATACTTAACAATCCCTGTAAATTTCGTCCAAATCGGTTCTTAACTTTTTGAGTTATCTTGGTGACAGACAAAGAGCCAGACAGACAAACACGACGAAAACATAACCTCCTTATTTGAGGTAACAAACAAAAAGCTCCTCACCAAAATTTGCTCACCTGTGCCTTTTAACGTTATTAACCATTCATATAAATTTCATGAGTATTCGTTCACAATATGTTGGGTTTTATTGCTGATACACATAATAAAAACAAAAACAAACAGAAAAACGGACAAGCAGACCATTACGTATGTAGGGTCATCTGATCTTCGTAAAACATCCCTGATATTTCCTGCAAATTTAATGCCGTAACGTTTACAGTTATGTTACCAAAATAAAAACAGGTATACAAACGAGTTAACGGTTGAACAGATCTTCACCAAAACGTGATCGTATGTCCCTACTAAGATGCCTAACAATCTTTCCATATTCGACGAAGATCCATCCGTAATATTCTAAGTTATCTTGGTGACAAGCAAACCTACAAAGACACAAAATCCAACTATAACGTATAACCTCTTGACTGAGGTAATAATAATCTGGTCCGTTCTAGTGGCAATCACGCGCCCATGTCGCTGCATACAATTAAGTTCAGTTGCCACGTTCAATACTGTAGTGTTACTATACCCAACTTTGAATGAAGTTCATCTTAGCTTCTGTTCATTCATTCCCCTTTCAACTTCTGACCCATGAAGTTTCGTCAACATTGTAATAACTGAAGACGTTCCTTATATCTGGATCGTTGAGAAGTAACTGCAGCAAGGACAACTGCATCAGTTTAAAATCAAGCTCTTTGGCCATTACTTCTCCAAGGGGTCATCATCATGCTGAACTCGGAAAGAAATTGTCCAAATGAAAAATGAGACTACTCATTATTTCTAGAACACACCACGCCTAAAAAAATTCTATTCGTACCAATGGAGATATGGTGTTTGTGTAATCAGGAAAAAGGCTGCTGCCTTTCGGATTAGAAACAGGAAAAGTTCTCACCGTGTGTGTATATGCTTTTCACTTGTTTAGCGTGTGAGGATGAACTTTTGATAAATTGACGTTGTTGAACTTTTACCCTACACCAATAAAGGAATCCACAATTTTTACGTCCCCATCTGGAAAGATTTAAATGAGTGCTAAACTATCATTATTGTGTACTAAAGGAGTGCTAAGCTATCATCAATTCAGAAAAGTCAAAGAAGCTGTAATTTTGCACGCAGAACGAATGAAGATGGTTTTGCGGTAAAAAGTTTACATTTTAAAAATCTGCATTACAGAAATACATATATATATGTTTCAAAACTCCCAGCTTTGGAGGTTAGCCACAGTCGAATGAACAAACTGAACACACGCGTGCATTCTCTCGACCCGGCCGTTACACTTACGAAAATCTCAAGAAGCATGGAGCCAAGCTAGCGAATTGCATATGCCTTTGTGGCAGTGATATTGTTAATTAACCCAGGCTGGACTAATTATCCTAGCACTATAGTTGTAATAATCCAACAGTACTAATTAACCCTGTTTTACCTTGTGTTGCAGGTGCGGTAGACTCATATTGCCGAAATCGGTCATCCTGCTTCCTCTCGGTACAAAACATCAGCTCGCTTGTGAGGTGAGTTTAATGTGCATGTTTGCTCTAAAGTTTATGTATACCCATATAAAGACGTTTTTAGGAGCGCTGTTTAAAACGCCGTTTATGACGCACGCTGCTCATTGAAGGCTTTGTGCATTAACTGAACCCTAATTTCACGTAGGAACAGCGCTCATATAATCACTGGCTTACAAATATGGGGAAAGCAGCCGTTTAATAGCCTATTACATGCCGACAGCAACGGCAAAAGCAACAGCAGCAACTCCGACACAGGACTGCCAGGAGATTTTGATAATAATCCTCTCTATTATTATCTTATACCATTGGTCATCAATTTTTATTTATTTATTTTTATTTTACAAATAACTCACTGCAGTACACATCGCTACAGTCCCGCCCAATCGGAAATTTAAAGGCATTTATCCGTTGTTATCCGATAATGCCCTCTATTTACTCGCATGCAGCCGATGAAAACGAAACAAGTTCGTAATGTTGGAGCTCACACAAAATGCTACTCATTACAATTGAGGAAACTCTTTTCTTTACGCACAGAGAGATCGTATCCTCAACAGGTGTTTTTGGGAAGTTCAATTTTTCAACCTTATGCTTTTTTGAGCTCGTTTTATCTCAAAATGTCATTAAAATAGGTACTGGCCGGCGTTTCTACAAGTGGATGCCTACCTGTCGACGGAATTGGCAGACACAATAACCGTGTGACGTTATATATACTTTTCCTGCTCCTGGCATGTTATTTGAACTGGTAATGAGATAATTTTAGATTTATAGATTTTAGAGTGAACATTTGACAAATAGATAATGCGCGAAATGGTTGAAGTTGCTGTGCTCTTCCGCTCTGCATTAATTGATCTACGACCGGGGCGGCTCTATGTAGAAGGGGTCGTTGATGGTTAAATAACCCCTTTCCCACGCAGAATTTTTGAATGGAAGCTTTATCTACTAGTTTTCATCCATCAAGTGGAAAAGTTGTATTGAATTCCCTCTAAATACGAGAGGTGACATATGCCTATAATGCATCCCCTTTCGACATAGATGCGTCGCTGACCTACCTTCTCTTAGGCGGTTAATCGAGACAGATTTACGTAGGACCTGCAACGGCCATATGCAATGTGCTTCTATTTCCGACACCTGATCTTTAAACACCTAAATTTCGGAGTTCAACATTCACCGCTGTAGAATGTTTCGTTCAGAAAAATAATTATACCAGAACTTATCACTTATTATTAATTTACAGCACAAAGTTTCCAACGGATGTTAGTACGTAGTGAATAAAATTTAATGGTGCAAGAAAAAACGAAGCTTTTAAAAATCTTACGGTCGAAAGCCAGTTCCCAAAAACGAGAGATATTCATGGTTGTGCATCACGCTCTTAGCAAACTCTCCCCATACATCTCCCAACGCCGTACTTCTCATTCTCCATCTGGTGATTTCTGACATAAGGACCTTGCGTGAAATAAGTCACGCACAGTTTAATGTTGTGTCTTCTCGCCTGGTTAGCAAAATGTGGAGGCAGAATTGCCGCAAGTGAGCCCTGCAGAATTGCAGCAGCTGATGCGCGACGAGTTGCAGCAACTGCTGCGCAACAGTGTTGCCTCGTGCCACGCGACCGCTCCCGCCGTGATACTGTCCTTAATTGCAGCTAATGTCGCTCAAGTTTTCCTTTTTCACCGCTTCTCCTACCCTTCCTGTTCTCACTTCATCTTCACTTTAAAGATATCTTCCGTGAGGCGTTCATTGGAGGTTAAGGACACGTTGTCTGTCTGTCATTCTCGATAAGCTCGATGGGTGCCTTAACTGCAGCTAGAAATGTTATACTACATAATACCCCAGTCGGACTACAGAACTAGAATTGTGGCAGCACGTTTAATCTGCTTGATTCTAATTTATTCACGCTTTGTATGGCGCGGCCAGGAAGCAAAGAATGCAACGGGAGGACTCAATAGGACTAAAATGAAACTTAGCCGTGACCGCACGTAGCAAATTTACATCACATCGAAGAGTCGAAGTATTTGAGTGTGGGACCTGAGGCCATCGTAGGTTATTTTCTTGAACATATCGCCGTTTTTTCTCGGTTTATTTCATTCAATCTCCCGCTCATGACTGGCCAGCTACTTGAGCTGCAAAATCCTGTAAAATGTTGTCAAGTACAGAAAGTTCGAGCAGTGGGCTAACTGTTACTGTGGTTTCTCTCGCGTACAGAATTGGATATAGTGGTGCTTATATTTGTTGGTCAAGAATGAATATGTTATGTGAAGGGCACTGCGAAGTGAATATGCAGTGTAAATAAGGCCTCAATTACGAAAAAGAAGTTGAATCAGGTCGGTAAAAGGGACCAAATTCGGCGTTAGTGCTGCAAAAGTTTCCACCAGCATGCACTGCAATTTTCTATTGATAATTGCTAGATTAGTATATATTCTCCGAATTGATTTATGCGCTACAGGTGAATTTCGCAATTTAAGACGATTTTTCTGTTCAAATTAGTTAAAATACTCCTTGGCTACTCAGCCATAGATTCGTCGATGATGACGTCACTTTTGATGCTCGTTTCTCATGAGTGTTACGCTCTTTGCTTTCTGGGCGCGGCCATTAGTCTACTAAGGAAATTCCTTATTTATCAGCATGACTGTTTGAGTTAACCGACTAGATACGATTTATAAATCCTTTGCGTAGCTGTTTTCCCGATCGGTTAAAAATTTTCGTTTACTCAAAATTGCATCCCACACATTCTGACTCATATCCCGGCAAGTTCCTCCCCTCTTAGAAGACATCGCTACTCATGCGATTCATTCTCTTCACTCAATCCATGTCTGTCTAGATTTTACTGAACTGAGGAAATTTGCTCTCATCTGACCTTACGCCAGATGCCCTGAGATCTTCATCTTTATCGCAAATCTCTTCAGACTTGAGTTCTTTTGTCATGCTGGCCTTCTTGATTAGTAATTTTATTCCAGCCGCCTGGCGGCCGTGCTGCTGTGCAGAAACTTTAGCATTGAAGTTTTTACGTACCACTCGCACGGCTTAACATACACCCTTAGATTGTGTCAAGATTACTATTTATTTATGATTGGGAGTTGCTCTTTCAGAGAAAATCCTTCCTCTTAGTCGACCAAAATTTCCGTTGAAAACAGGTTTTCTAAGTGTTGGTGAAGCCTGCCAGTCTCCCCTTTTCTGCTATCGTTTGTATTTTTTTTACTTTCGTTGAGATTCCTTCTTCCCGACTTGCTACTTTTACTACTCAATATCTACTCTGAAGGTGTCTTCCGTGCATGGATCCAACATTCTTTTTTCATCTTCCTTTCCTTCCTCTTCGCCAAATCCTTGTGGTGTCGGTGGGCACATATATAAGCCAAAGAAATGTAATAGCAAAAGATGCCTCAGAGAGCACAAACCCCTTCCAAGAAACACGACACTTCCAGAAAGTAAGACTAACAGACTGTTGGTCTGTTCCTCTTGTCAGTCCTAATACTTCCTGTAAGTTTCATGAATATTCGCTTGTAACATTTTGTGTTATGTTGCTGATAGAAAAAAAACGGACATATGGACTGATAGATCATCACCAAAGTTGAATTATTTGTTCGTCGTGTCATATCTAACAGTAAATTTTCTAAAGACCTATCCGGGACTTCTTAAGTTACGTCGTTACTGACAACAGCCACTAGGTAAATATACAAAACAATAGACACGGATTAACACCAACATTTATTCACCTATACTTCGGCACATTCTTAACATTTACGATAAATTTAAAAACGCCTATCCACAACTGCTTGACTTATGTTGCTAACGGACCCACAAAACGACGGAAAAAATATCAAAATATTTTCCGGAGGTAATAATGAAAATTCCACGTTCTGACTAATGATGTCAGTATAATATATTGTATATCTATGATCTACAGTTCTTGATTGCCTGTCTGTTACTAAACTCGTCGTTCTCTCAGTGGCTTGCTTCTGTCAGTAACTTCCCATCGGCGGTTAGTAGCTTCCGCCCCTCTCGCCCGATCTTTCTTTCCTTTTCTTTTTTTTGTGGCTCGACAGTTGTTGCCGAAAAGTGAGAACATTTTTGGGCTGACTTCCCTCACTCATGCCACGCAATAATTTGCCCTCGCTCAATTTCGACAATTTTTTTTACTGCAACGGGTTTGCATTGCGGAGAGCTGTCAGTTCTTTTGCTGCGGTAATTCGGGTGTTCTGGAAATTTTGTCCTTAAATAAAAAATCTGGCTTTTGCACGTTAATTTTAACGCGTCCTCAGCCCATTAGCGCCTAGGCCAATTTTTGAGGACTTGAATTTGTAGTGCTATTCGTACGAGCAATAAATGTTAATGGGCGTTAATGCCTTTACTCGTCACTGCCCCAGAGAATCACAGGTTCAGGTGCCAGCAGTGTTATTAATGTGATATTGATGCGAGTTCCATACGGTTGCATATGCGATAGTTCGGTAGAAAAAGGCTGATGGAGGACGACCAAATAATGTTAATTAATCTTATAATAAAGTCAAGTTTTATTTAGTAGTTATAAGTTTAGAAATAAAGGGATGACTCTGAAATGTCATCTTTGGTGGTTTTCGTCGACCCTTAAATTTCTACTAAAGGAATTCGCAACCTAGAAACTTTTCGATGAAATACTCCTTGACCTGTGGAGGTAGAAATCGATAGAGTACGATAGATTGCGCTCGGCTAAGCAATTTGCTGGGAGGAAATCATTTCTCCATCGGTGGAGCAATTGCTGCAAGCGGCCGACACGGAGAGAGGCTTTCTCGCTCTGAATTGCGTGTG
>LQNS02278094.1:45909849-45932610 GCA_001587735.2 Parhyale hawaiensis | reverse complement strand
TGCCCGTAGAGCTCTGTTTCACCGAGGTTTTATCGCTGTCATTGTCGGAAGGGCGTATATTTTGCTAGATGGTTGTGATTGTGCTCTAGTGCGTGGTCTATATACTACTACTGAGGATTGTTTGCTGATAGGGCTTTGGCAACAGTTTAACGCACACCGGCTCATTGGAACAGGAGGTGGACCTGTGCTCTGTTTTGCCACACACGCAAAAACCTCCACTTCTGATCGACAGCGTTTAGCGGTATGGCCTAATTTCTGGCATTTTGTGCAGCGTATCGGTCTTGGAATATAAGGGTATATTAGCTCTGCATGCCAAGGGCTTAATTTTATAGCTGAGGGGAGGTAAGACTGAGCGAAGGTCAAGATAAATCTATTTGTATCTATCAGCGGGCCATTTTTCTTAATTTTTATTTGTTCGATTTCAACAATATGTTGCTCCCTCAGAGCTTCTTAAAGTCGATCTGCAGAGGTATTTGTCATAGTTCTGCTTAGCACTGTGCCTTTTACAGTGTTTAACTACTTGTGTTGGATAACAACTACAATATGTTTGCCAAGTTTGGTTAGGGTTGGTATAACTTGTCGCTCTCGTGTTTTGTTGTAGCTTCAGCAAGGAGAGAGATTTTTATAATTTTTTAATGGATTTTAGTGTGCCTATTTTTTCTTCTAGGTCTGCATTGACTCCTATGTCAGAGCCTGGGAATACAATAACGCCATAAGCAGGAAAGGTTGGGGTCTTTTGTGATTTTTCGAGCTGTGAGAGATTGAATGAGTTTAGTGGTTGTGGCTTTGGCTTTTTTCTTTTAGTTTTAGGAAACTGGTAAGGTTCCAGAGTTACGTAGCTCTCGGCTGACGAGATCAGTCTACCTGCCCCAGCAGCCGAGTCCAAATTTGAGCGTTGCGTCCTGTTGTTATTAGTGTCACAATCCTTGCCTCGATCGATCGTGATTGGTATACTCTGCCCTTGGGCGGAATCAAGGGAGAGGCGAGAGGAATCCACAGAAAGTACCTGTTGAGAGTCCGAGCTGTCAACGTCTTGAAGGAGAGGTTCAACTTTATCCATATTTAGAAAGAGTTAAGGGTTCATCCACCTCCCCGAGCCATTTCCAGGAAAGCCTACCAAGGGGAGCTCTGCTGCTGGGCAGTGGGCACACGGGGTCCCAGCGAGCAAACTCGTAGGAGAGAGGATATAGCCTACTGGTCACAGGTTCAGCAGGTTGATGCTCTTTACTATAGGCTGGCGGGTACTCTCACACACGCCAGCCGTTCAAACCGCCTCCACCTACCCTGTGACCCCTCAGCTAAGCCCTTGCCGCACACGACTCCGTAAAACCAACGGGAAGGGCCTAGGCTCCCGCCGGAGTATCCGTACGACCATAGAGATAGTCATTCACAATGCCTTATAAAAGTCCAAGTCATAACCAAATATCCGTCAGTTATCCCCGTTAGTTTGGGTCCACGGCCCAGAGTCGTAATATTACGACGTTGGGCATGTCGAACCCGTACGCTCCCNAGAGATAGTCATTCACAATGCCTTATAAAAGTCCAAGTCATAACCAAATATCCGTCAGTTATCCCCGTTAGTTTGGGTCCACGGCCCAGAGTCGTAATATTACGACGTTGGGCATGTCGAACCCGTACGCTCCCTCCCCCCCCCCACGGCAAGGACGGGATAGAAGGGGGCTGAACTTCATTTCTTTACTAAATATAATGCTGACTGATCATGAAATAAGATTTAACGTTCCGGGACTTTTATCCCATCTTGAGAAAACAAAAATACAGTAAACACGAAAACCTATCCTAATAAAATATTCCTTTATTTCTCGAACAGCGGAGGAGGGTGTTGCTGGGACAAGGTTTAAATACAGCTGAATGAAGCAGCATAGAGGGACGGGATGTTGATGCCTATACAGTCGGTGGATTAGGAACTAGCTATGAATTGTGTGTAGCGGTACAGTCGATGATATAATGTTAACACTAGGTTTTGTTGTATTAATGCTCAAGGATTCTAACTTAGCGAGTTCGAGTGGGGTGGAATAATCAATGATGGAAAAGTCTCTTTTGCTGATAGGACGGTTATTTTGCTCTGCGTGGAGCAATATGAGCAGGTTTCACGTGTGGTAAGCCGGTTCTATTGTGTAAGCCTAAATGTTGGTCGATTGTAGCTTTGTAATGTTGTCCAGTGCTACCGATATATGAAGCGCTGCAGCTTCGGCGTTGATACTTGTAGATAACACTGGAAAGTAGTGGTGTGAGGGGCTTGTCTTTGAATTTAAAGTAGGTCTCTATGGTAAAAATGCTCTATGAAAATTTAAAGTTTATATGTGGGTAAGCTTCAGAGATGAACGTCTCAAGAGTGTTTAACCGGGTAGACAAAGGCTTTGTTGTAACATGAAAGCAAGTGATAGAAACTTAATTTACGGTCAAAAGGTTTAGTGCAGCCGGTGGAACACACACGATGTCCAGGCAACCAACCGGTGGAACACAGGCGATGTCCAGGCAACCCAGGCAATCACTGGAAAACAGACAGTGTCCAAGCAGCCGGTGGAATACAAGCAATGTCCAAGCAGCCAGTGGGAATACAATGTCCAGGCATCCGGTGGAACACTGGCAATGTCCAGGTAGCCGGTTGAACAAAATGTCTAAGCAGCCGGTGGAACACAGGCAATTGTTCAAGCAGCCGATCGAATATAGGCAATGTCCAAACACACGGTGGAATACAGGCGACTGCTTAGGCAACCGGTAAATACAGGCAATGCCCAGGCAGTTCTCTGAACACAGGCGATGTTTAGGCAACTGCTGGACACACAATATCCAGACAGCGTCTGGAACACAGGTAATGTCCAGGCAGCCGGTGGAATACAGGCAGTGTTGAAATAGACGGTGGAACACAGGCAATTATTCAGGCAGCCTGTGGAATACAGGCAATGTCCAAGCAGACGGTGGAACACAGGCAATGTCCAGGCAGGCAATGGAACACAGGCAATGTCCAAGCAGACGGTGGAACACAGGCAATGACCAGGCGGTGTGACACAGGCAGTTGTCCAGAGCACCGAGGAAGCCAATGTAACCTCAAGAGACGTAAGGTGAAGCCCGAGAAATGTCGCGATGTATTGATCAGCACTGGAGTGAAGAAGAGATGCTGAGCGCTGCAATTGCAGGCCAGGATATGGAGCGCAAGTTCGTGCTAGGTCACGGCATTTACTGCGCTCTTATCGCAACCACGGGGCAAAATGAGACACGCTAGATACATTGCTATTCATACGAAAATTAAATTTTAACCCCATTAAGTCATACCGCATGCAAAACTTTTGATTCTCGTAGGAATATTAATAATACTGCATAAAACATGAAAGTGTGTGTCTACGGATTAATGCTGTTGGTAACGGGCTAAAATCCACAAACACAATGGTTCATGTTCAACATTAAATCAAGGCCTTCCTGCAGCATAAGCTCCCTTACGTAAATAAATAACAATAGAATCGCGCTCCGCTTCTCATGAAAGCTTCCATGCAACACGATCAGAAAAGAGTTTTTACAAGCAGTTATTAAATATCTCAATGCGAACACGCAAACGGTGCTGGAACGATGCGGGCAACAGTACGGGTTTGTAAAGAGCGAAATTCTACAATCATTATAAAAAAGATCATACGAAGTATTAAGAATGTTCAACCGCATAACATCTGAAGAAGGTACATTAGGCCACGTTTGAGCAGCAGTCTGTTGCAATATCGCAGCTGATAATATTTATGGTCTAAACCAAACGGCGGTAAAAGCCTAATAGAGGAAAACAAAAACTGGAGAATGCAGCTGTTGAAGAGGCGGTGGCGATGCAGCAGAAAATGGGCAGCTTCTGCACAATGGAGTCGGTCGGCTTGCAAGCATCTAATCACTGGGAGCCCGCACGAGCATACCTCTGTATTGACACTGCCTGTATGCTATGGTATGATGTATAGGTAAGATAGTTTAAGAATCCCAACATCAGTACCTACTAAGCTGCTCTAAGAGAGAGAAGAGACAAATGTATAATTTGCCGATAGATACACGGAATCCATGCACGAAGGTGTTCCCACACAGGATCAACGTGCATGGGAACGACATGTCGGGGAAAGAAGACTACGAAAAGACGAAAGTCAGATCAGTAGGAATATGAAATTGGGAGGCAGTGGACATAAAAGACCACACGTCCCGAAATCCTAGCTTATGACAAAGATCTGCTCCCCATAACATAGGGTGAGCGAAGTTAATTACTAACCTAACCCTATGGCCCCTAAGGGGACTGACTGTGCTGTATGTGTGTACACGCCTTACAAATGCCAAGTTACCTAGACCGGACACCCCGACCAGCGAATCCCCCCCCCCCCAAAAAAAAAAAACGCTGAATCGTGCAGCGGGAAATACCTACTACAGCCTAGAGGAGTGTACGGCTGCAGTCAATCTCAGATAGTCGGGCTATGATGTCATATTGACGGAAGACCAGATTGACAACTGCATGCCCCCCTCTCCTCGACTCTAAGGCAAATGCCTCTCCCTATTAGCTACAATAAAGCTCGAGCAGTCCGAGAGTGCATACCTCCGCCAAAAGGGTCATGTTTTTGGCGAGTTCGTCCCTTTTTTATTTTCTGTCACAACGATAACTAAAAAGAGTTATAGAAGGATTTTTATGAAATTTTTAGGGATTGTTAGTCATGTTAGGAGAAAAGATGATTAAGTTTTGGTGAAGATCCGTTCAACCGTTCGTTTGTGTGTCTGCGTTTTTTTCTTAGTACCATGACTAAAAAAGCTACAGACGTATTTCTTATTTGAATTTACACGAGCTGTTTGGTATATCACGAAGAGTAAATAGCCAACCTCTTGTGAAGATCTGTTCGTTCATTTGTTTGTCTCTGCGCTTGGCTTAATGCTTGTTAGCAAAATGACTCAAAAAGTTATGAACGGAGCTTTATGAAATTTACAGGAATGGTTAATATTGCTGACAGACATAACTGATTATATTTTAGTGATGATCGGTTGATCTGTTTGTGTATTTGACTGTTTTTTAGCAGTTTAACTCGAAAAGTTATGAACGGATTTTCAAGAGAAGCAGTTATTACTGTCAGACGGCACAAATGATTAGATTTTGAGGTTGACAAAAAGGAAATCATAGTTTCAGAATCAACTCGATTTATCGTTACTGTTGCCTTGCTTGACGGAGGTATGCGCTCTCAAAGAGCTTTAGTACTGACTAGATTGCCGATACAGTCTAGTCGTGGAATGCCGATTTTTAGGTGAACCTTGTTTTGGCGTCCCTCCAAAGTTTTTTTTTTTGTGGATTTTATATCTTTGAGAGATGCTGATTCGGAATCTGCTTGATGCCACCTTGGTACCCTTGGGCAAATTGCGTAATATGCTAATAATTAAACCCACCATTACCGAAATTTCTTTTCCAGGCTCAAGCTCGCTTATTTGGGGAGGTACAAGGGAAATATCAATGTCTACCTCCATGTTTACAGGGTCAACGATTCTAATTTTACCATTGTATCATGACTTGCTCATTTGCCTATCATAATTATGCAAATTAGGCGGCCATTGGCCAAATTTTGTAGAAAGACCATAGATTGCTTACTGGGCAAAGTAATAGGGCAATTTTTGAATCCATCCCAAGGTGTTCTAGGTCTCTGATTCTAATTTGACCATTTCATATCATTTTTTCCATTTGCATATGGATGATGCGTAAAGTAGGGGACTACCTCCGACTGATTTTTCTTAATTAGGCTCATAGCTAGCGAGATGCCCTGTTGTACTTTATGGAAAGATCAGTGCATGCCTTCCCGTGCAAAGACGTAAACAGCGCCCAGGACAAGAGGCTATCCTGAGAAAGCGCCCAGTTATTCACGGCCTTCTTCAGGAAATTAATCACCTCCTACTCCTGGTTAGCCTGCTATATACCGAAGAAAACCTAGCACATCTTGTTTTTGAGCCTGGCTCCCTTGTGCTGAGACTATGTAGGTAAGCTATTACTGGCCCATTTCCCTTGGCATTAGCAAGTTCTGCAGCTCCTTATTTTGATCCTGGTGTTGATGACGTCTATCAGCTCAGGGGCAATCCTCTGCAGAAGATTAGGGCGAAAGTTAGGATGGAGCCCAGGGACCACCAGGAAGCTATTATTCTCAACAAGGTTTCAATTGCTGCACCAAGAAAAGCGAGGAAAGCGTGGAGGCTCATGAAATGAGCCAAATCGTCACTCAGTGCCAATATTGCTACCATATAACCAATATAATTACATACATATATCCCGTCGCGACGTCAGCCCCTCCGGATTTTACTCCAGCCCTCTCTCATCCGTTCACTGCAAATTTCCTAATAACGCAGCTACTGCAAGATGAGCAGGCCTCTTCTGCTGCCCTGTTAGGAAGACCTGCATCTGGAGCTTGGGGCACCCCAGGTCGTCATTGTTGGTGTGCTCGTCCATCCAGGGTAAGAAGCAGTGAACAGTCCGTGAACCTGCACTGTGCTTGAGAACGTGTGGTGAAAAAATGGGAGAGAAGAACATCACAGCCGCTTGAGCTCTAAAGACCATGCCTCCAACAACTTAGGCATTCAGGCAAAATGTCTTACGAGCATACTGTATATTCCAATTGCAGTGTGGAAGTCCACCTCTTTGCCAGACTCACCATCAACTGACTCAACTGAATATGGGTGGTCACGTGATGAAACCGCCCATACACTGACTCCGAAAACACTCCCTCAAGATGTTGCCCTATAGCTCCTCAGTAGGTATTGGAGCTGCTTCGATGTGGATATTCAACTCATGAACAATGTATGTAGTACACAGAGATGTGGTTGCCTAACAGGACACTTGCCATGCACTTGTTTTGTGTCTGTAGCGGAGAATCGAGCTGTCACAATCCGTATACCAAACACATTTCAGGACAGGCAGATGAAGAAAATTACTCTCAAAAGTGACGGGTTCTGACTATATGTCAGGCCTGTAAGTAAGACAATATGAACTAATTAACAATATGTTCAAATCAGTTCATATTAACTGAAAACCTTTAGATTTGTCAAAGTAAAGTCTTATAATCTGAGAGCTTTCAGAGTATTCGGAGACAGGAGAATATAACAGATGTCATTGTCCTCTGAGCCTAATTTCGAAATATCAGCCAGAGGCGGTCCCCTAATTTACATATCGTGCATATACAAATGAAAAATATGATATGGAAAAACTAGAATCAGAGACATAGAAGCCCTTGGGGTGGATACAAAAATTACCACCCTATTTTGCCCAGTAAGCAATCTATGGTCTTACAACAAAATTTGGCCAATGGCCGGCTAATTTGCATAATTATGATATACAAATGAGCAAGTCATGATAGAATGGTACAATTAGAATCTTTGACCCTCTGAACATGGAAGTAGACATTGATATTTCCTTTGTACCTCTCCAAATAAGCAAGCTAGAGCCTGGAAACGAAATTTCGGTAATGTAGGATTTAATTAGCATATTTCGCAATATGCTCAAGAGTGCCAAGGTGGCATCAAGCAGATTCCAAATCAGCACCTCTCAAAGATATAAAAACCGCGAAAAACTTTGTAGGGACGCCAAAACCAGGTTAAGTGCCATGCTGCTAGACTAATACCGTACTGAAGAATATACAATGAAGCGAGTGAACTTAAACTTAACATATGGGTGGTAATTCATAAAAACTGAACCTAGTAGCCCACTTGAACAGAATTAGTTTATACAGTAGACACTGGCATTTGCGTAAGATATCAGATTCCTGAGCCATATCAACAATAGTTAACAATTCCTCTTCTGAAGTGGTAATTGGCTGCAAGAGAGCACCTGATGCGCCATATAAAGTGACAAGAGTGTTCTCGTCGTGCAATTCGTTTCGTTAATAAGCCTATGATACCCACTTAAGACTTTCGTCGGCGGTAGCAGCCAGAGCCAACTCAACTAATTCGATATCTAGCCGTAACCGCGATATCACCAAGACGCTGATGAATATTGCGTTCCAATTTCAAAAATATAATTGCTTATGAATTTAAAATGCCCAACATTAAGAGAGATAGCTGCAAGTTCACGACTGGCACTTGCTATGGTGCAGAAATTCTAGCATCGTCTGAGATGAGCGACCGCTTTTGGACAGGTAAATATTGTGCAAGCTGAAGCCGAATCCCGGCACCGTAAACAGCTAAGCTGAGTTGGCTCTAGGTTGCTAGGGCTGACGAAAATCGTAGGTAGGCCCTCAGCCTTGCGCTGCAGATATGCAACACGTCGCTCAATCCACTGACGATTTAATGATTATGATTTACAAAAAGTAATATATATATATATATTAACGCTAGCCATTATACGGCTATCGAAATTTTAAAGGAAAATGTATGTACTGGAGGCATTGAGCTTAAGCGTTTTCTAATCCGGAGGGATAACGAATTGTCGGTTCGCTAAAACATCGCTTGAAAAAAAATATTACACCAAGTCCTATCAACTAGTACCTATTGCAACAGTTAGCACTTGGGAGGGTCAGGATCTGCTGAAATAACGGGACCAAACGGTTCTCTACCAACCCTTCACCGTTACCTGGATGTCAGGATTAACTTTGAAAGATGCAACAGAAGGAAGCTGTCTCACCACTGCATTACTGTACTTGTCATTTGCCTCGCAACAATTGGGACCGCCGCAACCCCACCAAAAAGCCGATCGGATTGCGGTTTTAGCTTCTCCGGCGACTCTGATTGTTTCTAGAGATATGCTGCAACCACCAGCACACCATTACCTCCAGTCTCTATCAGCTATACAAGGAAGGACCCCCTCGACGGAGGGGAGTGCAGTCCATCGCCGAGCAGTAGGTACTCCACTTAGTCAATCGGCGGTGGCTGTGCAATCCAGATGAGGTCGGTCCACCACGAAGAGGCAGGGCACGTCAGAGCCGTGGTGACGTCACCACTTCTTACGCAGACGACTTTATCCACCTATCCTCGGCTACTCGCGTCCCGGAGGCAGCGACGAGCCTATCACTCCATGCCTCGACAATTGAGAGGTGGGATGGAGAGAGAGCCTTAACCGCCTACCACTCCAAGACCCATTCCACATTGTTTACGTCAGACTATCACCTATCCAAGAAGGACCCAGCAATCCAGACGGGTGCGTCGGACCTCACCCCGGAGCGCAACCTGAAAATCTTGGGCGTGGTGTTTGACCCGCACCTTACTTATGCTGTTACGTTAATTATATTCGCGACAGATGCTGCTCCCGCCTGCGGATTCTAGCAGCTCTGGCCGGCGCTAGGTGGGGACAACTGAAAGAGACTTCATTATTGACTTATCTGGCTCTCATCAGAAGCGTCATGCTTTACGCCGCCCCGGTTTGGTTCCCCAATGTCTCTAGAACCGCCGTGAGCAAGCTGCAGGCAGTACAGAATGCAGCCCTGCGCATAGTCACCGGAACCCACCGCATGGCTTCGGCGCATCACCTCCACCAAGAGACCTCAACCTTACCAGTTGGAGACAGTCTAGGGTTGCTGTCGAAACTGTATCACCTCAGCGCATTGCGGGTACATCATCCTGCCCATGGCACTATCATGGCCCACTCTGGCCCTCGCCGCATTCAGCACAAACTCCAATCAAAGTTTGAAACTGACATCATTCCCCTTCTTACAGATGATATTCTCCCTTCCGAGCAGCACCGCGCTGCCCTGAGTGCCTTACACACCTCTGCTGTCGCAACGGCAGCAGCTGCATATCTTCCTAGCAGGGTTCTGGGCTATAAATGCCCGCCTATCTGTGCGGAGGAGTCTCTTCTCTCCAGACCCTGTCGAACTACCCTCTCCCAGCTACGCTCTGGCCACTGCTCGGTCTTAGCGGATTACAAGTTCCGAGTTCCCACCTGTCGACTCTGCGGACTGGACGAACAATCTGTTCGTCACCTCTTCTCGTGCTTTAGTCACACCACTGATCTTTCGGTAAGCAGTCTCTGGCTAGACCCGCTTGGGGCTGCGCGTTTACTCGCTTTTCTTCCTCTCTTCGACTTTCTCCCCCTTCTGCCCAGGCCCTCTCCGGAGCCTCCTCCCCAAGCTGGCAATGGTGGACCCTGACGATGGCAACCAACCCCAACAACATCAGCTATACAACAACCACCGCTGCTTGTCATCCCAAATGACGCGCTAACATTTCCCCATTCACAGAGACTCCTGCCCGAAAAATTACGGCACCGTCTAAATAATAAAAATAATCAGTAAGAGAAAGCGATGGGGCAGCACACGCAATTCAGTCGCTCTTTCGGAGAGAGGCACAGCCGGCGAACGTCGTTAACGAGGTGGCTACCTCTTTACTAAAGGAGGGTCGTTTAACGAATCGGCTCGCGTTAGATAGCATGAGATAGCTAAAGATGCTCCGCAGGTCAAGGAGTATTTTATCGAAAAGTTTCTAGGTTGCGAATTCCTTTAGTAGAAATTTAAGGGTCGACGAAAACCACCAAAGATGATATTTCGGAGTCATCCCTTTATTTCTAAACTTATAACTACTAAATAAAACTTGACTTTATTATAAGATTAATTAACATTATTTGGTCGTCCTCCATCAGCCTTTTTCTACCGAACTATCGCATATGCAACCATATGGTACTCGCATCAATATTGCAGTAATAACACTGCTGGCATCTGACCCTGTGATTCTTTGGGGCAGTGAAGAGTTAAGGCATTAACGCCCATTAACATTTATTGCTCGAACGAATAGCACTGCAAATTCAAGTCCTCAAAAATTGGCCTGGGCGCTAATGGGCTGACGACGCGTTAAAATTAACGTGCAAAAGCCAGATTTTTCATTTAAGGATAAAATTTCCAGAACACCCGAATTACCGCAGCAAAAGAACTGACTGCTCGCCGCAATGCAAACCCGTTGCAGTAAAAAAAATTGTCGAAATTGAGCGAGGGCAAATTATTGCGTGGCATGAGTGAGGGAAGCCAGCACAAAAATGTTCTCACTTTTCGGCAACAACTGTCGAGCCATAAAAAAAAAGAAAAGGAAAGAAAGATCGGGCGAGAGGGTCGGAAGCTGCTAAGCGCCGATAGGAAGTTACTGACAGAAGCAAGCCAGTGAGAGAATGACGAGTTTAGTAACAGACAGGCAATCAAGAACTGTAGATCATAGATACAAAATATATAATACTGACATCATTAGTCAGGACTTGGAATTTTCATTATTACCTCCGGAAAATATTTTAATATTTTTTCCGTCGCTTTGTTGGTCCGTTAGCAACATAACTCAAGCAGTTGTGGATGGATGTTTTTTTAAACTTATAGGAAATGTTAAGAATGTGCCAAGGAACAGGTGAATAAATATTGGTCATAATCCGTGTCTATTCTTTTGTATATTTACTTAGTGACTGTTGTGTGTAACGACGTAACTTAAGAAGTCCCGGATATGTTTTTAGAAAATTTACTGTTAGATATGACACGACGAACAAATAATGCAACTTTGGTGGTGATCTATCAGTCCATATGTCTGTTTCTTGTCTATCAGCAACATAACACAAAAAGTTACAAGCGAATATTCATGAAACTTACAGGAAGTATTAGGACTGACAAGAGGAATAGACCAACAATCTGTTAGTCTTACTTTCCGGAAGTGTCGCGTTTCCTGGAAGGGATTTGCGCTCTCTGAGGTATCTCTAGTTATTACTTTTCTCTGGCTTATGTGCCCACCGACACCACAAGGATTTGGCGAAGAGGAAGGAAAGGGAGATGAAAACAGAATGGGGGATCCATACACGGAAGACATCTGCAGAGTAATATTGAGTAGTAAAAGTAGCAAGTCGGGAAGAAGGAATCTCAATGGAAGTAAAAAAAATACAAACGATAGCAGACATGGGGAGACTGGCAGGCCTCACCAACACTCAGAAAACCTGTTTTCAACGGAAATTTTGGTCGGCCAAGGGGTAGGATTTTCTCTGAAAGAGCAACTCCCCATCATAAATAAATAGTAATCTTGACACAATCTAAGGGTGTAAGCTAAGCCGTGCGAGTGGTGGGTAAAAACTTCAATGCTAAAGTTTCTGCACAGCAGCACGGCCGCCAGGCGGTTGGAATAAAATTACTAATCAAGGAGGCCAGCAAGACAAAAGAACTCAAGTCCGAAGAGATTTGCGATAAAGATGAAGAGCTCAGGGCGTCTGGCTTAAGATCAGATGAGAGCAAATTTCTTCAGTTCAGCAAAATCTAGAAAGACTTGGATTGAGTGAAGAGAAAGAATCGCATGAGTAGCGATGCCCTCTAAGAGGGGTGGAACCTGGCGGGATATGACTCAGAATGTGGGATGCAATTTTGAGTAACGAAAACTTTCAACCGATCGGGAAAACTGCTACGCAAAGGATTTATAAATCGTATCTAGTCGGTTAACCCTAACAGTCATGCTGATAAATAAGGAATTTCCTTAGTAGACTAATGGCCGCGCCCAGAAAGCAAAGAGAGTAACGGGAGGACTCACGAGAAACGAGCATCAAAAGTGACATCATCGACGAATCTATGGCTGAGCAGCCTAAGAGTAGTTTAACTAATTAGACCAAAAAAATAGTCTTAAATTGCGAAATTCATCTCTAGCGCATAAATCAATTAGGAGAATATATACTAATTTAGCAATTATCTATAGAAAATTACAGTGCATGCTGGTGGAAACTTTTACAGCGCTAACGCCGAATTTGGTCCCTTTTGCCGACCTGATTTAACTTCTTTTTCTTAATTGAGGCCTTATTTACACTTCATATTTAGTTCGCAGTGCTCTTCACAGAAGATATTCATTCTTTACCAACAAATATAAGCACCATTACATCCAATTCTGTACGCGAGAGAAACCACAGTAACAGTTAGCCCATTGCTCGAACTTTCTGTACTTGACAACATTTTACAGTATTTTGCAACTCAAGTAGCTGGCCAGTTATGAGCGGGAGATTGAATGATATAAATCGAGAAATATACGGTGATATGATTAAGAAAACAACCTACGATGGCCTGAGGTCCCACACTCAAGTACTTCGACTCGTCGATGTGATGTAAATTTGCTGCATGCGGTCAAAGTTTTATTTTAGTCCTATTGAGTCCTCCCGTTGCATTCTTTGCTTCCTGGCCGCGCCATACCATGCGTGAACAAATTAGAATCAAGCAGATTAAAGGTGCTGCCACAATTCTAGTTCTGTAGTCCGACTGGGTATTATGTAGTATAACATTCCTAGCTTCAGTTAAGGCAACCATCGAGCTTAACGAGAATGACAGACAGGCAGGAAGACGTCACAGTCGGTGTGAACCTCAAGCCCAGAGTCCGTCGCCAAGAAAAGTATACCGGGAAAGACAAGCAAAATAATAATAGGAATACGAAAATAAAGAAAGCAAACTAGGCATGAAAATTAAGGAAGCAGCGGAGACCCCGAGCGCGAGAGTCGCTTTGGAGCACTTCCTGACCATTGAGAAGCACAAAAATGGGATCACAGTGCCATCGCCATCTTCAGTGAAGCATCATCAGCAGAAATAAGAGGAGACAAAGCAGCTAACAAAAAGTAACACTATCCGTTACTTGGAGGGATTCGAACTATACTTACAATAATACAGAGAGCAGCAGACGTCTGAAATTATATAATTGTCAACGTGTCCTTAACCTCCGACGATCTTTAAGGTAAAGATGAAATGAGAACAGGAAGGGTAGGAGAAGTGGTGAAAAAAGGGAATCTTCAACGACATTAGCAGCAACTGAGGACAGTGTCCCGGCGGTAGCGGTCGCGTGGCACAAGGCAACACTGTTGCTGCAACTCGTCGCGCATCAGCTGGTTCAATTCTGCAACGCATCACTTGCTGTAGTTCTACTGCGTATCAGCTACTACAGCTCTGCAGTGCATCAGTTACTGCAATTCAATAATGCATCACTTGCGGCAATTCTGCCTCCACATTTTGCTAAGCAGGCGAGAAGACACAACATTAAACTGTGCGTGACTTATTTCACACAAGGTCTCTATGTCGGCAGTCACCATATGGAGAATGAGGAGTACAGCGTTGGGAGATGCATGGGGATAGTTTGCTAAGAGCGTGATGCACAACCCTGAATATCTCTCGTTTTTGGGAACTCGCTTTCGACCGAAAAATTTTTGGAAGCTTCATTTTTTCTTGCACCGTTGAATTTTCTTCACTAAGTACCAACATCCGTTGGCAACTTTGTGCTGTAAATCAACATTAAGTGATAAGGTCTGGTATAATTGTTTTTTCTGAACGAAACATTCTACAGCGGTGAATGTTGAACTCCGAAATTCAGATTAGGTGTTGGAAATAAAAGCGCATTGCATACGGCCGTTGCAGGTCCTACGTAAATCTGTCTCGATTAGGCGCCTAAGACGAAGTTCTTCGTAGGTCAGCGACGCATCTATGTCGAAGGGGGATGCATTAGGGGCAACTGTCCCCTCTCGTATTTAGAGGGAATTCAATACAACTTTTCCCTCGAGGGACGAAAATAAGTACATAATGCTTCCAGCCTAAATTTCTGCGTGGGAAAGTGGTTATTTAATCACCAACGATCCCTCTCTATATAGATCCGCCCCGGTCGTAGGTCAATTAATACAGAGTGGAAGAGCACAGCAACTTCAACCATTACCGCGCATTATCTATTGGTCGGAACGGTAACAAATGTTCAGTCTAAAATCTATTGACACTAAATTATCTCGTTACAGTTGAAAAACACGCCAGGAGCAGGAAAACTATATATGACGTCACAGGGTTATTGTGCCTGCCGATCCCGTTGACAGGTAGGCATCCACTTGTAGAAACGCCGGCCAGTAACTATTTTAATGACATTTTGAGATAAACGAGCTCAAAAAAGCATAAGGTTGAAAAATTGAACTTCCCAAAAACATCTGTTGAGGGTACCATCTCTCTGTGCGTAAAGAGAAAAGTTTTCTCGATTGTCATGAGGAGCATTTTGTGTGAACTCCAACATTACGAACTTGTTGTTTCACTTTTATCGGCTGCCTGCGAGTAAATAGAGGGCATTATCGGATAACAACGGATAAATACCTATTAATTTCCGATTGGGGGGGACTGTAGCGATGTGTACTGCAGTGAGTTATTTGCAAAAAAAAATAAAAATAAAAATAAATAAAAATTTATGACCAATGGTATAAGATAATAATAGAGATGATTATTATCAAAATCTCCTGGCACTACTGCATCGGAGTTGCTGCTGTTGCTTATGCCGTTGGTGTCGGCCTGTGATTGACTGTTAAACGGCTGCTTTCCCCATATTTATAAGCGAGTGACTATATATATGACTCGATCTTGAGCGCTGTTCCTAAGTGAAATTAGGGCTCAGTTAATGCATAAAGTCTTCAATGAGCCGCGTGCATCATAAATGGCATTTCAAACAACCCTCCTAAAAACGTTTTCATTTGGCATCCATAAGCTTTCGAGCAAACATGCACATTAAACTCACCTCACAAGCGAGCTGATGTTTTGTACCGAGGGGGAGCAGGATGACCGATCTCGGCAATATGCGTCTACTGCACCTGCAACACAAGGTAAAATAGGGTTAATTAGTACTGTTGGATTATTACATAGTCTAACAACTATAGTGCTAGGATAATTAGTCCAGCCTGGGTTAATTAGTAATATAACTGCCGCCAAGGCTTATGCAATTCGCTAGCTTGGCTCCACGCTTCTTGAGATCTTCGTACGCGTAACGGCCGGGTCGAGAGTATGCACGCGTGTGTTCAGTTTGTTCATTCGACTGCGGGTAACCTCCAAAGCTGGGAGTTTTCAAATATATATATATATATTTCTATATTGTGGATTTCTAAAATGTAAACTTTTTACCGCAAAACCATCTTCATTCATTCGTTCTGCGTGCAAAATTACAGCTTCTTGGACTTTTCTGAAATAATTATAGCTTAGCACTCCTTTAGTACACAATAATGATAGTTTAGCACTCATTTAAATCTTTCCAGATAGGGACGTAAAAATTGTGGATTCCTTTATTGGTGTAGGGCAAAAGTTCAACAACGTCAATTTATCAAAAGTTCATCCTCACACGTAAAACAAATGAAAAGCATAGACACACACGGTGAGAACTTTTCCTGTTTCCAATCCGAAAAGCAGCAGCCTTTTTCCTGATAACACAAACACCACATCTTCACTGGTAGGAATAGAATTTTTTTTAGGCGTGGTGCGTGTTCTAGAAATAATGAGTAGTCTCATTTTTCATTTGGACAATTTCTTTCCGAGTTCAACATGATGATGACCACTTGGAGAAGTAATGGCGAAAGAGCTTGATTTAAACTGATGCAGTTGTCCTTGCTGCCGATACTTCCAACGACCCAGACATAAGGAACGTCTTCAGTTATTACAACGTTGACGGAACTTCATGGGTCAGAAGTTGAAAGGGGAATGAATGAACAGAAGCTAAGATGAACTTCATTCAAAGTTGGGTACAGAAACACTACAGTATTGAACGTGGCAACGGAACTTGTATGCAGTGACATGGGCGCGTGATGGCCACTAGAACGGACCAGATTATTATTACCTCGGTCAAGAGGTTATACGATATAGTTGGATTTTGTGTCTTTGTATGTTTGCCTGTCACCAAGATAACTTAGAAAATTATGGATGGATTTTTGTCATATATGGAAAGATTGTTAGGCATCTTAGTAGGGACATACGATCACGCTTTGGTGAAGATCTGTTCAACCGTTAACTCGTTTGTATACCTGTTTTTCTTTTGGTAACATAACTCTAAAAACATCTACTCAAAAAGTTACGGCATTAAATTTGCAGGAAATGTCAGGGATGTTTTACGAAGATCAGATGACCCTATATTCGTAATGGTGTGCTTGTCCGTTTTTCTGTTTGTGTTTATATTTTTATTATGTGCGTCAGTAATAAAACCCAACATATTGTGAACGAATACCCATGAAATATGGTTTCAGAGACAATTTGAATTTTTTGCTACCGTTGCCTCTCATGGAGGAGGTATGCGCTCTCAGAGTGCTCTAGTTAATAATGCGTTGCTTGGCGGAAGTAGGTACGTAGGCGCTCTGCGAGTCCTTCTCTATTAGCTTCCGTTTCAACAACAAAGTCACTTTCACAATGAGCAACATTGAGCTGTCAGAAGTCGTAGGGGGTAGCCGATCAAGGGCCATCAAAGCCTGAAACTAGACTCAATGGGAGAAGGCAGCGCACCTGCCTGCAGCTCCCAACACATCCTGCTTAAGCTGTTAACGGCTTGCGTCAACTTATGTCGATTTCCCGTCAAAACGCAAATAACCAAGTAGTATTCGAATTATAAAATAAGAAACCGAAACGAGTCCTTCAATAATTTTTTAGAGACTTTTGGCAGTGAACCCGTCCGCCTGGCAAAGTCGGGCTTATTCTTAGCCGTCCGCAAGCAGGTTAACATCGCCGGCAAACCGTACGTCCCAATCGCTCGGGCCACCTCTCCCTGGTACAGTCGCCAACGAACGAGCGGCAGACAAAAACCTTTGCCTCCGCTGCAGCTCTCGGACATAAGGGCGGCCAATGTAGTAACTCGCACAAGTCGCAACTCGACCATAAACTGCACCTGATAATTTGCAATCAAGAGAGCACTCATGCGTCCGAAGCTTCCACATTTGCTCGCCAAACGGTACGAATGAAGCGAGCAAATAAGAGGCCATTTAGAGCGGAACATTTCATGGACAGCGCGATAAGGCAATGCGCTGTTGGCCGGTAAACCCCGGCAGCGACGCGGGGCGGCGGCGCTATCGCTTGAGACGGTTACCGCTTTTGAGCCGGCATGAGGTGTCTTAGTTACTCCGGCCGGCATTTTAAGCCTCTGAGAAGTGAGATTAGCTTCGTTTTAGCCAGTCAGGGTTATTCTGCTACGAGGGTTCTAGGTGCTATTGTATTCTCCTGCGATAAAGTGCCATTGTAGCGAGGGAACCCAGGCAGGTAGGCCTACGGACAGACAGAGTTAACTTTTGAAGGACTGAATCGCTCCAGGCATTGGATTCTATAACTGTTAATGAGAAGCTATCGTTCGCCAATTGTTTATTATAAACGCAGTGAAGCGAAAGGGCACTGCATAGGCACCAGCATGAAGCTGCACTTGTGTGTCCGCGCCATGCAAGCAGTGTCTGTCCGGGATTCAATACCTCGCAGACTCATGCGAAAGAGGATGGGTTATGCTATGAGCTGTTGATTTCCGTAAAGCAACTAATTTACGCACTGATGAAGTATTCAATGTTGAAATAGATGAATTTGTTTTTCTTCAACATTTTCACGTAGACGTAGCTTCGTAACGCTTTAGCTTTGGAATTAATTGGTAGTCTTCTTTTCCTACAAGTTGTGGCATTCACACAAAATATTTTGTTGAGTGAAGAATGATGCCAGCTTTTGTTTGCCACAGTACAGTACACACAAATCTGAGCGTGTACAACTGTATCTACAGCAAAAACTGTTAGTAGACTTACCTCTTATAAGACAAAACTCATAGTAGACAAGGCAATTTTTGAGAGTGTACATAAAAAAAACTCCGAAGATACAAAATCTAATAATGGTGCTCGGTGAAATTTCCGATAAAAGTACGAAACTGGTGTTATCAACATAGTTTCTATGGCTACAACACTAACACCTTTATTGTTTCCAATTGAAGCATTAACATTTGAATCTTGACTAGCCTAAATGAAAACTTTCTATCTCAACTAAAAACAAGCCCTGAAAAGCGCAACACACTTATTGCGCACATGTCTAGTGAATATCCCTCTATTTACTGACACAATGTTAACTAAAAGCGTACTTAAAACAATCATGGGACAATGGTGTATTAATTATATAAACAAAACTTTTTGACTTATATAGTTTTTGATGTTAGATTTGGTAATCTACCACCGGTGATTCATATGAATCCACTCCACGTCACAGTGAAGTTTGTTACTTAAACTTGAGTTTTATATATATATATTTTTTTGCCCTCGCTGACCATTTGACGATGCCTTCCCCTTCAAAATAAAAAAAAAAACGAGAAAACTTTCCGTGTAACACTGAAAAGCAACGTGGGCTTCGACAGGAAAGTATCCATTTAGGATATATTCAGCGAAGGTATGGGCTTGTTATTAAAGTATGATAGTGTAAACTTTTCTATTATTAATAAAACTTCACGTTCGGGCCACCACGATTGCGACTAGAAAGAACACAGAGGAAATGAAAAATCATTTTTGTTTCGAAGAATTGCGAACAAAATGTGTAAAAGAAATTTTATATAAGCAATTAGAAGTCTAACATTAGACTAACTAAGCACTCGATTGCCAGCGTTTCATAATCATGGGTGCTCTCTCTAATGGAAACATGAAGTTATTGCAGTATCCCTTCACCGTACAGAAATCTCCTGTTCTCGTAATAGACAAAACCTCTAAGTAGACAAGCCATGTCCGGAACCCCTCGTCTATTAGCAGCATTTGCTGTATGTATTTATATATTCCAAAACGAGCTATTAGATGACCAAGAATATTCATAACCGATCAAATAGGGGCAAAAAGCATATTAGACGTACCAACAATCTAGTGCGTTATACGGCCCACACCTTAAAGCTTTTGTCAACACTGAAACTGCTCTAAGGAAATATAAACTCTGTATTTCAATAAACTCTCTGAACTCTACAGAGCGAAAAATCACGTTTACCGACCAATCAATTAATTTGTCTTGTGCTGCTATCGACCGCCCCGACCAACCTCTACCGAGAAGCTTACGGACCGACTCGCTTGCCTCTGTCAAGTTAGGTAAGCAAGGTTAGGTTTTTGCATCGTTCATACCGAGACCGTGTTTCATCTATAGAAAGTTAGCTGAACCGGTGGCACACGGGCCAAACTCGCAGGATTTGCAACGTTCAAAGGGTAACCAAAGTATTCTAAATTGTATAGGCTCGCACATAACTCGTAGCTCTCTTGTACATAGTAAAGATGGTTCATGGGTTAAATATTGCCCATTTACCCTGTTGACTTCTTTGTTATCGATATTCAAGCTATCGGAATAATTTTATTCATATTTATTAACTCCAAGCAAGTTGCAACACGGGCACTATTTACTTACAAACGTCATGATTGTGTGAGCGCTCTCAGTATCGGCGGCGGTGCAATACTACGCCGAAAATAAATTGACCAGTATTGTTGATACTAATAGCCTTTCGCACTATATAATATAGAAAAATTTCGCACTATATATTGTATGAGTCCAAAAAGAAGATAAACAACATCGAAATAAAAATTTAATAATATGGTGAGAATCAGCAATGCAAATCATTGACGTCAAATAAATTATATCGTGTAATTGCTGTGAAACATATGTTATGCAGGATTTATATTTTTTAAATGAGTTTTCCGAACGTTCTCGTTCTCTGCGCCATCCTCTATGCTAAGATATCTTCAACACCTGTGACTTCTCCCAGTGGCTGAAAACTATCTTTTAAACATACCTACAATACCGAAAATCAAAGTTGGGTAATAAGCGTTCTCAAGGCTGAATATCGATAACAAAGAAGTCAATAGGGTAAACGGGCAATGTTCAACACAAGAACCATCTTTACAATGTACAAGAGAGCTACGAGTTTTGTGCAAGCCTATAAAATTTAGCTTACTTTGCTTACCTGTTGAACCTTCCAAATCCTGCGAGTTCGGCACGTGTGCGAATCGGTCCTTGCCTTTCCTAACATTACCTAAGCTGTCCTAGCAACGTTATGTACCTTTAATAGGCAGAGTAGACATACTGTATATATCACGTCTTAAATGAAACACGGGCTGCGTATGAACGCTATAGGAACCTAACCTTGCTCACCAAACCATATATAGGCTAGCTGCGTCGGTCCGCAAGCTACTCGATAAAGCAGTGCTTCCCAAAATAGGGTTCAGTGGACTCCTGTAGATCCCCAAAGGGTCAACGGCCCCCTCTATCAGGGTCCACAACGTAGATTGTAAAATTTTGTGCCTATGTTCTGTGAATTCGGCAGAATATATTTTTAAATGTTTGGGGAACATAGTGCATTCATATTTAGTTCAGTACTAGACGACCCGTGACCCGTTGGGTCGTCATCACGATCGTCTTGTCTGTGTTTCGTGCCCACTTTGCTTCCTTCCCACCTTTTATTCCTACTGATCTTTCTTCCATCTGTTCTTCCNGTGACGACTCAACCGTCCTCCTGATCTGGAGTCCCCTCGAATCGCGGGTCAAGGTGCTACCGACAGAGGTACTCTGCCTTACGCTCACCACTGCAAAAGTGTACATTGGAACATTCCAACTAATATATTTACTTCCGTTTATGGTTGCATTATTATCCCTGGGAGGAAATGTAGTCCACCCCTGGCCATTGTTCTACAAAAACAACCCCAAATCATAACAATCAGAATGTTTTACGGTCTTGGTGGTGTACCGGGGGTCACATCTGTTGCTACCCGAGGGGCGTCTCACTCGACCTGGGGTACCTTTGATGCATTTAAAGTTGGATTCGTCACTAATCAAGACATTCCTCCATTGTTGTATTGTCCAGTCTTTATATTTCTTGCAGAAAGCGACAAGTTTGTGCTTCATTTTGTGTTAGCATTGGTATTACAGCAGCACGTCTCGAACGGAGACAGAGTTCCTTTTGTAGGCGATGACGAATAGTCCTCTCTGATACGTTCTGAAGGGGAGTTCAGAGCTCCTTTTTAATTTCTGACGATGTAATTGCTGGTTTTATTGTTACTTTCCTGTAAAGCAACCTGTCTGTGGTTGTCGAGGTCTTCCTTGGCCGTCCAGGGATGTTTTTATACAGAGAAACCTCACCATCGGACAGATATCGAGCGCCAGAGCAGGTCTTTTATGGCAGTTGGGCTCCTCCCTGTTCTTGCTATTTCTTTTTGCGTGACGTTTTCTTCTCTTAATGCCAACACACTGCTGTTTTCTTCCGTTGAAAGGTATTTACCAACCATTGCAAGTAATATTTAAGACAACAGTGTGAAAATATACAAAAAAAAACAAGTTCTTCAAACAGCGAAACGTCCACTCCCTGCCGTGTCTGAAGCTGCACTGCCGCCCAGTGCTACTGCTGCCAGGTCAAATTGTTGAAATTACCCTAGCTACTTCCACAAAATTACCCCGTTTCCATTAAAATTACTCTAGATTTTATTTCTAACTGTTAATACATTTATTAGCACTTAGATACATGAAAAAGTACACAATCGTATTCTAAGTAAAGCTGTGCGTGTTGGCGTTTGGTCTGCAGACATAAATCTCTACACGACGCGCGCACTAAACACAGAACTGTACTTGTCTGTATAATACTGGTATCAAACGTGTTCAGTTTTGTATTGCATGTTGTGCAATTTGTACTCTTCATACAAAATATAAAAGTTTTACATTATGCTCTATTTGTTAAACACTATATGAAAACAGTCATTGCATATTATGCACTATTCGGTATACTCTATATACGAAATAATAAAGTTTGACTATACACGAATTGAAAATTGCCATAATTTGCCAAAAACACCGTGCAAATGCTTAAAAAAAAATAATAGCCACGTTGAATTTAATTTAGCCTCCTGTTCAATTAGCTATTGAATTTAAATTATTGAACAAGCAGGCATCAATCCCTTATATGGTAACTCACAAACGCGGTCCTCCGGACTGCATTCTGCGTGTCATGCCGCTGGTCCCTTGTTGGATACTTGTCCCAATATAATATTAAATATTGGCTTATGTTAAACTGACAAGTACTGTATAATTGATAATATAACAATACAAAATGATC
>LQNS02278094.1:45886715-45897320 GCA_001587735.2 Parhyale hawaiensis | reverse complement strand
TTGTTTTTACTCGAGGATAGTCTTAAATAAACTTAGTGCAATAGCAAAGACATATTTTAGAGTGGTAGAAAAGCAAAGTAAACTTGTTGTTAAGATAAAAGCTGATATATCTTTCTTGAACTTCTATTCTTGTCAAATGATCGAAAATTTACCGCCAGTAACTCAATATGTAGCAAAACTCTTTGCGACAAAGTTGAAATTGACAAAATGAGGACTTCTAACGAGTCATACCTCTGTTATTGTTAATCACCTCAACAAAAACGCTGCGGCATTCTTGAAATGGTTGCTATAAAAAGGGTTAGGGGAAGATTACTCCAAGTGATGAAGATGGCATCACCATATCATTTACTACATGTCTTAGGTTATTTTCCATATCTAGAAACATTCTTAATTATTCATCCCCTTACGAGATCAATCGTGTTCGGCTCTGGAGAACAGTCTGGATGAAGGAAAAGAGGGATAACATTCTCGTGAAAGAAAGTCTTGGTCTGCCGGGCATTTTAGATTGCCGCATTATCCTATTGGACTGTATAGCAGTACCGTCTATTGCCGACAAATAGACTAGGGGTTTCTCGTCGCAGTGGCTGCTCTCTGCAACATTGTGACACCTTTCGTGTGCACACCTCGACGTGTTGCTAGACGTGCTGATAACGCGGTTGGGGTCCTGACGTATCCGGTAGTATGCAAGTGCTGGAGGTTGGAAATGAGACTAAAGCGTAGTAGCAGACTGTGTACTTGTGGATTCGGTTGAGACACAGATATTAAACCGCTAGGCGTGAGGGTAAGGTACGTCTCACGTTTAACTCCAGCGGTCACTGAGCTGACCGGCATGACTGTCAATTGCTTATATAGACAGATGGCACAAAGAGTGCAAGGCAGTGCCTGCGCTGCGCCAGCACAACATGCCAACGTAACCAGCCGCTATTTAACGTCCCTGCAGAATCTGAAGTTCCGTTACGCCCCTAGAGGAAACAGCGCTGCACTCAATGGCCAAATCTCCGATACTGTTGCGTAGAAAACATTTGAGAGCGAACTTGAACGCCCCATGGCGTAAGACCATCGCACGCGGCAGTTGGGGAGGGGTCCCAAGTCCAGCGCCGTTATTTTTTATGGCTAGCTAAGTCGAGAGTTTTTGACATTTTTCACGCCCATGTCATCCCACCTGATTCCCTGCAAGAAATTTATTATGGACAATGCGCAACTCGTTTTCCGTGTGTTTGGGTGGACACACAAACATAGAAACAAATATACTTAAATCTTCAACGAAAATATCATCGCTCTTTGCTTCACTCGCGGTTGATAAATCGAGGCCGTCAAGATGGACTCTTCCATCTTCTTCTCCCCTTCTTTTTTCTTTCTTTTTTCTATCGTCTTATATTTTTTCTCATCACGTTTCGCCCTCAGGGGCATGTTGTGGCGGGCCCTTTCCCTGCTACAATATGTTTGGGCATCACGCAACCAAGGGTCCCGATCTCGAGTGCCTTCTCCGCAGGGGATGTAGCATTGGCCGCAGTTCCTGCTGACGAGGTTGGTTTTGTAAAGTTAAGTAGGCTCTCTATATTTCCCCTTCTGTTTTGGGAGGTGGGCTACCGATCGAGGTGGCTGACCTATTCCTGCTAGACTTCTACTTTCTTGTACTTCGTTTCCTTCCCCTGTGCGGCGTAGCTGAGCGAAAGCGTTCAGCCGCGCCCGGGGGTTGGTGATGCTCAACTTGCACCTTCTTCCTGTCAGTAGCGCACTGACCACTCTGAGACCTACCGGCAGAACAGCCGAGACAAAAGTCGTTGATAATTTAAAACGCGCCCTAGTCGGCGCACGAGCCTGTGGTTAAACACAGGAATAGTTCGGCGCGATAGAGGCAGTGTGCCACTGAAGCGCTAGTAAAAACTTCTACTACTACTACTACTACTACTACTCACGTTTCCCCAGTCCTCTACATCCTAATAACATAATGGCATTAGCTCACAGAGGTACGGGGCGTAAGTTCCGGCGTCTCTTTGGGAATGGGCCTTTTGTTTCGTCTACTGCCGCCTATCTAATTTAATCTTCTGGATGGTCTCGGATAAACACTTTGTCATGTCAAAAACGTTAGAAGCATCAGACCGCCTCGGTTGATTTTTTCTCACCAGAAAACAAAACACTCTCCACTTTGCCATGTCGTATGCATCCTTGGTGCCATCTGATAAATTGGGTTCAATCTAATTTTTTGGTGGAGGCAGACGCTTTTTGTTTTTCAAGCCGTTTTGCCTTTGGTGCCTCCTCATGGTTATTGGACCGCAAATGGCATCACTGAGTGCTTTAATCTATCGCTTAGATCGTTCATTCTCTTGGCGGACAACCTCACGAATTTTCCAACTCGCTACTGGTGAATATTTTTGGTCTACCATTTTTTTGGTCTACCATTAGATTTCGCTCTTCTATAACTGTATGGCCTCTCAGTGCAAACTACTGGTTTACTGAGTTTAATTTCAGCTGCGTTTGCACACTGCTATGAACCTAGCTTGTGTGGCTCAGCTATCTGATCACGTTTAATTAAAGAAGGACAGCTTGTTGGCCTCGGCCATAGTGGCACGTTTACACCGCGTGAGTGTCAACCTCTAACTACGTGAAATCCATGAATTTATAGCCCATTTTTCTTTACATTTTCTACATTGTAAGCGACAAATATTCGCTGTTTCTTTCATGACTTCGCGCCGTAAGCCTCCCGACGTTGCGCGACGAGCTGGGCGCGATGGCCTTCCAGGCTCTCTTTTTGCGACATAAATTTATGGATTTGACCTTGCCCTCTGGAGTACGCCTGGAAAGATCCCCTACCTCGTGCCGCTGCTCTTATCGGACGAGCCGACGCTCAAGTACCTAGTTGTTTGTGTATCTTGTTGGGCGAGAATTTGCATTTGGATTTGAATATATATCATATTGAAATATTCTTATGAAATTACGTAAAACTCAGTTCCGTGTACATACGTAATATGTTCTGTCGAAATGCAGTCAGAACTTAAGAGACCAAACACTTGGTCTCGTGAAGTCGTAAGAACCCTCGGGACAACAATATCTGGTACATTGTAAGGACTGTGGCAGAGCATAGAATCTTGCTACTCCACATATGGTCTTCCTGCCGCACCACGGCTCCACTAGTTAATGCTTCACCACGTAGTTCTACAACCTTCACGGAATGGTTTATCATGTATGACACGTACCAAGTAATGTTATTCATTCGCGAAAGGTGGGATTAAGTCATGCAATGAAGGGTTGAACTTAAGTGAGCACCCTGTATACATGTTTATGTATTAACAGGCAAGTATGCACGTTTTGTAACACATTGTTATACGCATCGTAATGAGCATGATTTGAAATAACTTTCCTTTCACTGATACACGTTCTTCATTCGATGCCTAAAGTGTTTATCTCAGTGGCACATTGTTAGTGAAGCAGCCGTATTTCGAGTCATCTGGTTTTACAGGTGATTTGAATCTACAAATGTGTCCTACATATGCTTATGTCACCGAATTACTGAGCCCGAGAGTTTACTCTACAACTAGTTAATTAGGGCATGGAAACTTGAATTGACTGCGTAAAATGTACTATAGTTACAGTATGAATTTCCTGTGTAGTAGTGTAACGCAGGATTTTCCTGCGTGGTAAGCTACCTATAATTCAAGTCAGGCATAACTACATCCAGCGAGTTCATATAGGTTTAATGAATCTTGAATTATCTGTGCTGTAAATTGCTTGGTTAAGAAAGCATTATCTACCTGAGGAAAGTAGAAATGCCTGTACATTTAGCTCCACAGACAAAGAAAGCATTAATTCCCGGTATGCAGTAAGTTGCATATAGCTAAATTGCTGAAGAAAATATAAGTTGCCTGTGCGTAGGCCCAAAGAAGACGCACTGGCCCATTGGAGACGCATTTGTTGCGAGACAAAAAAAAAGCTGTGACGCGCTAACTAGACGTTGTAAGAAATGTCCTATCATACATCATTTTTGGTCGGTATTTAAGAAACATATTAAGCCTATTTTGCAGGTATTGGACATTTCTTACAAAGTTTAATTACCGCACCACAGCTTTTTTTTACGTGAGACGTCTTTTCGCCGTTCGTCTTTGCGCCGCTCGTCTTTTCGCCGCTCGTCTTTTCGCCGTTCGTCTTTTCGCCATTGGTCTTTTCGCCGTTCGTTTTTTCGCCGTTCGTCTTTTCGGCTTCAGGTCATTTCACCGTGAGGGCATTTCGCCGTGATGTACCATAAATGTCTTGATAATACGTAAATTATACCCAACCACGCCCAACCTAACATGCTATTATTATTATAAGGAAAAGATTCAGCTTCAGGCCCACACATCAAGTCGTGCAGCAAAACTTCCCAGGAAAAGAAAGGGCAATTAAAAGAAAAGATGGAAGGAAATTAACAATACAGTAACTTAAAATGCAGTGATACACTACATCACCGATCTTAGTCTTTTATTAAACATGAAATAATTATAAAAAACATACAACTTATGTATAATGAATAACAAATTCCAAATCTAGTTATTTACAAAAAATTACAAAATAGTTACTGGAACTTAAACAACAATAATTCGCATAAAACTTGCACAGCTTTGTCATTTACTAAGACATGACCAAGTTACTAAAATGACTAAGATTTCATCAATCGGCAGTCCACGTTAATGTCGTTAGTTAGGCTGGTGTGACCACTTCTGTTCCTTCCTTTGCATGACTTTTAGATAGGTTCTTTCTTAGGCTGTTGTTGCTTTGTTTTGGTCTTATTTATAACCATTCGGCGCAAATGGCGATAAGGTCGTTTTGGGGGCAAAAAATGACTCCGGCCTCAGGAGCGTTAGAATCTCTATGGACAATAAATGAGTGCATAAACTCTTAGAGCATTGATTTGCGGTTATTTCAGTGCTTGTATTGCTTTTCTAAGTTAAAAAATGAATGTGTGAGGCCGTAATCAATTTTTTATCCCAAAATGACCTTATCGCCATTTGCCCCGAATGGTTATACGTCTTTTAGTGGATTATAGTGAATGTTTTCGTCCCTAAATTTATTCCAACAAATCCATATATGTATTCTTCCTCTAATTCCCAGCACTGATGATGGATATATCAAGTTCCGAAATGTTAGCGGTAAAGGCTACATAGTACACATGTTTTTATATGAAGTGTGGTTCTCCTATTCTACGAATGGTTTCATTTTTGTTGATAACTCAAACATTGATGTTAGCATTCATTCTCAATGCACCTTGAAAATTCTGTGAATGCTGTAAGTCGCCTGGTTAAAGCGCTGATTATCTCATTTGAGAAAGTTACCCCGTTGCATAAAGCACGCGGCATCTGTTCCTAAGCTCGCCTCGATTTCAAGTAAAGTCTTTTAGTGAGCAATTTGAGCTCAGGCTGAAGCCTTAGAAACTCCCTCGGTGAACCTAACTTTCTTGCAACTTGAAACCGTCCGCCGTCAGCGCCATGACAGCCCTGTCCGTCATAGAGATGGTGCCGAGACTGGCCGCTCTCTGTAGAGCTGTCCAGATCTGCTCTCACTCTATTTTCTTTGGTATTCTCAACTTTAGTTCATGTGTGACTGGCAGCTTGTTGGATTTGCTTCACAATAATTTCTCAGGGTGACTTAGTCTGCCTGATTTGCTGCCTAGCAACGATCAGGAGTTACAAACGGTCTGCCTGACCTATTTAACAACCGTCAGGGGTGACCTATGGCGTCTTTTTGTGGCCACGCTCGTAATCAGAATCACCGTGATCATGATCATCGTGATCACTAAAAAGCTCAAGAACGGTCAAAGATTTTGTAAACAAACCAGAGACGCCATGTCGATTTTCGAAAAATATATTTTTCTCGTATTTTTACGGGAAATAATAGGGAATAGATTTCTTATGCACCATTATTTATTTTGAAGCCAGAGCATAACCGAACTAGCAGTATCTAAAGCATTTTGAACATACACAGGCATAAAACTAAGGAAACTACAATTCTGGAAGTCAATATTATAAACGATCATCATAACATTATTCAATTTATCCCTAAACATGAGAAAACATCACGACATTGGATTTCAAATTTTGAATTTTTACTTGTCCAACGGCTGGAATCACTCCTTGATCACGCGCATGATTAGCCTGCGAAGAAAATCACGCTGCGATCAATTCTCACCACTGATCACGGTTGATTGCTATCAGAATCACGTCAAAATGCGGTCACTAAAACGCACGAATCATGCGCGATCACGGGGAATCATCCGCGCGGTGGTCACAAAAAGACGCCTTTAGTCTCTACCTAATTTGCCGTCTAACAACTGTCTGCGGCCCAGCTGTTCGGCGTGATGAATTACAGTGCTTTGTTTTCTTCCTGAGAACTGTGCAGCATAAAATGTCCGATTTTGTGCCCGATAACTGTTGTACGGAAAGGATATATTTTTTTGCTTCAACCGAATACGTCGAGAAAAGAACTGATATATAGTGTTTTGTCCCGTCAGCACCCAGCGCTATCTAGAGAGGGGGCTCATCCGTCCGTTTTTGTGTTTTTAATAAAGCAAATAGAGTCGAATCGGAGACTCGCACTGGGAACCTACAGATCATCCTGTGGTGGCTTGGTGGTAGAGTGGTGGCCGGTGACCTGCACGTGCACAGTCCGAGTCCCTATACTGATTCGACTCTCTGTGTCTATAATTATATATTGCTGCTCACTAGTATTAGATACCACAGTACAGAAAAGGGGAGTAAAAGCAAACAGAGGGGTTGGCAGGGCCCTCTCCAAGCTGACACGTACCATTAGCACTTGCAGAGCTATCGTACCAGAGTTAGGCCAGACGCACATTGAGCTGAGAAGAGGCACAGAGCAGGGCAGCACAGGCGTGGTGTGTACATTGAGAGGCAGTTTTTCGTCGTGTGAGGCCAGTGTTGGCAGCTCTACAGATATATCTGTAGATCTACATATTTCATCGCTGATCTACAGATGTCCAGATTTTTTTTTTTTTCGAAAAATGCACAAAATCTACAAATATTTGGAGTAATTTGTTCGAATGCATGAAATTTCAAAAAATTCCTATAAACATTTTCTCGTGGATTCAGCCACTTTTTTTTATTAAATAAATGCGATATAATAATTATGAACCTTTGTCATTGTGACTATACTTCATTGTAAGGCCGTTCATTTCACGATCCTTGAAAGCATTATTTTAAGCTAATAAGCAGTTGGGTTATTGTTTCGCTTAACCAGAAAAGTACTAAAGTTTCCAATAAAAACTATGAAGCAGTGAACCTTGCTTCAGCCAGGAGAGCTGAACGCAAAAATTATAGCAAATTTTATGACAAACTCACATTTGGGTTCATAAGGACGTCTATGTCACGCTTGGACGATTTGCCGAGAGACTGTAGTGAGAACGCATCTTAATTGGATGAAGGTGTTGTTCAATAAAATAATATCGCCGGCCCATCTATGATAGACCAGTAAATTGACGATTTGATGCTGGACTTGTGTAAAACTTCACACTGAAGCGTTTACTTTGCCCTGTGATAGTGATGAGGATGGCAAGCGCTGTCATGCTCATCATTATCGAAGTACACGTTTTCTATAAAACTAGACAAATTTAAAAATTTGCCTCCTGGCATCATGTTGCAATTGTTAAACTCTTTCTCTGTCAGACTACCTTGATTTAGTTGTGGAGACCAGGCTAATTAAATTATTCAATGATAATAGTTGAAAGCTATTGAAATATATTGAGCAGACTACAGACTTCATCTTACGGAGTACAATTCAAAGTTTCAAGGGAACTCAATTAAAAGCTAACTCGTGAAAGTCGATCCTGCCAGTCAAAACCTGGACATAGAAGAAGGTTTTTTGCTCAAAATAACACTTTACAGAGTTATTTCACACTGTAAGAGCAATCAAACTTCTCGCAACAATCGCTAGCAGATACTTATTATGTTAGATTATGTTGTAGATATTTTTGAGCAAAATCTAGATTACTCTAGATTATTTTCCTCGGAACATGGGGCAGCACTACTCCCTGCGCGGCACGTGGCTCAGGAAACTGTGTTCGGACGACTGCGTTGCGCAGGCCGACACAGGTCTGTACCTGTGCTGTTCTGAGTGTCAATATGCGTGCTTAGGTAAGAACCAGTGAAACAAAATTCTCTGCCCTGCTCTGTGCTGTCAGCTGCGGCTCAATGTGCACCCGGCTTTAGGAGAGCAACGGGCAATGCACAGCTGGCCGGATCCCAGCGGGATCGTTCTCCCAACTGTTTTCTCAATAAAAATATACCCGAAAAACCGCAGTTTCGGGGTATTGTATTAAGTGACATTGTGCTAGCTAGTTTATTGAATGGCTTTTCCTAAGAGTAAGGCAGTGGGACCGAGAGCAGTCTGCGACGTAACCTCTCACCTACGTTTCCTAATAATGAGGGAGAAACTATGGCACTTGTGCTTGGCTCACTGCTCCATACGTCACTAGCACACAAATGTTGTGAAAGTACTCTCCCTATTCTGTACTGTGGTATTACTGTTTCTATCTGCGACTATACTGTAGCTTAGACATATGCTAATCAGAGAATTGCAGGCATTTAACGAGTGTTGCCCAATACGCGTGCATTAAAATATCACTGTAAATATTTGATATCACAAGGGTACCGGTAGTGCATAAGGTAAGGCAGCTATAACATTTGACGCATGGAGAAATGAATAGGCCTAAATGAACGTAAATTTTGGATCATTCTATTCTGACATTTTTTACAGGCGATACTGCGGAAGCGAGGCTTAAACTAGAGAAAAAATATTAACAATAATCATAACTTTCATCGAAAAATAAATGGCCAACGGTACTGCATTTTTAAGCAATCTGCGTCGCATTCTAATAACCTAGAACTGTGCAAAGCTAAAACGGTCACCTTTTCTTCTGATGATTAAATAAATATTCATTTGAATATAATTAGTGTTGGTTTTCAGCACTAATACGTATCGTTGCCACCTTCAACAGTGACTGTGCGATGCTGATATTGCTGGCCATTTCAGACTCCAAGCTTTTTTTTTTTTTGGCATAAGTGATGCCGCAGATTCGGTCATGCGAACTATTCTCACGCAGTACTTTTCTTGTTCGAGATTTTCTTTAGAAAGAAACCATCATCTCAGAGCATACCTTTACTGCAGACCACAGGGTAACCACGAGGATGTATGGTTTTCAGAGTGCTTGTGCGTGTGTCGGTCCGCCCAGACTTGGTGGGTTACGTGTTGCGTTCAGTCGTTCCCAGACCACTGTTCCATTAAGTTTCGTTCCCAGACATCTGTTGTAGGTAGTGAACTTAGTTTCCAGTCCGATCTTGTGAGTCAGGTCACGAGCTGGATGGGCCCGATGTGTTTACAACGTCTCTTCTAGTTTTTCGCATGAATGGCATCATTAATAGCAGCGGAAAAATGGAGAATATGCGTTAAGGGATTAAACTGATGAGCAGTTTTGTATTGGTCTGCTCGAACATTGCGCCGAGCAGCTGCCAATTATGTGCTCGCGCTCCATACTCTGCAGATCAGTGACCTTTGTAACCCCAATCTCAGTGCCAGTTTTTGATACGAGTTTCCTGAAAATCCTCACAAACTTGAAATAGCTTCAGTGGACGATTACCATTAATTAGCGAGGTTGTTCCAGCTCAGTTAATTGGAATTCTCGAGACCGATGTTTGTAAATCGAGAGCCGATTGGACAGTTAAACTACAGAGCTGCCCTGAATCCCAGCTGTAGGGAGTTGTCGAACTTGCAGTGTCCCTTTTGATGCTTCGAATGCTTTTTGTTCGTAAAGCCATGAGATTGGAAGCGACACAGCAGGAGTAAAGCAGTGGTTCTGCGAAGCCTTGCAATACTGTCCCTGGAGTTCATTTGTAATTTGATTTCAGTGTGATGGTTGTTTTGATTGAAGCTGTGCAATATCTAAGCTTGTAGAAATCTTTTTGTCTGTTTCTCTTTGCGCTCCAGGCGATTTTAATCTGTTGGTTTTATTGTGGTACATAGTGGGGCATCCAATTACCTTTTGAATTTACTGTTAGGTTAGTGCTCAAAAACGTTGAGCATATAACCGTAATGATGGTTTCAATCACTCTGTTAGACGTGACCGCCTTCAGTAAATTTGAACGATGTCACCGACTTCAGTAAATCGGTCAGATACGATCATTATAATAGCGCTAACGGGACAACGAAATAGAATTAACTCTTTGTATCTTATAAAAAAAACTGCATCCGATATCACCGGTGCCAACCAGCGTATAAAAACACTAAAAAAGATACGCTTTACTATCATTTTCTTCTATTTGAAACATATATATGCATAATGCCAGATTTTCATAAGATGGACTCCATGCATGCCAGAAGGAGAAAAAGTACTGAAAATGTTTACCGTTGTGTCAGTAACATGGAAGTGACAGTCAAGGAGGCTTAATAGCTCTTCAACCCACAGTTTACTTATTATATTAGTTATGTCAGACAGTAGAACCTGTACTTACAGAACTGTGACGTCACACAAAAGTGTATCAGTCAATAACGTCACTCCTTTTGCAGTAGGGCATCCTGGGTAATCCCAAGATCGATCGAGGGCATCTTGGGTAATTTCCACAATGA
>LQNS02278094.1:45853913-45867244 GCA_001587735.2 Parhyale hawaiensis | reverse complement strand
GCATGATGCAATGCCGCTCTCTGATTGGATAAGCCAGTCAGCCAGTTTAAGGGAAAAGTTTACTCGCAACGCTCCCGTAGGATAAATAGAGAGGGTGCACTCCTCTCTATTAGAACCTCCTTGGTAGGAACACGCTCGTGCAGGCGAGCTCAGGCTCACGGTAGTTAATAAGGCCGTATCACAGATACCGTGGCATTAAATCTTCAGTACTCGAATTTCTTCCTATATTATTCATTCAGTCTGGTACGTGACTCGTACAAATATCTATATAGTTATAAAACGCTGATAATATTGTTTGTTTGTATGTCACCGTGTCAAAACCTTCGATAGAAAATTTTGTAAGCTCTCCACTTCTGGCTTTGGTCCGGGCATCCTGTATGGTCTGCCAAAGTACGCAAACCAAACTTCCCCAGAAACTTTCAATTTTTCGTCCTATCTTTGCCGCATACAACATTCCTAGCTTCGAATTAGCCAAATCCTCGTTCCTATTCGGTGTTCGTTTTCTAAATTTCAATATAGTGTGGATAGTTCAATAACGTTTGTTGAAACCTTAAGTAGTATCAGTAACGTTCCGGAACTTTCCATGATTTCTTTTGACACTGAAAATTTATTTCCCAATATGCCATTGAGGCGAACGATAGATATCTGCCCTAATAAATGGTATTCAGATGTGTTAGACTGTGTAATAGGAAGGAGTCGCAATATATTTAAATCAGTGCTTAAACTATCCGTTATGAATTCATATTTTATTATCACGCAGAAATTTTGCCAAGAGATTGAAGGATTAGGTATGGGTTTTCTTTTCGGGCCAACCTTTGCCAATATTGTCATGTGTTTCCAGGAGACACAATCCTTATCTGATTGCCCTGCTGATTTTGAGCCATTGTTTTACAACCGATTTGTAGATGATACTTGTATTCGTTTTCGTCAATTCTGTTTCTGCAACTACGTTTTTAAATTACATGAATAGTAAGCACAATTGTATGCAGTTCATAATAGAAAGAAAATCAAACAATAGGTAGCCTTGCATTTTTAGACTGTTTGGTGACACGATGCGGCACTGTCTACCACACTTCTATTGATCGAAAACCTCGGAACAAATTTTTTCATTATTTCCACCTTGCGCTTCAAACTTAATATTATCAGACCATTATTCTCTCGACATTCATCAACCTTTGAAAAAAATCCACTCCGAATTTTGCTTTCTACGCTCATTCTTTGTCAACAATGGTTTTCCGTTAAATCTGATTGACTTTCGAATCAAGAGGTTTGTATCGAAATTGTATGCCCCTGTCACATGCAATAACGATGCTCTCCGCCCAATTTATTGTTCACTGCCGTATTTTGGGAACCCTGCATAAAAATTACAAACTGAACTTGGGTTACTTTTCTCTCAATATTTTCCAAATGTTAAGTAACGCCCAACATTGGTTAATAATTCGCAATTCCGTCTGTATTTTGGTATAAGGATGCTGCTCCTAAGTCATTATTATCTTCTCTGGTATGTAAATTTAGTTGTGGGCGGTACCCATGCGCTTACGTCGGTATGACGTCACGCTGTCTTTTTGCCAGAGTCGCGGAGCACAGTGGTAGGAGCTTCCGTACAGGAAATGTATTAGGCCAGTGGTTCCCTACAACTGCTCAGTGTAGACCCCTGCAAAGAGAGCAGTGCATCGTCATGGACCCCCTAGTGTTCTAGTGTGGGATGGCGATGTCATTTTGGGGGTAAAAAATTATTCCGGCCTCAGGAGAGTTATTATCTCCATGGACAAGAAATGAGTGCATAAACTCTTAGAGCATTTATTTGCGGTCATTTCAGTGTTTGTATTGCTTTTCTAAGTTATAAAATGAATGTGTGAGGACGAAATCTTTTTGCCCCAAAATGACGTAATCGCCAATTGCCCCGAATGGTTATATACATTATGCTACATTTAGGTAATACCTGTGTTACAAAGGATAAAGACAAACCACTGTTTTATCAATTTTAATTAACTACGTAGTCTAACGTAAATGCAAAGTTGTAAAGTACATAGAATAATGAAGCATGGTAAAAAAACGAAGAGGTAATATAATATTCACAAAAATTCTCAGTATTAGGATATCTTTTTCTAATGAATATTTTAGTTTTGGTAGGTTATTTAATAACCAGTTATCCATTACTGCTGCCCGTCACTGGTTCAAATTGCACCATATTTCTACAAAAAAGTCATTTATATGTTTTAGAGGTTGCCAAGAGACCTTGACTAAGTTAAGAATCACGAGACTCACGAGATGTTAGTTTAGGCCCCGTTAAAATTTATTCCAGTACTACAAGAAAACTCTACTTTTGCAGTAAATGTGTTTCAGAGGGAACTCAGTAGATCCTTCGTTGCAAATGTGTAAAAACTCATGTAGGCTATCATGCCCAGTGATTTTCTGAATATTTTATTTTAATGCTGCAAGCATACATTTTTTTTTTTGTTGCAAAAGTTATTTTCAGCCTTTGGATACAAAATAGAGAAATAAAAATAGAAGTTTTCTATCAAAAGTCCCCTTGGGGGTTTATGGTAGACCCCCTTCGGGGGGTCTACGGGGAACCACTGTATTAGGTAACCCACCTCATTCCTCAGTGCGCCTGCATGCTGGCATGCGGCGCTCGTGTAACCATGGATAATTTTAGCATGTTAAAGAACTGCAAATAGTTAATCAAATTTACGCATTTAGAATCACTTTTTACACAAACTTGAAGCTGTTTTGAACAGCAACGAAAGCACTTATCCTTGGAAATTAGTAAATTGATAAGCTTTTCTTCAGGGAGCTTAGAATGGGCCATAAGCCGCAGGGTTAGGGTAGGCGGGTTCGCCCATCCTAAGCTATGAGGTGCAACGACCCCAGGGAGAGTTTTTAGCTTACCTTAGCCATTAGCCAGGCCCTCGGGACGTCTGTCTTCGTACCCACTTTGTTTTTTTTCAGTTTTCATACTCATAGTGATTTTGCTTTTTTTTTCTTCTTCTCTGACTTGCTATTCCCATTCGCGTGATTATGCTTTTTTTCTCTTCTTCTCTGACTTGCTATTCCCATTCTCGTTTATCCACATTCGTGCGCGGGTTCCACGTTTCTGTCGTCATACTACGTGTCCCTTCCTTTTCCTCTATTGAATCACCTTCATTGAGCTTAGAAAGGCTTAAACAATTGATATAGCCTAGTAGATCAGCTTTTATTATAGAGACTATAAACATAGCTGTGTCGTCGTAAAACACAGGAAGTAGTTTTACTTACGCTTCTGTATGACTCGCAAACAAAGTGGGAGAGGTGATAATGTTTTCGTTGATGATTTAAGTATATATATATTTGTATATATTCACCGCGCCTTCAAGATATGCTCTAATTGGGAACTTTTCACACAGCCGTCATGCAATTTAAACACTTATCAACAATGGATATAGCAACTCGTTCTTCGACAACGCCCTCAAAACCTACCTGCTAAAGAGAGATTCGATGAAAGCAGAAAACAACCATAACGTTATTCAGATCTTCTAGAGAAACCAACTGTCCCCAGCCTGCAGAATGGACGAGCGCGTAATCCGCTCCATCATTGACTCTAACGTAACTTGTAGAAACAACGAAGAAAAGCTAAAACTCATCATATGCTACAAAAACCAGAAAACTGCACAGCTCTTGATGAAGAACAGCCCACCGCCAGAACTGCAGCAGACTAACGTTGTGTATGAATTCACTTGCAGCGTTGGAGAGTGTGAGCTCAACACCAATTCAAACCTCGGCATGACTACAACAACGCTATCCAGAATATTAACAATGCACCTTAGGATGGGAGCCATAGCCAACCACTTGAGAGATAACCACGGCCAGGAAGTCACGAGAGACCTATTAGTAAACTGTACCAAAATTCTACGCAGAAACACAGACAAAAATCGGTTACAAGTTGAAGAAGCCATACTCATCGAAGCTAATCATCCTTCAATAAATAACCAATCGACCAGCATCTCCAGAACTCTGCAGTTACTCCGGAATCAACAGTCCCAGCGTTCAGCGAAATGGCCTGCTTAACACCGGCGCTGATTGGCTGCAGCTCGCTCTCTGTCAACATGACAGGGGGACAACTAGCACCGCTCGCCTGTTTCAGAGTAATCAATGGTTCTTCCAACTTTCCAATAGTTAGTTCTGCTCGAGCCACAACCATGCAAGCATGGAAGACCTTCCATCGTGTTCGTCGCCGTTGTCATCGCCAGCACCACCTCCACCTCCTGATGATGACTTCAGGCGTAGTCGAAACGTTGAGGACAGCATTTCCGAACTTCTACGAAGCACTGGCAACGATAGTTTTATCAAACGCTTTCGACAACTTGAGCGTGTAAATAAACATCTTAATAACAACGAAGTTACAGTCGCCTTTAATAAAGCCTGCATATATATATTTTTATATATTTGTCTGCACACCCAGCAAGTGGACGAAGGAGTTGAGCAATCTTCATAATTTTTTGCAGGAAGTCTGGTGGGTTACCCTCGATGTGACCCATGCCAAAAAACTGGGAATAGCTGGCCATAAAAATTGACGGCAATGAAATTTGCTCTCCACCCAAAAACAGGTAAAATAAGTTCAGCCATCTTCATGATTTTTTGCAGGGAGTCGGGTGAGCTGCCATCCATCGATGACAGCTCACCAGAATTCATACCAGAAGACTAGTATTAGCACCAATAAAAAAATGACGGCTATGAAATTTGCTCCCGCCGCGGGTGATGGCCTTACGCCGCGAGGCGTTCTAGTTATATGTTTTCAGAACTGATTATAGAGTAGGTCTCCAAAACGTTTTCTAGAATATAATTTTATGTTTTATCTTTCATCTTTGCTGCTGAATTTTAAACATAGTTGCTACTCAAACAACGAAATGAATTTTCATTCTTTAGGAAGAAATTCGAACACTGAAAATTTAACTAGAGCACTCTGAGAGCGCATACCTCCGCCAAGCGAGGCAACGGTTGAAAAATATTCAAATTGGCTCTGAAACCATGATTTTTTGAATGAACATCAAAATCTAATCATTTGTGCTTTTTGATAGTTGTAACAGCTTGTGCAATTTTCTTGAAGAACCGTTCATAACTTTTTCAGTTATGCTGCTTACAAACATTAGTTAAACATACAAACGAACGAACCTATCTGCACCAAAATCTAATCATTTATGTCTTTTAACAATACTAACAACCCCTATAAATTTCATAAAGATCCATTTAATATTATTCGAGTTATTGTGCTAACAAGAATGAAATTAGAAAAAAAAACTNGTCAAACATACAAACGAACGAACCTATCTGCACCAAAATCTAATCATTTATGTCTTTTAACAATACTAACAACCCCTATAAATTTCATAAAGATCCATTTAATATTATTCGAGTTATTGTGCTAACAAGAATGAAATTAGAAAAAAAACTGTGACCAACAAACGAACGAACAAACGGATATCTCAAAAATTTGGTCATTTACTTTTAGTGATGTACCCGACAACTTATATGAATTTCATAAAAATCCGCCCATAACTTTTTGAGTTATGGCATTGAGAAAAATGATGCAGACAAACAAACAAATAAACGGATGGACGGATCTTCACCAAAAGTTAATCATCTGTTCCTCTTAACATACCTTACAATCCATCTAAAATTCGTCAAAATCCGTCCATTACTTTCTGAGTTATCTTCTTGACAGACAGACAAACACACAGACTGACGAACTGACATACAAATCCAACAGACAAACCCGACGAAAACATAACCTTCTTGGTGGAAGTAATAATATTATATGAATGGTGGATGCACCTGAGCGCGGTGACTTTTGCACTGTAGGTTGGTTTCTGAGGCAGCTTCCCGGTGAGCTCAATTTTCGTAGTCACTTTAGGTATCAGAGACAGTTGAGTGATCTCTACTATTACATCAATCACTTATCCAAGCACAAGCAAATTGGCGGAACCTGATGGCAAAGCATTGTCATTGTCGTTCAGGAGTCAGGAGGAGACGGATACTTAACGAGCGCCGTAATTGTAGAAAATTCTACTTAAGGGAAAGTAAACAAGTTATATTCCCAATGAGGAGCATGCTGTCTACAGACAGACTTCAATTTATTTTTAAAAGTACCGATAAGGAGCTTTGGGATTACAAACTGAACAGCTGACTTACAAATGGTCCAATTAGCAATTGCAGGTTGATTACGAAATGGTCCAATAGATTATCGCAGAATTATACAATGCATAAGTTTCACTCCTTGGTGTTAAGTGCAATTACACAAGTAGCATTTTACTGGTCTAGAAGGTTGTGAGAGGTGCAAATAGGACCAACAATATGGTGTGGATTTAAAAGTTTACAGCGCTGAATCAAGATTCTAAAACTACAATTGAGTAAATAATGCGCGGAGACGGCAGATTCCGCTAGTGGCTCCACAGTAAAACTTCAGCAGCCGCCAGATGACTGTAAGCACTTCCAAGTGGCCCCGAACTGTCGATGGTGCGCCGGGAGGCTTTTCAATGCCGCTTCGAATAGGGTAGACGTAGAATGGTGATAACAGGCGTGGATAGGCAATAATGAAGACCGAGCCCACGCTTGACCCTCGGCACCGAAGCAGAACACAAAGGCCGGCAGCTGCCAACTTGCAGTCACTCGAAGCTGGGAACAAATAGTTCTAATGAATTCCCCGTTAATAATTACGATAGCAAATCAAATGGGGAAAGTGCTTAAGGCGCAATTGAAATCCAATATTGCGCAATACCAACCTAACAAATTATCCGGGCTATCCCACTCGACAGCGCCTCCCACCAATCGTCCCGCAATATGCGCAGCAACGCCAGAGGCCAATCGGTACTGGAACGAAATTGTAACACTCGAATTAGAACACGCAGCGCCGAAGAAGCGACCTCTGGTGGTATATCTTTTCTGAACTTTATAGACCAACTCTCTCGGTATAATCCTCACCTGGAGAGATAGTGCTCCTCCAGAGACCCAAAGGATGCTTCGAGAAAAAGTGAAAAGAGAATAATAGTAGGAATATAGGGCTTTACGTTTAAGATAAGGTCGAATGAAGGAAGCCTACATAGGGTAGTTAAACCCCAATTATCAGTTGGCCAATTCACTCAATAAATAAGGAAACCCATAAAATTCCAGTTAATTTAAGGACGATCGGCCGAAAGGCAGTCAGAGGAAGCGAAGGATAAGTCCAGAAGCAGCTGGTGCCGAAGACGAAGCTCCGGTGGCACGTCCATCCACCACAGTACAGCGGTTGATACCAACACAAGCGGGACCGGCTACGACGACGGCTGATGACGGCGTGTGAGCGGACGCCACTATAATATCGATGCGATGAGTAGGATCTATTTAAAATAGACGGTAGGACGGGTTAAGAGCCGTAACACTGTTTAAAAGTTAAATAGACGGTAGGACGGGTTAAGAGCAGTAACACTGTCTAAAAGTTAAGATTACCGTCATTGCTGGTGGGACAGATAAGACCGACTTCGGAGTAATTAAGAATGACGCGGTAACTAGAGATAAAGAATTACTGACGCAGGTGTGCCGCCAATAGGAGTTAAAGCTACGGCCCGGTCGGTACGAAAGGTTAAGAAGATCTGCTAAGCCTACTGAATCCGGCGCCCACCTTGGCTTCCCATGTGACCGCTGCCAAACCGTTGGCAATTCCGCTAGCTTATCTCTTGAAAAACCCTCCTCATGGAGTAATTTTTTATATAATATCGATGCCAATTGCTATACCGGGTGTTGCAAAAAAAAACTCTGCCAAACTTTCACAGGTGATAGGGACACTCAAAACAAACACTTTTTCACGAATATCAAAAATTCCAAAACTTGTTCGTTTCCGAGATATTGACATGTGTAATTTGTANTTCACAGGTGATAGGGACACTCAAAACAAACACTTTTCACGAATATCAAAAATTCCAAAACTTGTTCGTTTCCGAGATATTGACATGTGTAATTTGTAACAAAACCTTACCTAAAACTGCAACTAAATGAAGGCCTACCTACATACAACGCCAGTCGCAAATAAACAGTAAAGTGGAAACAGAAAGAATATTGTCTAAAAGAATGTAATACATTAATCTTACAAGCAGTTACGTTAACTGTTCAAAATATCCACCATTTACTTCACTGCAGGCGTGACACCTCTGAAAGGACTGTTGAACACGGAATAAAATTTGTCGATCTTCAGCGATGTTGCCTGCTGCGACCACGATCCTGGCAACAAGATCAAAATTCTGACTGCAGAGGAGTGTTGTACACAAAAGTTGTCATGTGGCCCCAGAAAAAGAAATTCAGTGGATTGAGGTCGGGAGATCTAGCAGGCCATGTTACTGGACCATTTCGCCGGTGCGGTAAAGTAATTTGCAAACACAGTGTTGCCATAACGTAGGCAACTGCTGTATTGCCAGATTCAATGGTATAACTAGGATTAATGTAAAGACTTATTTTATTTACTATTTGTAAGATTACCCTAAACGTTACACATGTCAATATCTCGGAAACGAACAAGTTTTGGAATTTTTGTTTTTCGTGAAAAAGTGTTTGTTTTGAAAGTCCCTATCACCTGTGAAAGTTTGGCATGGTTTTTTTTTTTTTTTTTTTTTTTGCAACACCCGGTATACGTCGAGTGCACTAAGAACTAAACTTCTGAAATTTTAGTCGTGTGGCCAGTATTAGCAGCTAAGACAGTTGAAGAACAGTATCAGCCTACTGTTTTTAAAACTAAAAGAAACATCGTCTCTCATCTACGCCTTGCCCGCACTTTTATTCTAGAAAATTATTCGTCTATCTCTCTATTTTGGTACTTAGAAAATCTGACATAACGTACTCTAAGTCTACGAATTGAGCAAAAGAAAATGGAATATTTAGGATAGACTTTGAATGACCCAACGGGTCACGGTCAGTCTAGTATTTAAATAATACGGCCATTCTTAGAGCAGATTGTTAGTAAAATAAGACGTCGATATGTGTAGTGCAAAAACTAACTGTATATTTTTTTCCAAATTAAAATTCTTCATTTTCATAGGTGTATTTACATATTCAAAAGCAACATTCAATTATTCTGAAGCAACATATAGTTCATCTGAAGCAACATATAGTTCATCTGACGCGACATTTTGTTCTTCCGATGCAACATTTACGTCATCCAAAGTAACATTTACTGTTATCTCCATTTACGCGCAAATGGTATACCGGACGTGGTGACATGGGCGCTGCATGCATCGCGTCAGCCTATGCCGATCTCGATATCCTTTACAACAACAGCAGTTTACTCCCCGAAACATTTTCAAACAAATCCGCTATTCCGCTGAGAAGCTCTCTGCCTGCACCGAGATGAGCGATTTTTACGTACATAAATGCAAGAGAGGCCAATAGTGCTCTGAATTGAAGCGCTCTGCATATTGCAACACTCCAGCTCATTGGGCACACACACAGACAACCTTCAGCTGAGCAGTGAGTGGTCTCTCTCTGTCTCTCGGCTCACCGACTCAAACAACGGCTCTGTTTGCCCGCTGTGTTTGCTCCCAGAGCCTGTTTGCCTCGGCGTTTGATCCCCTCGTGACATCAAAGCTCTGATTTTGAAATGAAATTTATTTCCTGGCTGCAGTGCGTTTTTCTTGTCCTGAGAGAGCGGTCTTAGTTGCATCGATCGTTTTTTATCATCACTCCGGGGAGCGGTCTGCGCTGCTGTGGATTTGCCTTGCTGTTGCGCGTAACTTCGTTAGCGGAAGCTGTTTTGTCGAGCAATTGTGTTTATTTTCTGGCGTCTGAACGCTAGTTGATTTACTACAGTCGGTGCTTTGCTCTCCTACGTTCGTTCCGCTCGGTCCAGTTTCATATAATTTGTAAGGGGGATTTATGCAGATTTAATCTTCTTAATGTCTGCTTCTCTGCGAATACAAAGATGCATGATTCCCAGGCTACTTTGGTATTCTCACGAAAAACTGTTTTAATCGCAAGCGGGATATTCGTTACTTTGGTTGGATTCCTTAGCTCGGAATATTTTCAATAACTTTATAAAGGTTTGCTTGCAAAGATTACCTCATCGTAGAGGTGTTCTTTGGAGTAAAGAGGTGGCTTACAATTGCTTGCTTTCCATCTGCTTAACTCTTATTGGAGGGAGTAGCTATCAGATAATTCAACAAGTTTTTGCATCCTGCTGTTGGGCAATTCGCTTAAAAAATAACGCACGAACTGCTTCAATTATCTGACGATTTGTACACCTGCAGCCATCAGAACAATGAGCACAATTAGCAGGAATACGTAAACGGAAGTCGAGCATGTACGGAAATACATGGGTCCCGAAGCCTCAGGCAGCCTTTTGAGGGTTCCTCCCCGGCAGCACGACTCTCTAAACATAGGACCGGCGCACGAAGCAGATATCAGTGCTACTCTACGAAAATTAAAAGCAACGGGCAGAGTTTCTATCAGTGCTATGCAGAAAAAGGTCATTTTTCATTACGTTCTGTATAGTGACAAAGGTACCTGCTCGTGAAAATACCGGCAGCAAATACGTGTTGGCCTCATGATTCTGGCTGCCAAACGATAGAATGAAGAAAATATGAACTTCAGAAAGCGTCAGAAGTATATTATCACTATAGTATCCTGGTCTCAGAGATTTGCATATCTAGCCCAGGGCATAGTGGCAGTCTGAAGTTCAATTCTAGGATCACCTCTGCGTGGATACCATCATCTCTACTCAATACACTTCATAATCGAGGACAAAACAAAAGAGATTCAGGATAACGAATAAACAGGCAAACGGAATCGGAGCAAAGTGACGCATTTGGTATGGCAAAGATAAACATACTACTAATGTACAACATGTGAAGCATTAGGAGCAATGGCAAGCTACAGAAGAAAAACCGCTAATTTTCCAAGTTTTAGAAGAACTTAGGAGAATATTGCTGTTAATTTGACTCCCATCTTCTATTATTTCATTGGTGTTTAGCAGATGAATTCTCTTCTATCTAATACTTCTAGTCGGGACAGAAAGACTAACCAACCAAGCAACATGCTGTTTATTATATTTTGGAAGACTGTGGACGATACTTGGGTGATAGAACGTATAAGCCAGAACTGATCACGCAGGTAGAGTGTATAATTTTCACTATGCGTAGTTAGACTGGGCATGCAGATGCAACTCTCACTGCAGCATTAATATAACTAGGGATAAGTTTCAGTATCATTATACGAAGGCGATCAACGAGGGCACGGAAATTACACCCTGACTAACCTGATTAATATCCAGTGATATTGTGATAAATTAGCAATTATTTCTGCTGTCAGTAGCTAATGCCAGTATAACTGCGTCCATATTGTTGCCGTCCTGATGTTACAATACAACTACACTCGGGAATTTTTGTAATCAAATGTTGGATAGAATATCGGGTATTATCGGCCGTCTGCCAAAAATTTTACTAGCGGAAAATGACAAAATGATGAAGTCTACGGACATTGCTCCCAATATTTAAGTTATGTGGTGACAAATATTCGGTCCTGCTTGACTACGACACTTCTTCTTGGGGCAGAGTATAGCAAGAGTCATAGGCCATAAGTTAGGTTAGTTTGATTTGCCCACCCTATGTTGTGGGGAGTAGCGGCCCCAAAGGAACTAGCAGCTTACTTTAGCATTTGCTGCCCTTCGGGACGTCTTTCCTTCATGCCCACTTTTCTCCTTTCAATTTCAACACTCCTTTTTACTTTGTTTATCGTTCTTTCTGTACTTGCTGCTTTACATGCCTTGATTCTGTGCAGGAACACTCGTGCATGGGTTCCATAGGTGCATGAGTTTCCTTTGGCATACTGTATGTGTGTCTCCACGTTTTACTCTCTAAGGACTGTTAGATTAGTACGTTTATGCTAACATATGTAATATTACTTTATTAATATTTATTCAATTTAGCGTGAAAAGGACGTTAACAGATACGCTTGTCTTCCTTGCTGATAGAAGTTTTTTTTGCTATTACGATCAAAATTTAAACAGGGTAACATTTCGATGTACCGGACATCATTAGACTAATAAAATCGGAAAGCATAAACAGGGCCATTCCACGCTGATGTCACCCTGCGGCTGAAATTTGAAAATTCACCAAAAGTGGCTTTTATATGTACCAAGTTAAAGCTGAAAACCTCTACTTTGAGAATCCGAGCGGAAAGTATAACAATATTCAACCAAACTTTTTTAATACTCTGTCAAAGATGAACAATTTTGTAAAAAAAAACTTAATACAGTCGGTAAAATGCAACAGATTCAACTCATAATTTTCCATAGTGCTAAGTGAACATTAGGCTTCAAAACTATGTTACGTAGCGATTGCACTTAGAAGCCAATATGAATTTTTAATAGCCAGTAGAAATAATTATTATCGTGGTAATTCATATATATTGCATGTTCAGATACAAAAACCTTAATGTTAAAATGCGTTATAAAACCTTAGGACTACTTGAAGATTGTTCAGTTGCTCTACTTAGATTATTTTTGGTAAGAAATTCGCAGTGTAACGATCGTCACGATATTTTTGTGACGATCGTCACGGCGCTTCTTTGGTTTCTGAGGGAAAATGGTAATTGCACCTGACAAAACCTATAAACATTTGGATATCCTAATTCTTCATTTATAACTCCCATATATAGTATTCATATACCTATTTGTACTTTCAGGAAGTTTTGCAGTTTTATAGCACAATGTCGAACTGAAGGTTGCATCTGTGTAACGATTGTCACGGCCACTTTAAAAGTAAATAGCTAAAACAACAATTATCACAGAAAGTTGGGGATAGTTCTGTTAACATTATTAGAGATTGGTACTATTATGGTAAAAACCATACCAGGCTAAACATACAACTTTTAAGGTTATAGGCTGAAGTTTGGCAATAAGTATGCTCCGAATGTAAAGATCGTCACGGTAGAATGACCCAACACCAAGAAATTAAAATAGTGATTGATAAACATATAAACATGATACGATCGATTAATATTTAAAGTTATTACATAGTACTCGGGACTTGACACGAATTGAGTGACTCGCAAGCTAAAATATTCTTTCTAAGATACAGTAAAATCAAATTACTATTGTAGAGTTCATTTAATTTGAGGAATATCTGAGATATTAGCAAATTTCTCACTTCCTTCTGATCGGTGAAACAACTGCTGCACTGGGGGACAACAGTGTTTTCACGTGCAGTTGCTTCATATTCTCTGATGGCAACCCCTAATTGAAAACTTTGAATGTAGCTATCGCGAATGATTCAGTTATAATGCGACCATTCGTGACAAGCTACACGATAGGCTAAATGCGGGCAAGACTAAGACCA